>JAPXFQ010000972.1:0-495597 GCA_028564705.1 Apricaphanius iberus
TAGTTTTTATACATAGAAATATATATATTTATATATATACAGACGTGGACAAAATTGTTAGTACCCTTCATTAAATCAAAGAAAAACTCATAATGGTCAAAGAAATAACTTTAATCTGACAAAAATAATAATAAATGAAGATTATATAAATGTTGACCAATGAAAGTCAGACATTGCTTTTCATCCATGCTTCAACAGAATTATTTAAAAAATAAATGCATGAAACAGGCCTGGACAAAAATGATGGTACCCACAACTTAATATTTGGTTGCACAACCTTTTGAGGCAATCACTGCAATCAAATGATTCCTGTAACTGTCAATGAGACTTCTGGACCTCTCAGCAGGTATTTTGGCCCACTCCTCATGAGCAAAACTGTTCTAGTTGTTTCCGGTTGAAGGGCGCCTTTTCCAGACAGCACGTTTCAGCTCCTTCCAAAGATGCTCAATAGGATTGAGATCAGGGCTCATAGAAGGCCAGTGTTTTCCTCTTAGCCCTTCTTGGGTGTTTTTAGCTGTGTGTTTTGGGTCATTTTCCTGTTGTAAGACCCGTGACCTGCGACTGAGACCATGCTTTCTGACACTGGCCAGCACATTTCTCTCTAGAATCCCCTGATAGTCTTGAGATTTCATTGTACCCTGCACAGATTCAAGACACCCTGTGTCAGATGCAGCAAATCAGCCCCAGAACATAACCGAGCCTCCCCCATGTTTCACAGTAGGGACCGTGTTCTTTTCTAGATATGCTTCATTTTTCCGTCTGTGAACATAGAGCTGATGTGCCTTGGCAAAAAGTAAAATTTTTGTCTCATCTGTCCACAGGACATTCTCCCAGAAGCTTTGTGGCTCGTCAGCATGTAGTTTGGCATACTCCAGTCTGTTTTTTTTAATGATTTGTCCTCTCCTTGTTCGTCTCCCATGTAGCCCTCTTTGGCTCAAACAGCGAAGGATGTTCCGATCTGACACTGATGTTCCTTGAGCATAAAGTTCAGCTTGGATCTATTTTGAAGTCTTTCTAGGCTCTTTTGTTACCATTTGGATTATCCGTCTCTTTGATCTGTCATCAATTTTCCTCCTGCAGCCAGGGAGGTTGGCTACAGTAAATGGATGGTAAATGGACTGAACTTATATAGCGCTTTTCTAGCTACAGTCCCATGGATCGTACATTACTGAATGACATGTGCAGCTGTAGTCACAGAAACATCTAGCTGCTTGGAGATGGTCTTTTAGCCTTTACAGTTAACATGCTTGTCTATGATTTTCTTTCTCATCTCCTGAGACAACTCTTTCCTTTGCTTCCTCTGGTTTATATTGAGTGTGGTACACACCACGTCACCAAACAACACAGTGACTACCTGAGGTCCTATATATAGGCCCACTGAGTGATTACAGGATTGTAGACACCTAGGATGCTGATTAGTGGACATACCTTGGATTAACATTCCCTTTGGTTACATTATTTTTCATTCTTTTCTAGGGTACCATCATTTTTGTCCAGGCCTGTTCATGCATTTATTTTTTAAATAATTCTGTTGAAGCATGGATGAAAAGCAATGTCTGACTTTCATTGGTCAACATTTATATAATTTTTATTTATTATTACTTTTGTCAGATTAAAGTTATTTCTTTGACCATTATGAGTTTTTCTTTTATTTAATGAAGGCTACCAACAATTTTGTCCACGCCTGTAGTTTTGTTTATCGTGTTGTGTTGGTGCTCCTTACTGATTCCTTTGCTCTGTAATCATCACACATTCTCTGCACCTTATTGATTCTCACACTGTACGTTCAGCTATTTTTTCTTAGTTTGTTGCCAGATCTTTGTGAATCCCTTTGCCTGTTCAGCCTTCTCTTTAGTTTTGGTGAGAATTAATGTCTATTTTCAGGTCAGTAGAATTGAACCCAAGAGAAGATGTGACGAACTCCTCCAGTTTTCACCTCTGTCCTGAAAAACGCTGCCTTTTATTTCTAAAAACAGACACAAAAGAGAAGACATTGACATTTTTTTCTACACAGAATCTACAGACCGTTGAAGCTGTTCGACCTCGAGTAAGATGACCCATACAACACTGCTTTTCACCACAATGAATGGCAGAGTTGGGTTTATTAACTGCTGTCTGAAGTCCTTTTTATAAACCATTTCAATTATGTAAAATGACTTCATAAACCTTTATGGCCAATGAGGTGCAGCACCAGTGAAAGGGGCCGGAGGTCTTGTGAAATAGATGTTTGTTCAGCCAGATGTGAAATTGGGGTCAAAACGTTTTATCACAAAACACATCGAGGCCGTTTAGACTCTGAATATTGATGAGACATTTGAAAAAGTTGTTAAATTTGTTTGAGCTCAGTGTAGGAGCTGGAGACTCATTTGATTCGTACTTATTTAATGTTACTATTCAAGGTTTCAATATCAGAGGTAGATTTGCTTAGAACAAATATTTAGTTTTAAGAATATGAACCACAATTGAAAAGTGATGGGTGAGTTGAAAAGAGGGGCTGTTAATTAAAGTTACCACTGTTGCTATCAAGCTTCTCTCTTCAAGTTCCCATTGTTTTTACCATACAGCTAAAGTCTTTGTTTAGTAGTGGCTTCGACTTTTGCATAGAGAACTCAGTGCTATGGGGTTCACTTGTAAAGTTACACAATAAAGAAAAAATAAGAGCACTAATTTGGGTTATTTAGCCTGTCATAAGAGGAACAAATAGGGTTTAATTTGATAAATTCATATACGTCCATGTTACTTATTCATTTATGACTATCAATTCAATTCAGTTTATTTATATAGCGCCATTTCACAACAGATGTCATCTCAAGGCCCTTTACAAGAAGAGTTATTACAATACATACATAAGAGACCTGATTGTTCCATATGTTCCTAACAGAAACCTTCGCTCTCAGACTGCAGGTTTACTGGTAGTTCCTAGGATTTCTAAAAGTAGAATGGGTGGCAGATCTTTCAGCTATCAGGCTCCCCTCCTATGGAACCGGCTCCCAGGGTTGGTTCGTGAAGCAGACAATTTGTCTATCTTTAAAACTAGGCTAAAAACTTTCCTCTTTGACAAAGCTTACAGTTAGAGATATGTTTATAGGTAGTTAGAGTCAGGTCAGACAGGTAGATAGGAAGAGACAGGTTAATGTTAGTAGTCAGGCAGAGTGTCAAAGTTAGGAAGAGATAGGAAGAGGTAGAGTAGCTAGGTAGAGATAGATTAATGTAAGCCAGGTAAAGATCCGGAGCCGGTCGCGGCTTACCGCCGCGGAAGAAATGTGCCCCACAGGGGCCAGCCTGCGCCGGAGAGAGGTCCCTCAAGGGGATCCTCCCGCACAGTGCGGCCGCCCATTACCTGCCGGGTTGAATCCCCCGGGCAGACTGTGCGGACCCCACCCGTTTATCTCTTAAACGTTTCTCGCCCTCTTCAACTCTGTCCTCTCAGTTCTGTCTATTTTTCCTTAAGATAGTTGTCGACTATCGGTCTCGTGCCGGTATTTAGCCTTAGATGGAGTTTACCACCCACTTTGGGCTGCATTCTCAAACAACCCGACTCCGAGAAGACCCCGGCATGACGGGGGCCGTTACCGGCCCTACACCGTCCACGGGTGGTTCAGGAGGACTCAGACAGAGTGTTGGTAGCCAGGTCTCCTAGTAGCTAGGAGACAGGTTAATGTTAGTAGCTATGCTGCTTTAGGCTAGGCTGTTGGAGGACATTATTAGGGTCTGTTCCTACTTTCTCTCCTACTTCTCCCCAACTGCATGATGTGCTGTCAATTCAAGCACTAACCTGTTTTCTATCATAGTAGGTGCTCCGGATTAGCCCTGCTTGACGACCCTGACTAAGATGTAATTTCTACACTTAACATTGTATTGTAATAACTCTTTTTGTAAAGTGCCTTGAGATGACATCTGTTGTGAAATGGCGCTATATAAATAAACTGAATTGAATTGAATTGAATACAATGTTTAATGTAGAAATTAAATAACCACAGAATATTGCGTCGTGTAATACTCAGCAATCCCTCACACTGAGCAAGCATGAAGCGACAGTGGAAAGGAAAAACTCCCTTTTAACAGGAAGAAACCTCTGGCAGAACCAGGCTCAGCACAAGCGGTCATCTGCCGAGACCGTCTGTGGTTTGGAGAATACAGAACAGAGACACAGAAAGAGCAACACACAGTTTCACACTAAACATTTTGTTTGCAAGCTATATATTTGGGTTAGAAGCTAAATATTTCCCTTCACACTAAATATTTAGTTAGCCAGCAAACAATTTAGTTCAAAGCTAAAAATCTAGCTAGCTAGTTTGATCTGAAGCTAAATATCTAGCTAGCCAGTTTAATCTGAAGATAAATATCTAGCTAGCCAGTTTAATCTGAAGCTAAATATCTAGCTAGCCGTTTAAATCTGAAGATAAATATTTAGAAACAAACTAAATATTTAGATAGCAAGCAAGTTATTCAGTTTAAAAGTAAATATCTGTCTTGTTAATTTAATCTAAAAGCTAAATATTTACCTTCAAACTAAATATTTAGTCAGCCAACAAACTATTTAGTCCAAAGCTAAATATCTAGCAAGCCAGTTTAATTTGGAGCTAAACATGTAGCTAGCTAGTTTAATCTGAAGCTAAATAGTTACCTTAAAACTAAATATTTAGCTAGCAAGCAAACTATTTAGTTTGAAGCCATTTTTTTAGCTATCCATTTTAATCAAGAGTTAGATATTTAGCTTCAAACTAAATAGTAATGGTTAAGGTTGAAAAGAAAAGAAAACAAAAAAATGGATCTTGCAAACCTCTACATAGACTTCTGTCGAGACTGAATGCTATATCTTTAACATTGTTTATTTTCTTGTTGACATGTCCAACGTTTCACCTTAAAACCTAGGATGAGGCAAAAAAACGTTTATACATAGATTTACAGCAACGGTAAGCGATGCAGCAGGAGTTTATATAGAGGTAGTCCAGTTCTGCTTATTGGCAACCCGAGCGGAAAAAAAGAGTACTTTAGTGTATTTCATGTATGTTTATATTTCCAATAGTATGCTGAAAATGTACTTACCCAAATTGTACTTTTTGTAAATCTATAAAAAGTGTACTAGCATCACCCTTTAACACTTTTAACACACTTGGAAAAAATAATTGTACTATATACTAAAATGTACTTTAAATGAAAGTTATGTGTACTTTATAAGTGTACTTATCTGATATTTGTTTTTTCACATATTTTTGATATATTTTTAATTGTATGCTCAGAATTGTTATTGTAAGATACACTGAAAGCATACTTTAAAAGTACACATTTTAATATCAACACTGTAATATTAAGTTTGGGTGTATTTTATGATAATGTATATGCTTTTAAATGTGTCCAACAAGAAAACAGAAGAAAGAAGAAATTACCCATAATTCACTTGGGAGAAACCTGAGACAGAACCGTAAGTCAAAGCAAAGTTACCAAAAGAGAGTTCTTGGCGAAAAGCACAACTTAATTTTCAGAGAAGTCACTACTACCTGTTCAGATAGCATTACACTCTGCTGTATAGGGGCAATAGAGATGTTGCATCACAAATTGCATGGTAGATAATAATATAAAATTTCAGTAACAATTTTATGTATGAAAGTATATTCTCTTAGTTTGAAATAAACTGATATAATTAAAAATTTTAGCATTTAAGATTATACAGGTAGTATAAAGTTTATATATTTTTAGTATGTTAACAAATAATTCTTAATGTACACTACTTAAAATACTGTGTATGCTTTAATTTAACTAATTAAGTATATATTAGGACATGTAAAACCATATATTGAAAGTATACTAAATATATTTTAAGTTGATCCATTTTAGCACATGAAAGTATACTAAATACACTTAAAGTTGAGCTTTACTACAATGTAATCACTATTAAAATATATTTAGTACAAAATTAGTTGTTCCAAAATAGCATGCTTCAATTTAACTAATCATGAACACATTTGAAGTCTAATGATGATTAATGTTGCTTCAAGTACACAAAAGTATGTCAAATATGAGTACACTTTATTTTTCACCTGGGGAAAACATTTGCATATCAGATGAATGTTTAGGTCAAAGTTAAATGTTTACCACCACACTATATATGTAGCTAACCAGGTTAGCTTGCTAAGTAGATATTTAGTTTACTCTAAACTGTGACATTTGTAAATGTAAATAACCCAAAGTCATTCATATGACTGTGAAAAATGAACCCCAATTTTGTTCTCTTATGACATGCTAACTAACCCGAATTATTGCTGCTGATTCTTGACTGTGTAACTTTACAAACAGCTCCTCATACGTGGTAGATCCCGTCGATCCCATCGTTTCCTCGCATCTAGACTCTGCGTTTATAGTTCCAACTGATTTATAGCTGAGGTGTAAAAAAAAAAAGCAAACAATAAGACGGATTGGGAGTTGATTGCTAACTTTCTAAATAAAAAAACCCTGAACCCTTGGTTTTTCTTAATTAAATATAGCCTAAACAATGTGTGTTTTTTGTTTGTATGTGTTAGGAGTTTTAAACACTTCCATTTGTACCAATAAAGCTCCTCACCTATTCCCTTAAACCTCACCTAATGTATTTAAAAAGAAGCATGTTTACATTGATTTATCAAAGTAATTAAGGCTAAACGGAATGCGTGTCATATTCTGTAGAGGGAAGTGGAAGTGTGCGGTTTTACTGATAAACCACAGCAGATGTGTTTAATGATTGACAACGTCAAAAATTGAAATTATCTTCAGTTCCAGACAAAGCTTGTAACGACTTCCTGTTAATAGGAGAGTTTTTTTTCCCTCCAGAAGTGCCAGCTGTCGGAGGCCTCTGACGGTCGTTTGGACCACCAGCCGCTCTGTTCTCATCACCGACGCTGCAGCTTTGTTACACTTGGCCTCTGGGAAGGAAATTCCACCTTCTCTGTCGTCTGGGAATAACCGTAATCACCTTTTTCTGTTACACAGCTCGCTTGCTTGTTCGTGTCATAATTAGTGACTTGTGGGTTAACGATGCCTGGGAAAGCAAACAAATTTAAACGCCTCCTTTCAGCCGAACCAAAGTGTGCTTTGAGTTTGGCTTAATTAAACCAAGCATCTAATACAGGAGGCGGTCTGGTAATAAGAGGGTCTATTTCACCCTCAACGGTGATTATGAGAGCGTGGAAAACAGCAGTGATTTCCCATGTTTATATATGTTCAACAGACTGAATAAGCTACAACACTTTATGGGGTTCGAACTTCTTTCTTCTTTTTTTTCTTGCACGATAATTAAGTTTTTCATTTTTTAGACTTGTCAGAAAACATTTTGTTGCCTTATAAAAAGAAAAGAAGTTCTCTATGTGGACTCGTCTTCCTGCATTTGGCTGTTTCTCTTTCCTCGACCAAACCATGAAGGACTTATTGTTCAATTTAATTCTGTGGCTTCTACTTGTCTCTTTTTCCCAAAGGAAGTAGCCCCACTCCTGTGCCAATGTATCCATGTTTCTGTCTTTTTTCTTTGAAACCTTAGCTGGTCAGACAGCTGCTTACACTGGTTCTTCTGGAGGTCTCTTCCTGTTAAAAGGAAGTAATTCCCATCCACTTTCACCAGATCATCGTCAAGAGGGGGGGAATTGCTGCAAATAAACAGCTTGGTGTCGTTTCCTAAACTTTCTTTGATGGGAAACTTTCTACTTGTTAGATGTTAGACTTAATTTGACTCTGCTTTTTTAAAATAAAAACGAGTTTACTATGTATAATTGGATGATCCGAGGAAATGATTGGATTATTTGGGCAGCAGTTGAATTTAGATTAAGGCTGGCCATTTGTCGAAATTGAAAGATGAGAAAATTAATTAGGTACCATAGCTATGCAGATGACACTCAGCTTTAAAGCCTGGTTTTGGCTCGCCGCATGAACATTCCCCGCGGAAACGAGACGTGCGGAACCAGGCGAGACGCCTTCTAGTAGCGTTTATACTTTTTGTTGCTTGTCCCTGCTGAGAGCCAATATTCTTGACGACTGTAGGGGGCGGCGTAGGGCTCTACGGCATGCATACAACACTACACCATAGTAGAAGTAGTAATCACTGTTGTTTACAAGATGGAGACACCCGTTAGCTTAAACAAAGCAGAACTTTTATGCTTTTTACTTAGGAAAAAAGACGAAAAAGGAGACTGTCCTCTCGTCCATCAAAACAGTTGATCACAGTGATCTCTATCGGCCGAATCATAAAGATGTCTATTTACGAACCTCCGGCAATATGAGCTCTTGCCAGTCCGCCGTGTTTTTCCGCGCGGGACCGTCCGCGTAGTTACAAATTTTCCTAGGTACGCGGCGCGGAAATTTTGGGGCAGGAGGAGGCCGCGTGGAGAGGCGTGGTTGCTGAAATGACGTAATTTGGCCGCGTGGAGCCGTGCGGACCTCGCGGACGCGGCAAGCATAACAATCCAATGTCACCGGGTGACTTTGAACCCATCCCAAACCTTAAAGGGAAGGTTCCGTTTTTCTTTCTTTTTTTCAACCTGGACCTTATTTTGAGCAAATATCACGTTCACTTACTCAACCAGACAAGTTTTGAGCCACTTGGAGCCATTCAGGAAAAGTTTATATACGATCAGCGTATATCCATATAATGGGAGTCAATGAGGGGCAGGAGATTTGCTGCCTGTAATGAGGCGTTATCTGCCCCAAAACCCCTTCATTTAACTCATTTAACCATGTTTTGTTATGAATACTTGCCGGTATTCCCCTGTGAGATCAGGATGTCTCAGAAGGTATTAGCTTCTGGGGGTTTTATAGGCTTTTAATGCATCCGATTCCAATTTACACTAACCTCGGATTTCAATGTCACAGCCATCCACCATTACAGCTGTAGTCTGTGTGGGTTGACAGCAGCCTGAGATGTTCTGAACTCAGAGGGGAGTAGTGCTAATGTTGAATAACAAAACGTGATGAAATGAAAGAGTTCTTGGGCAGATAATTCATTATTATAGGCGGCAAATCTCCTGCCCTGATTGGCTCCCAGTATATGGATATAGACTTCTTCTGAAGGACTCCAAGTGGCTCCAAACTTGTTTCTCTATCACAAAAGTCGTAAGATTACGAGTTAAAAGACAGAAAAAATGAGATTGATTTCAGATATTTTCTTGGAAAAAAAGCTTACTTCTCTGATGTAGAAAAGCAGAAAATTTGCAAGAAAAAAACCCCGTTAATAATTCCTTCAATGAAGGAATGCTGAGCCTGGTTCTGCTGGAGGTTTCTTCCTGTTAAAAGGGAGTTTTTCCTTTCCACTGTCGCTTCATGCTTGCTCAGTGTGAGGGATTGCTGAGAAGTCACGACGCAATCTTCTGTGGTTCTCTAATTCTTAGATTAAACATTGTATTGTAATAACTTTTCTTGTAAAGTGCCTTGAGATGACATTTGTTGTGAAACTGCGCTATATAAATTAACTGAATTGAATACAATTTCGATATCCACAATAAGGTATTTCTAACATTGTGAAATCAGAAAATTGTAAAGAAAACAAAATGTATGCCTTTTAATCATAGACATTTCTTATTTTTTGTCTTGCAAAAATCTACTTTTTTACATCATAGAATTAAGATTTGTTTCCTAGAAAATATCTGAAATTAATCTCGGACATTATGAGTTTTTTTTACAGAGAATTTCCGAGCTATTTCTAGAAAATATGAATTTCGGAGTTCTTTTTTTTTGGAGTTATTTTTCTTTTGTTTAAAATGGCCCTAACAATCCGTCGTAGAACCGTCTGAATTGGGCCTCCAGTATATTTTCCCTACTTGGTTTTCAAAACGCAGCATCAGTGTAAAAGTGGGAGCCAGCTGAGTAAAGAATATATACAGTCTAACTGATGTTTTGTCTCCATCTAGTGGTCGATAAAGGAATGACATCTGGATGTGTTTGCTGTTGATCTCACTTTAAAGAGGACATATTATGCAAATGTATATTTTTTCATCCTTTTGTGTTGCCTGTTGGGTTTTCTACTGTCTTTATAAAAACTCTATCAATAATAAAATCCCTCTATCCTTCATATTTTTTTAGGTACATTTTGTGCTTCTAAAAGCCTTATTGTGACGTCAAATCATTGCTTTTGATTTTTGACTACACATTTACAAACTGCTCCCCATAAGTAGACATGTGAATCTTCAGAAGACAATTGATTCCATTCAATTACAGTTATAATGTCAACGATTCAATTCATGAATGAATAGAAGGTGTCGGATTTTATCATTTCTTTTATATTAAACGTTTATCTGGCCACAACAAGAACAACAACAAGAAAAGCTCTCAGATAACAGCAGTCTTTTGGACAAAAAAAACCCCACTATGTTAAATGTTTGATTGCATTTGTAAGACAGAATATTAGGGTCATTGAAAACAAAATAAAATTATTTTGGAATAAATTAAAAACCAAGAAAACTCAGAAATTCTGGGATTAACGTCACATTTTTTTCCAGTAAAGAAATTCTGAAAATTCTCTGATATCAAAAAGTAGTAAAATTACAAGTTAAACCTCAGAATTTCTGAGATTAATTTCAGATATTTTCTGGGGGAAAAGGCAAAATTCTCTGATGTAGAAAAGTAAAAAGTTTGCGAGAAAACACAAAGAAAGGCTAAGCCTGCTTTTTTATTAATTTTCTGACTTTACGATGTTACAAATATCGTATTGTAGACATAAAAAATGTATGCCTTTAATTACAGGAATGTTTGGTTTTTTTTCTTTTCGTGCAAATTTTTGTACTTTCCTACATCGGAGAATTACACCCCCCCCCCCCCCAAGAAAATATCTTAAATAAATCTAAAAATTTCTCTCTTTTAACTCGTAATTTTACGACTCTTGTGACTGAGAATTTCCTAAATTGTGCAGATAATCTCAGAACCTCTGATTTCCTACTCGTAACTTTACAACTTTTTGACATCAGAGAATTTCCAAGTTATTCTGAAAAATATGAGAATTTAATATCATAATTTCTGAGTCTTTTGGGTGAAAATTTACTCTGTTTTTTTGGTTCCTCACAGGTCAGACATTTTATATAGACGATGACGACATACTTTCCTCAAAAACCTTTAGGTGATCACCATTGGTGATCTTTTGGCTATAAATCTAAAATCCAAAAGTGTTATTTCAGTTTTGTACAATACAATTCCTACGTCGCAATGTCCCTCTGTGGATGTGATCAAATCAGAATGGGAGCATGATCTTTCTTTAACATATGAGCAGTGGGACTCTATTTTTAACCAGATACACACTTTGTCGATGTGCGCTTGTCACATTCTTATCCAATTATAAATTGTTAATCGTGTTCACATGTCCAAGGTCAAACTTGTGAGCTTGTAGAAAGTGTAGCAGCCCCATTCGTATGGCTAACTTTAGGAATTCTGTATATCATACAATTTCAAAAGTCTTACAACAAAAAGATCAATCCAGATCCTCTCTGTTTTTTGGTGTTGCCCCAAACCAGAATTTTTTAAAGATCTAAGCTCCAAATGTTGAGTTTTTCTATCCTGCAGTGCTGGCCAAGCTTTCCTAACCGTGTGGTTAAACGATAATGCTCTGTTTGGACTTGGATAAAAATCAGATACACAGTTCGTGTTCTGTAAACAAATTTTATACACTTTGGTACCCTTTTTTGAATGTCCTTAATTAGTGTATATTGCAGGGGGGATATAAGAAAAAAAAATCTTGCATTTGTGTATATATGTTGCATTGAATAATAATAATAATACCTTTGAAAGCTCTATCCATAAACTGATGTCCAATGTCGGGAGTAATGCATTACAAAAGTAACAAGTTACAGGAATAGATTACTTTTTTCAGTAACAAAATACAAAATATACAGCAATATATTACTATAGTTACAATTTCAGTAACTCAAGTAACAAATGCATTTTAAATAGTTTTTTCTGGCCAACTAATGCAACAGACCAAACCAAGTCGGACACGGTAGAAGAAGATCCACTTCCTGTTGCTCCAAACTAAAACATCAGAGAATCAGGACGGCTGAGGAAAAGATGGACTGTGCATTTAAACAGCGGCATCATTCACACTGTTTTCCTAACCATCTGTTTTAAGACTCATTTTTGTGATGAGCACTTTCAGCGCCTCCTGTTTATTAGAGTTAAATAACATTACCATGAAATAGAAGGCATGCAAAGGAACTTAAGACTTATTTTTAATAAAATTGTGTTAAAAATAGAGTATTTGTGCTGTGACACTTGTGTAAAATGTACACTGATAAGTTTCTGTGGTTAGAAGTCGTTTTAGATATTTAAGATGTTTTGCGGAAAGTAACTTAAAGTAGTGTAACTCAGTTACATTTTTAAAACAGTAATATGTAATGCAAACATATTACATTTTTGACGTTGTAACTAGCAATGTGAAATATATTACAATGTCTTTGTAACCTGCCCAACGCTGCTGCTGTCTGAAACTGTGCTAAACAGAGACAGACTTTGTGTCGTTAGTTATTTTCTATTGGCCTGTTTTTCAATCGGTGTGAGTTTGTGTTGCACATTCGCTTCCAGACGGTTGAAGGAAGCACAAACACGGTTTGTATGAAGTAGATACAGGAACGTCCGGGCTGGTGGAGCTGAGTTATTTTTCTCCTTTCTGTCTTTAACATCGTAACCGTTAAATATGAGGACAGTTTGGTGAGTTTTTCAGCAGGTTCGTTTATGTTATTTTACTCGGTGCTTAATGACAGGAAGTTACACAAACGGGTGGGGGACGACGGGTTTATCTTATAAACCGTCAGGAAGGATGTTAAAACAGAGACAACATGGCGGAGGTGTCGGTCTGCATGAGTTTTCTCTGTAATTCACCGAAAGAACTTCACTTTTTTTCAGTGTAGCCGAAAAAAAGGAGAAGATGTGCTGTAGCCGTGGCTCCGCGCCATTTCTAAACCGGGGAGACGAGCGTCGCCGCACAAAGGCGGGGATTGCTGTGTCTTTCTCCGCATGTATCGCTCAAATCCAGCGGGAAATATCCCCACCAAATCCACACTGAGCTTTCAGTATACAGGGATAAATCTCAGACTTTTTGATTATAAGTTGCAGGGGGGAAAATACACATGTGTGTATATATATATATATATATATATATATATATATATATATATATAAGAAAAATAGTCTCATCCGAATCCAGATGTTTTTAGACATTGGATTTATAACACAGAATTTTTATCCTGCATGATTCTGTATCTGAATTTGTTTTAACTTAAAATTTGCAGGCCAAAAAAAAAAAAATTAACCTGCATGAATTCGCCTGCAAAATTTCAAACTGCAAGAAGATTCAAAACTTAATTATGAGATACAAAGTCATAATTTTGACTTTCAAAGTCATGATTATGAGATAAAAGTCATTATGAGAGACAAAGTTATTAGGTAATTATGACTTTGCATCTCATAAGTAAGACTTTGAAAGTGAAAACCAAAACTTTTTATCTTAAATTATGACTATGAAAGTCAAAATTATGACTTTGCCTCTCATATTTCTGACACACCCAGTGTCACTTTCAAGTGGCCTAAACTGGCTCTGCAACCTGTGGCTCTTTGGAGCTTCCACATTGGCTCTTAATAACTTTATTTAACATTGATTAAGAACCAGTGGATGTTTTTGTAAAATACACATAACAAAATGCAGATTTGAGCAGTTTTTCAGTTTATTAATGGAATAATTGCATTTAATCCACATGATACAATGACACTCAAACTACCAGTAATATTTCTTTTAGGTTGCCTGGTGCGTCTCACTACATTAGAATCTTAATAAAAGTTAATTTGTGTCGGTAACTCCATCAGCTGTGAAACGCTTTATATAGATTAGTGTCAGATGGGGCGATATATTCAAGCCTTTGTGATTTTCTGAATATAGCTAGTGAAAACACATGTAGGGTTAGATTCCTATTAGGGATATTCTGGTATCGGGTATCGGCCCAATGCTGTCTAATGTACATGTAAAGGTATCGGTTAAACTTAACAGAAACCATGAAGCGATACTCAAAATGTGGAATATAGGCAGTAAATTCACAAGAAAAGATTCATTTTTAACTTAAAATGTTATTTTTGTGGTAATTTTATATTTTACATCTGTTACTTTGTCTTAGTTATGTTTAGTTAGTGAAGTCTGCTACCTTTAGTCTCTTTATCAAAGGTATAAGGTGGAAGTTATACAATTTATTAATTCAACAATAGTATCGGATCGGTATCGGGTATCGACGGATACACAACATCCAGGTATCGGGACTGAAAAAGTCGGATCGGTGCACTCCCAATTCTTGGACTGAATAAATAATAAAAAGTAATGAAGAAATGTGGGCTTAATGACAAGTGTATTTCATACCTGCTTTAAATGGTATTTTAAAAAGTTACTTTAAGTCTGACAAACCGGCCTCATCCGAACGCCTTCTAATTTACTAAGACGTACAAGTAGCTTTTTGTCACTAGGTGGGAAGCTGTGAGCTTTTATATTTTTAACTATCAGTTTTCACTAATATCAATATTCCAACAAAAATGCGTCCATCGTCTTTTTGCAAATGTTTTATTTTTCCTGTAAAACCTAAAATTAGACAAATGGAATAATATATTCATCAAAAATTATAACCGGTCTTCTTCAAAAGGTATTTTAAAGCTTGTGACTCAAAAACCAATGTCATTTAGCTGGACTTTGGACAAAAATAGCACTTTGGATAATAGAGGTTGTAGACCCCTGCTTTACAGTAAAATATATTGATATACTTTATTTATCCCCTTTAAAAGGGGAAATTCAATGTGTCCAGTGCTTGTATATTTACAAATATATCTTAGATTGGGGGGGAGAAAAAAATTAGTAACATAAAAAAGTAATTACCTAGTAATTATTAGTAGTAATTAAATTAAATTAGTAAGGAAAATTTATATACTGTACAGTTGGGATGTAGGAAAGTATTGAAACGCCGATATATTGCAATATTTTTGTCATGAAAAAGTACAGATATTCTCAAACAAAGTAGCTATTTTAAATGTATATTTTAGAATTTGAATGGAACCATTAATTATTGTAATATTTGTAGTAAAATCAAAATTAGTTGGAGGCCGTTTTCACCAGTGGATCAACTAAATCTAGTAATAAAACTGGGTGTGTTACGTATGAAACAGGTCGGAGTGTTTTGAATGCTGGCGCAATTTTTTTCTATGATTAAATTCAGTTTTAAAAACTACAATATATAGTTTTAGTCATATTATGGGGATATAACGCATATATATATATAATACTTACCCATAGTATCGCAACATATCGTATCGTCCCCATGCTGTATCGTGATACGTATCACCAGATTCTTGCTAGTACGCATCCCTGCTGTACTGTTATTAAAATAGCTTCCTCAGATTCAAAGAAATGTGTAACTGAATCAGATAATTGAAAAAAAATTCTGAAACATCTGTATTTAATGCATAAATACTAGGCACAGATACTGGTAGGGCTTTGTTGAAAAAAAAATC
Source organism: Apricaphanius iberus (assembly GCA_028564705.1). Taxonomy (NCBI): domain Eukaryota; kingdom Metazoa; phylum Chordata; class Actinopteri; order Cyprinodontiformes; family Aphaniidae; genus Apricaphanius; species Apricaphanius iberus. Next base: position 15,484 of record JAPXFQ010000972.1, read on the forward strand.
TATTTTGAATAGTTCAAAAATCGGTGTAATTGTTTAACATAATTTGTGCTTTTTCACAGTTAAAATAGGAATTTAAAAAACCAGACAGGCGTTGTAAAGCTTAATTCTGAAAGTTGTAATATGTTTTGGTTTTTTTCTGGTAAACTGTCTGAGGTCCATACAAAAAATGATTTTAATAGCACTGACCCATATCTATATAGAAATTGATCAGATCGGATCTGATCGCGATAATCGATTCTAACTCTTAAGAATCGGAATTTATTCGATTCTTGAAATTTGAATTGATAGCCAGCTGTCGATACTGGTAATATGTATCGGGCCGATACCGTTCTAATGTACTCGTACTAGGGATGTGTATTGGCAAGAATCTGGCGATACGATATGTATCACGATACGGGGGTTTACGATAAAATATATATTCCGATATATCATGATACTATGGTTAAGACTATATTTTGTGATAAAAATAAATACATTTTTAAACAGCAAAACTGTCGGGACAATTTTTAACACTTTAACCTGTTTTATACATAGGATATACAGTTTTATTAGGATTAAACAACCACCAACTAGCGGTTCTACCTTTAATTTTACTACAAAAATTATTGTCATCATCAATGGTTCCATTCAAATTCTAAAAAAAATTAAAAAAATGTTGATTAGTGTAATGGAAATCTGAGAGGCCTTGGATGTGAGAGTAAAACTTAAGTGTCAGCTATATTCGTACATAGTTTATTTTACGTGCACGGAGGGACTCCTGATGAGAACCCCGAAGCTTTAGCACAGATGCATGAGTATATATACTAGTCAGCCACACCCTGTTGAATCAGCTTCTGACCGATTATTACATCATACAGATGATTTCATACATAATACAACAGAAGAAGTCAGCAGTCAGCAGCAAACAATCAGGAGATAGTTTCACTGGACAATCATAATATAGATAACAATAAGGGACACTTAGTATAATGCTGGGAAAGACATTCACATGATAAGTCATAAGTGTAACACCAGATAATAACAAGATTTGTCAAGATGAAATGTTTAAATACAATTGGTTCTTGTTTGTACCTTAGAATCAGAACTGCTGAGTAAGAGAATTAAAACTTTCTTAATGTCCCAGCATTAATAATAAAATTTTCTGTCACAATTAGGGATGTGTATTAGCAAGAATTCGGCAATACGATGTATATCACGATGAGTAAGCAACTATATTTTGTGATTTTTACAACCAAATTTAACTGTAGAAAATCTGTCGCAACATTCTGAACCCTCCGACCTCTTTTTACTTCTCGATCCAGTTGATCCACTGGGGGGAAAAAAATGCGTGAAAACAACCACAAACTAGCGGTCATACTTTTAATTTTAGGAATAAAAACGTCTGTAATTATGCTTAAAAAGTAAGAATCGATACTTTGCTCTTGAATATCGATACAATATTGTGACATAAAATATTGCGATCTATTGGCATACCGATATTTTCTCGCATCCCTAAATTGATACTTTGCTTTTGAATATTGATACGATATTGCGACAAAAATATCGCAATATATTGGCGTATCGATATTTTCCTACGTCCCTAACTGATACCACAAACCAATACTTCAAAAACTCTGCTAGAAATTTACAGAAAATCTTTTTATTTATTTATTGGAAATGTTAGTTTTGTGAATTTTTTTTTCATATTTTATTGCTTATCTAATTCACCATAATAATTTTTTTTGAAACGAGCAGAGAAGATGTAACCCGTCGTTCATTTCGTTGCGTAATACTAAAAGTCCAAGTATCGGTATGGTATCAGTTATAAAAAAGTGGTATCGTTGCATCCCTAAAAACCCAACCACAGATTTTGTACGAGTAGTAAAAAATAATAAAAGGCTGTTAAATAAGAGCAGGGAAGGATCTGTGATGTCGTTTTTTTTCTTTAGCGCCTCACCGTCGCCGCAGACCTCCACTTCTGCAACAGCTGAAAAAACCCAGAACTGATCAGAAATAGACAACGAATCATTTCTGGTTGGGCTGGTCGTGTCATTCTACTCAGTTCCAGCGACGATTTGCGGCGGACGCCTGAAGCTCCCGAGGGTTTTGGGTTTCAGTTCCACGTAGGTCTAACACCCCCTGTTTCGTTTGGTTGGTGACGTCTGAAACGTAACGTCTGCAGCAGCCCGTTAAACGGTGGCAGGATTGCATAACAGTTTTGAGCTACAGGCAGAAATGATGTTGTTTTTATTGCTTAACGTAATACACAGATGACAGAGGAATGGTGGAGCTACTTGCAGACTCTTAAACGGCTGTGCTGCATCTTTATCTCCTGCAGCCTGAAGCCAAAACCTCAAGCAGACCTCGGCGCCGCAGCCTGACGTAACATCTAACCAATCCTCACCACTTCCTCAGAGTTCAACCAACCCACCAAATGTTGTTCTCCTTCTGATCATCCAGATTTGTTCTCATCAGAGGCCTTTCTCTCTCCTTCTCTCTCTCTCTGTGTCTACTTCCCGTTTTGCCCTGAAGGGGGCTGACTGACTCACCGCAGAGAAGCCGTCGGCCCGGTTACCGCCGCCCCGGGGAGGAATGCAGGGTTGCCGTTGTTGCGTCACCTCCTTGTTCCTCTGGTTGCTGCCTGCAGGTCTGGTGTTGCTGCTGGTGAAACCAGCAGATGTTTGATTCACGCGGGAGAGAGGCCGGACACCTGCTGAGGTTCCCCTGAGGCCGGAGCCGAGGGAAAACCTCTGGAGAAGCGCTCCGGTTTTAGAGCGTCCTGCTGACCCGGCCTCAGTTACAGGCTGATTTACGGGATGTCTGTGAGTTAACCGGCTTTAATTTCGCGTTATTGTATAAAGACGCATCAATTTAGCAAAGAGACACCATAAACACACGTAGTTTGTGTGTTTCTGATTGATTATAACGGAATAATTGCAGTATAATACCCTTCTACTTATTGCTTGGCGTTATAGCTTGAAAAATTAATCTCTGATTTAATCACATTTATTTCTGCCTATGTTTTCTTAAAAAGTGACTAAATATATATGTATATAAAAACCTTTATTTCAATCTTTCCGTCCCAGAGCCGACCTGAATTCAAAGTCCTAAACTAAAAAACAAGCTGTAAAGTATTCTTTGAAAAACCAGATGGTAAGAACTGGGCGGGCTTGACATCCCGCTCAGTGCACTGGTTCAAAAACAAAAAAGAATCTTGATTTTTTTCCATAAAATGATATCTTCATAAACAAAAATGTTAAATAAATCGATTTATCGACCAGCCTGACTTCTACTGGTTGAATCGATGAATCCATCATTACAGGTAGAGTCTAAGTGATTATAATCGGTGTTTTGTTTTAAGTATCAGTGGGCTCATTTTCCAGTTTTAAACAGGCATGTCTTCGGGCACCACAACGCTGCTGCTACTGTGGGTCCTCCTGTCCGTTTCATCAACTTTAGAACCCTGAATGAAACCTATTATTGGTCCGTGGGCCGATTCCCAAACAGAAATCTAATGATCAGTACAAACTGCTGGAGAGCAGATTATTTCAATTTGTGTCAAATGTTAGCCTTTTTTGTTTGCTTTTAAAGAAAAACTCGTAGAAGTTTTCCGAACTGAATCCAAGTCTCAAGGCGAATGAATCCTTCTCCAACGATCTGATTCTTCCGACCTCCTTTTGTCTTGTACAGAGCTGAAAACTACAACAGAATGATTATAGCAGCAAAATACACGTTTAGAATTTAAACATAAATGTACTTTGACTTAAACATTGTGCCTCGACTTGACGGAGGAAAATAAAACGATAAAAGGAAGGTGGCCATGTTTAAATCTGTCCTCCTCTAGAAGGAAGCAGAAGCTACTAATTCACTCCCCTAAACCTACTCAACAGGTTTCATGCGGAAGAATGCGGCATGAATCTGATCGCAGGTGAAAATAAATGAGTGATTAAGAAAAAACAAAAAAGTTTCTGTGTGAAATAGTATCCATGAGGAATTAAAAAAGGTAATAAGAGTCTGTCCTTTTTAAGAATTAATACACGAAAATAATTGTTTAAAAATATAATCTCCATTAAACAATCGTTTCCACAAAGGCTTTAAATTCTCATTAAAACTGCCAATAATTCACTTATTTTCATCCGTTTTCACGTTGAAAAATGTTTGGCTTACTTCCCCCAAGCAGTCAGCAGATGGGAGCAAAAGCACACAGTTAACACTGATTGAAACATCTGAATGTAGTTGTTCAGGATCACAGCCTATTGAGTAGAGAGAGTTACGACACACTTTGAACTCTCCGTCACGTGGTTCCCTCAATAGTTCCGAACATCCCAGCGCCGTCATTGATTTCTAGCGGTGAAGGGCTTAATAAACGACTTTTCCTCACTTTTCCTGCGATTTTCTCTAAATTATATCATGTACACTGATTACCTCACCATATATTTCATAATTATGGTTTTTTGTGCGGACAAATGGCATGTTACTGTACATTAGTGGGAAATTAGACTGCAAAGAAATCGCAGAATACGTTTTGACTACATATCTTCTACCAATGCACTCAATATAAGCATGTCTGCAATGTTTAGTAATGTTATGCACTTAAAACCAAACTGTAGAGTAAATACACAATATAAAGCTTTCTGGTGGCATTTAGATGCGAGCATGGAGAGGCTATATCTGGTCCTATAAATATGCCAGTGGTTAGGAGGTCTGCTCCAGTTTACCTTCAGATGTTCATCCTTCACTAAAACATGCTATATTACTGTTACTAGGATAAACTCATAGTCCCAAACAACCCATGTGTAGCTGTCACTCTGTCTCCTGTCTGCCTGATATCCAATGCAAAATTAGCTGAATGGCAGAACTGATCTAAACTACTAATTTTAAAAGGTTTTAAATAATTAGGAGGAAAACATGAGTGAAGATGTTAGATATGGGAATAAACCGTTTTTCTCTGGGTCACCTAATGATTCAGCATTTCATTTTTTGTTTTTCCTCTGATCTGAGAAAAACTACGTGTAACTCAGTTGGTTGCGCTTCTAGCCAGAAACTTGTAAAATAGTTAATTGATTTAAAACTATAATTAAATCAAACTGTTTCAGTTAAATACATATTAAGGGGTAAGGAAGTGTATAATAATTATGAAAAAAACAAGAAACTACCAAACATTTTCTTTTATTATACAATATCATGTAAAATGTAAAACAAGCTTCAGTGAAGAAGTCCTTTTACCACCATTCTACTTTATGATCAAATTTATACAATGTTGAAATGTGCTAAAGTCTTAATGACAGTTCATCCTAGGTATCAGTGACAGCAGTTCCCTTTGATCGTATCTTAAACCCAGCTGGGAGATGCTGGACTTTTTTTCTCTGGTGCTGCAGGTCTGGTCCTGTTCAGCCATGATTCACTGCTGTCCTTCAGCCTGGCATGGAGAGCAGACTGGTCTGATCTCAGGGGGAAGGAGACCAGGAAGAGGAGACTAAGGTTGCCAGCTATGGGAATGAAAATCAGGATTATTTGTTTGGTTGATCTTGGTGAGAGGTCCAGAGGCAGCGCTGAAGACTGAGTCCAGGAAACAACACGGAGATAAACCTTGGAAAAGAGCATCATGAGTTCTCAGGCTGAAATAATCTGGAAAGAACCTTCATGACAGTCAAACATTTTCTATCAGGGTTCAGGATGTTTTACTATTCCCCCAATTAAATTGTAAATTTATAAAAGACAATAAATATTATTATAGTTAAATAATTCATTTGTTACCAGACTCAATACACAAAATACACACAAAACAACATAGACCTCACCATACTGACTAAATGTATTCTGTTTATACCTAAACTGACCAATACTACTACAACTTTTAAGGTTATCATGCAATGAGTTCCACGATTTTACTCCAATAACTGAGGGGCACATTTGTTTTATTGTTGTACTTGCAAATGGATGTTTAAAGTTATACTTTCTCCTACTAAACTCTTTTTCTAATTTATAAAGGTGTTGTATTTTCTCTAGTAAAATGTAATGTCTTGCTTTAAACAGAATTATTAGTGTCTGAAACTTAACCAAATATTCTTAATTTAATATTCTGGATTTAGTAAATAATTTGCTTGTTTGTTCTCGGTAGTTAACTTTGTGATTAATACTTATAGCTATCTTCTGTGTAATAAATATAACTATCTATAACAGCTGTATCAGCTTCTAGCTAAGACAGAAAACCTTTGCTATGATTAAAAATCAAAACTGGTCAGTCAGACCACAAGCAAATCCAGAAATAAGCAGATATTTGATTTAATCTTTAAGCTCTTTTGATTGTATAGTATCAACTAGACTAGACACGTGGAAACGCAACATATTCATGAGTCAGCATTTTCCTTTCTAAAATAAATAACTAGCGGACAGTAAAATACTTTCTTCTTTGTGATTGGTCCAATAAGGATTATTCATAGTAATAATTGGTTTCAGGGGTTTGTCGATGTTTGCATTGAAAGAGAGCGGTTTTGGATTCCGGTACGTCCAGCAGCATGTTTGAGTTCACTCTGTTTGCTTTGTTGCAGCGAAGAGACACAAAGTACAACAAACAGCCATCGCATCACTCGGTATCGGCAAGAGCTATTGCTCAACTCTGATCAGACCTGACCGAGGTTTGCTGGTGAGTCAGAGGTTCAACAAACAGAACCAGGGGGATTGAAAAGATCTGACGGCAGGGCGGGAGGAACATTCAGGATATTCGCTGAGAGGAAGAACAACAGAAAGATGAAGCTAAACTTACTCCTCTGTCTGGCTTTTGTCGCCATAACACAGGTAAGACCAATCTTATGTCTTAACATTTTGCTGAAAAGCTGGTGAATAACTCTTCAGTACAAAAGTGACGAAAGCTTCAGATGAACAGAAATGCACCGATAACCTAATCAAATTGAAATGGATTGTTCAAGATATTTCACTGACAGTTTAAAATGAGTTCAAGAAAAAAATTATATGAAATCTGAAAGTCAACACTAGAAGGAAACATTAAATATATGTAGGAAACTATATCTGGCTGATGTCCCAAATGTGTTTTTTTTACCAAAATTGAAAATGTTTTGTTCTGAACATTAGTCTCCCAAGCTAGCAGAAAAATATGTTCATGTCTGCTTTTTATCTAGGCTGATGTGTTGGACCCCCGAGGAGCCCGCCCGGTGGAACACGCTACCAGAGACGAGAAATGTGCCACCCAGAAAGAGTGGCCGTTCTGCGTAGACGATGACTGGGTAAGTCGATGATATCGAAATTTTTTTTTTTACAAAAATGGACCTTTAAGAATAATTTTCTCTGATTGGTTTACGAAAAGAACTTTAAAAATAATCCCGATATGTGGCTGAAATGCTTGGACAGTCAAACTGGACGAGCTTCAAATGTTAAACCGAACAACGGGCCACAGAGCCACAGATTTAAATACTTTTCTGATCATCAAAAATGTCATGCATTTTGAGCTTCTGGTAACAATACTTGAGTTAATTAAGAATATCTTGAAATCTCTAAACTCTCATTTTCTTCCAATTTACTAAGACTAGTGACTGTACATATGAAGGGGTCTTTTCCAAAACGCGATAAATGCCATAAAAAACAAAACGTTTGTCATGTCATTTTTCTGTGTTTCTATTAGCTGCTCAATCAATTTTTCTTGCCAAATCGCTATATTTCCTTGTTTCCTTGGACATGAGCATGATAGCAACATCTAGTTTATCTAGGTTGTAGTTAAAACAATAAAAACATCTTTGCAGCTGTTCAGTTGCCTGGTTCTCTGCTCATAGACTCGGGTGACCAGCCTGAACTGTGTCCAGTGAGGAATGTGTTTTAGAGGAGTTTAGCTAACAGCTAACATTAGCAAAGTTTGCAAGTGAGTTATCTTACCGATCCAGGAGGAAAGTCGCTGTCTCCGCCTGTGTTTGATGCTGTAGAAATGTTTTATGTGGGTCCATCTAGTGTGGGCTTCACCTAAATCTATTCTAGTTTCTGCTTTTCTGCGATCACTGCTCTCCTGAGTCGGATAACAGTATCTCCGGGATTCTGAAGCAGCTTTTTGACTTGCGGACTCCACCATTCTTCCCAGTGTGAGAACAGCTGCGCCGATCAAATTGTTAGATCACCGTGTCTGTCAACCTGCAATGGCGCCCACTACTGGCTGGTAGATGTAAACATAACGTCATTGTCGTGCCCGTTTTAAATGTATATTTTATTCTATTCAATTTCAAATATAATTTTTAATGAAATGTTATACTTTTATTCTGCACTCTTCTAAAAGCCCTGTGCAATTTTTAAAAAATTTTTTTAATGAAAATGTCCCATATACAACCTTTAAGCCTTTTAGCTGTTAGCAATTCTGATTGCTACATTTATGCTAGCATGTTAATTTACTAGAGGTTAACTAGAAGTAGCTTGCTGTAAATGGAAGCATGGCTATTGATAAATTAATACCGTCTAACCTGATTTACTTCTTTTTTTTATTTTATTTACGTTTTTGAGTATTTCTTAAAATAGTAATGGGGGGGGGGGAATAGGGGGCTGAAGGATCAATTTGCTAAAGTTTTTTTTTTTGTCTGCTTTATTTGCGTTGCTTCAAGAGCAAAGAATGTTATTGTTAATTTATTTACTTAATTTTTTTGTTAGATTCAGTAGGATTTCAGCTGTTCCATTGCAATGTAAATTATTATTTTTGTTCCCGACTTTTAAAGATGTCTGCTGTTAAGTTTTATTGTTTTTTTTTTCTAAATCAGTTAAAAGTCTTAATATCTTCATCCCTGCTCCATCAGTACTCCAAATGCCCGTCGGGCTGCAGGATTCAGGGCCTGCTGGATAAAAACGACCATGAGCTGCTGAAGAAAATCAAGAAGATCCGCGACCTGCTGGATCAGCACAAGGCCAGGCATCGCTCTGTGGACCTGGTGTCCAAGCAGACCTACGACATCCTCAGGGAGAAGCTCACCCTGGATTCTGGTCAGTATTATTTTCACCCTCGTAAACTACGCTTATTGCTTTTTTTTATTTAACTTTTCTTTAATTTAAAGTCATTTTAGGGTTCTCTGTAAAAGCTGAGATTTGATCAAACCTGAGTACCTTGACGCTAGTGAATCCTGTGTTTTGCTTTTTCGCCTGCAGGGAATGACGACATGTACTACAACCTGGCCCAGACTCTGCGTCAGAGGATCACTGAGATGAAGATTAAGATCGACAGGCAGCAGAAGCATCTGGCAGCCATGAGGGATCGGGTCAAAGACCAGGTGGTGGAAATGCAGAAACTCGAGGTACGGGCAATTAAAAGCTGCAGTCGGTTCAATCAGATGTCTGAAGAATCATTGGTTTACTTTTTTTATTCTTCGTTCAAACGTTTTCCAATGAAGACCAAAATTATTATTTTACCAAGCTGTTGCTTCTGACGGGTATTGATTTTGCAGCGGCGCAGTCAGTTGTCTGACAAGAATCAGTGAAGGGAACTAAAGATTAGGGTGATGGCAAGTAGACCTTCCAACTTCAGAGACCTGGAGGTCCTCACTAAAGAGAAATCATTTAAATACCAGAGGAAACATGTTGCTCAGCAATAAAGATATAACGTCCCATCTCTTTAATAAATTAACTTTATCTTTATGATGGTCGTATTTCCTATCTTTTGCCAGCGACATGAACAGGGTTCCTATAAGGTCTTAAAAAGCCTTAAAAGAATTTAATTTATGAATTTCCAAATAATACCTTAAAAAAAATCTTGAATTTTGATATACGGGTCTTAAAATTTGTGCTGCATTTAACTTCAAAGGTCAAAATACTTAGAACGTGATATCTTCAGTAAATGAAGATTAACATAAAAAAAACATAATACAAAAGAAATGAAAAAACAACTTTATATTGTTAGCAAAATTTTCTTGTTGCCTGCTGGAACGTTTTCAACTATTTTACACCTCTGCTTGGCTTGTTGTCGTCTTTCACACTTTCCACATTTCTCTGAAAAGAAAAAAATGAACACGAGTAAAGGGATTTTTTTTTCCCCAGTAGGGCTCTGAAATAGGAATACATTTTTTATGTGTCTAAAAAGACTTGAATTTAACTTAAAGGAACCCTGATGTATAATTGTGGGCCTAGAGAACGAAAAAGCAATTTAACAAACAGGAAGAGTGAATCAACATTTAAATGTTTATTTTTACGGAGCATCATATTAGTGCCTTTGTAGAAAAAAGTAAAATATTTTGGAGTACATTTTTGCCAAAAAACTCAGTAAGCTTTTTAAAAACCAACTAAATAATTCAAACACTTTAAATCTTAGACAAATGAAAATTTTCTTTCAGATGTAACATTTAAAATCTCACCAGCTATCAGAGTTTTGTCTGATAAATATCTGAGGGTTGTTTTGTTTTTTTCAGTCAAAATTTATGACTTAACAATCTCAGAAAATATTGTTTTAATATAAAAAATTTGTGTGTTTTTAATTATGGTATTTTCAGTGTTTTCTGCCATAAATAGCTGAGTTTTCAAAAGTAGAATAGTTCTAACTTTTTTATCTGGAAAGTATTTGACATTAATCTCAACGTTTATTTGAGTTTTCTCTTGGAAATTTTAGTTGTCTAAAAATGCGATTTTCTTTTTTTTTAACGTGACAATCTCAAAATCTCGTTATTGGCGTTAAATTTTATTCAAAAATATTTTTGTTTGTTCTACGCTGGCCCTTATACTCCATCGTAGTTTATAGATTCACTGTAGTTTAGAGATTCACTTAACGATTTTTCTCACATTTTCTTGATTTAATCAGAAGATTTACATTTTTGACACGAGTCTAAATTACAGTAACTGAGATTAAACATTCTAACCTAATGGAAATGAAAATAAATAATTAAAATAAGGCAACAGCAGATCGAGGTTATTTTATTTTTTGACGTTTCAGAAATCACAGCTGTATATGTATACATTTTGCTCCTCTGTTAGGTCGACATCGACATTAAGCTGCGCTCCTGCAAAGGTTCCTGCTTGGATCACACAGAGCACCAGGTGGACAAGGAGAGCTACGTGACCCTGGACAAACAGGTACGGACCAAAGGACTCGCTACACCTTACATAACCGTGTCGCTCTTCTAATGTCACTGGTAGCTGCATAGTTTTTAAAACATATGTTTAAAAAAAAAGCATTATAGTAAGATTTAACTCTATTTTCAGCGTATTTTGTCTAATTTATGTGCAAAATTGGTTTTGCTTTCAGTTTTCTATAAAACGGTCAAAAGCTGCAGTAACTTTAAAACAACCGAAGTGGTAAAAATTACAAGAAAATTCATTTCATGTCCCAAAAGTAAACTCAGTCAACACTATTTATTGTATCTAAATCAAAAACTTTTTACGAATTATTGTTTATTATGAGACAACGACAAAAAATACTGCTGTGTAATATTTTAGGATGTTGTACTCATGTTTGTGGCCTGCCTCCCAGGTGAATCAGCTGGACTCCAAAACCGTCCAGAGCAGCCCAGGGACGCTGTACGTGATGAAGAGCCGGCCCCTGAAGGACGTGATTGTTGACTCCAGGTTCAAATCCAAGGATGTGGCGGCCCAACAGAGGGAGGATTTGTTCCCTCAGGTGAGGAACGCTTCACCCTCGCATATCTAAAGTCTTTTTCAGAGTAGAAACTTATTAAAATACGGGAAACTGATTTTACATTTTGAAATAACTCCCAGGAAATACTATTTTAAGGCTATTGGCCACCCTAGAGGAGGAGTTTCCAACTCCACTTCAAGGATCTAACACCTGCCGGTCACCCATCATTGAGGACAGATTTTATAAAACATTTTTGTTTTAATAAACTTCTTTATTTTGGACATTTAGATGAAACAAAATTATCTTTTTTTTAATCAAACATCAGTTAAAGGTACCATAGAAAATGAAAAAACTCAAGTCTAAATCTTTATTCTAAATCACTGACAGTTGAGGTACAATACATTACATACTTTATTTTCTTTATTTTAGTTTTAAACAATCTGCATGTTAAAATTTTTACCAAATTAGTCTGTTAATTTTTTTCATTGTTTAAATTTAATGCATTTCCACTAATTCTTGGAGATAGTATATTTTATCTTGTAAGCAAGCAATTGATATAGCTTTTAGAAAAATAAAATAAAAAAAGAATGAGAATAAAAATACAACTGTTAGCTTAATATATTAGCTTCTAGCTTGTCAATCCCACTAATTCTCAGTTTTACAAGGGAAAAACAGAGTTGGGAGCACGATTCCTAGATTTAGGATTTTATTTCTGACATAGATTAAATTTGGTAAGGATTGGAAGGTGTCAAACTGAAAATAATGTTCACATTTTAGGTAAAGAAGAAGCCTGAAACAGCCTAAATGTGCTAGCTAGCATACTAATAGCTATAATAGCTCTTAACCAGAAGTTAATATACCAGTTAGCTTGCTGTGTTCGATTCTAATTTGCAGATTTTTAGGGTTTACTGAAGTTTTACTTTGTTGCCGAATTTGGTTAAACTAATCAGCCTTTTAGTGGTTGATCCCAATATATGGTTTTCTTTGACTTCTGACATGCCGAGCCGGATTTTTAGTTGTAGAAGATCAGCTCATCCTGAATAGCTAACTAACAAGCTAATTTTTGTGTTGGCTGCAGATCATTGCAAGTAGAAGACTCACTCATTCTGATTGTTCTGACTAGCAAGCTCACACTTACGTTGGCTCAAAGCTAGAAGTTAATGTAGCAGTTAGCTTGCTGTGTTAGATTCTAATTTGCGGATTCTTAGGATTCAGTTAAGTTTACTTGTATATCAAATTAAATGAACTGATCGGGCTTTTACCAATTTGTAGTTTGTTTGAACGTCTGACACGTTAAACCTGATTTTTAGTTGTAGAATGTGAAGATGCGAACTAACAAGCTAGTTCTTGTATTAGCCCTGAGCTAACAGTTATTTTAGCTGTTAGCTGGCAATATTAGCTTATTACTACCTGACTTTAAATGTCTACTGCGTTTGTACTAGTAGACAAAATTTGGAATAGAATAACTAATCAGGATTTACTACCATTTTTGTTTTTCTGTAAGTCAGTGGAAGTAGAAGGCTAACGCATTCGGATTGCGCTAACTAGGAAGCTGAGACTTATGTTAGCTCTGAACTAGTCTTTAATATAACTATTATATGGTTATACTGATTCCTAATTAAGAGACTTTTAGGGTCTTATAAGCTTTTAGTTGTAGTGATAGACTGGGAGACGGAGCCCAAGTTTATCATTTATAGAGGAACGTTGAGTTGTTGGATGCAGTAGCTCAGGCGATATCACAGCTAAACAGAACAGATGGAGCTACTCTGAAGGGTAAAAACAGAACTGAAATAACAAAAAAAAAAAAAACAACAAAAAAATGATATGCAGGTTTAGGATTTTTCCTGTTTTCAAATTTAATTTTTTTTCTATGAAAATTAACATAAAATAATTTAAATCTAATGGAAAATTAGATTTATAAAAATAGTTCCATCTTATAGGCTAATCAAAGCACATGATGTTGGTTATTTTGTTTTTTGTTGGTGGTGGCCAGAAATGGTGGGAGTTTTTAGTTTAGATGCTGTAAAAAGTTGTAAAAAAAAACAAAGTGAGATTTTGATTATATTTATTTCAGTGTATGGTTGATTGGTTAATCTTTAAAAATGTATTCAACTTGAAACCCATTTTAAGGGTCCTTTTAAAAATTATTTAAAAAGTGATAAAAGTTTCACATCGTTTGACTGTTCATTTCGATTCCCTTCCGATTTGAGTATGTTGGGTGTTTTTATTGGGATAAAATTCAAAATACCATTGGAAGCACTTAGCTAAGTTCCCTTATATAAGCTGGGTCAGAACTTTAATGGTTTCCTATGCATTAGCGTAGCTTTGGCTGATGATTTTGGGCAAGGGATTGTATTTACTATAGATACAGAATAATTCAGTCATCCTCTGTCATTTTCAAAATGTGTTTTCTTCTGTTTCCAGGTGAATACAGTTGAATTTATCTTGGAAGAGGAAGGCTCCAGTTCATCTCCTGCCACCGTCTCCAAGGTCCCAGGTACTTCCCACTCATCGTCTTCCTCATCATCATCCTCATCCTCAGCGACCTCCTCCTCTTCCTCTAAATCCATCACCGAGCCATCGGGACGCGGCGACGGCGACTTACTCGGCGGGTTCGGGGGGACGGAGTTCCTGGGCCAGCCCAGCGTCAGCAACAGCCATGTGAGCACAAAAACCGTCAGCTGCACCAAGACCATCAGGAGGACGATCGTTCACACAAAGGACGGGCCTGTGGAGAGAGTGGAGGAAGTGGGCAGTGGACCTGAATGTCAAGGTTTGACCAAGGGGGATATGAGCTCCTTGTTCCCATCGTTCACCTCCTCATCGTCCTCCTCCTCCTCTTCTTCATCCTTCCATTCTGGGTCAACAAAGGGAATCCTGGCAGACACCAAATCCGGGTTCAATCCATTCGGAGCCGACTTCGGCGCGTTCATGACAGACAACGCAGAGGATGACGTCCCGGATTTCCACGCTCGCAGCGTGAAGAGCACGGTTGTGGAAAGGCAGGACGGCTTTGTGGGAACAGGTACCAAAACAGCCGAGCTGGAGTAAGATCTGTAGGAGGCCTAGAAGGAGATAGCTAGCTTGGTAGCTAGCCATATGTACCGAAAAACAAGAAGTGAACACGCAGGTGCTATTTTATTGGTCCTTGAGCTTCCAGATTTAAACATTTAATGTGACAAGAAACTAAAAAACAGATGGAATCTCCATTTATGTTAACATGTTTTTTGATTTTTACTGTTAACTAGGGGTGGAACGGTACACACTTTGGTTTCAGTTTCACGGGGAAGTGAAGAAAAAAAAAGTGTTATAACATTTCAAATCAATCTTTACTGGGAGTAAATTTTTCGTACAAATTGTCTCAGGTAACAATGAAATATATAAAAAATTTAATTTATATTTTTTACTGCCCCAGTGTCTGTGTCTACAGTGGTAACAAGTTAATCAGGGGTTTAAACTGTTACCGGAGTCCAACCACAGAGTTTCTCTTGGTTTCATGTGTTCTATTTTTGTTTGGCCTTTTATAGCTGGGCGATTATGAAAATAATCTTGATTATTCTCACTATTAATGTTGCATACAGATCGTGCATCCCGCTCCTGTTGCATTGGTAACATCAAATCACTTCAAAACTGCATGCTAATGCTAACCACTAACTTTGGTGATCTCACTCATCTCCCCTGTTATCCATTCTTCTTTAAAAGTCTTAACCAGCTGTACACTATTGACACAGCACTTTGGTTTTACCTACCAGCAGGGGGCCTCCTGCTTCTCTGTACCGCATGTTTTTTTTGCTGTGACTTCATTGGCCAGTTAGCTTGACAAGACCTTCGACCGGATTGGTCAGTCGGCATAACGATCAAAACACGCAATGCAAATATCGCGATTGATCTTTTTAATATCGCGATTTCGATTAAAATTAAATTCATTGCCCATTTCAACCCTTTTGTATGGGTGTTGACTAAAAAATAAAAGATTACGTTTTAGTATTTATGTCGACACTACTTCCGTTCAGCTTTCAGTGTCTGCTTCAAAACAACGCAAACGTCAGTGACTAATTCCTGAAAGAATTTTTTTTACACACATTACTTCAGTCAGATCTCCTGTCTGCTTATACTTTAAAAGAACAGCATCAACGAGATTGGTTAAGCGGGGTCCTTTGGGCTAAGTAATATCTGCATTTGCTAACTCCATTCTACGCTAACGGAAGTTGCTATCCTGTTAATGTGAAAACGCCCCGTTCCGTAGAACCGGGAATCCGACGTTTTCCCAAAAGGAACCTGATATTTATGTTAAGCTCTTAATTAAAGAGTCGCTGGTCATAACTTTTGCTAGCAGGAGGCTGGGCAGAATTTAAAGGTCGCATGTGTTTCTGGCTAAAGTGCAATAGGAGTTATGCTTCCGTGTGGAACCTCTTGACGCTGTACCGAAAATTACGAATACCTGTACCGTTACACCCCTAGTGTTAACCTAAAAAGTTAATCTATCCCTGGAAATCTCTTTAGCATTGACCCTTTCTGTAACAAAGAAAGGTGTAAAAGTATTTAGCGGTCCAAACAGAGTAGAGCTAGACAAGAAAGAGACAAGAAAACGTTTTATCTCTCAGAAAGTTTGAACCAGCTGCTAACACGCTAACCCGCGGTCTCCGGTGTGTGCCCCTCTGTTCGCAGATTGCGTCGACGCCTTCCAGAAGCACCTGAACGGCGGAAAAAACGGTCTTTTTAGGATCAAACCCGTCGGCTCCACGGCGGCCGTGGAGGTTTACTGCCACCAGGAGGGGATAATGGGCGGCTGGTTGCTAGTCCAGCAGAGGGAAAGCGGCTCGGTCAGCTTCAACCGCACCTGGGCAGAGTACCGCGACGGCTTCGGCTCGGTTGATGCCCAGGGGAAGGGGGAGTTCTGGCTGGGGAACCAGAACCTCTACCTGCTGACCAGCCAGAACGAAACCATGCTGAAGGTGGAGCTGGAGGACTGGGAGGGGGGCGCGGCCACCGCCGAGTACACGGTCCGGGTTGGCACAGAGGAGGAAGGGTTCCCGCTGCAGGTGTCCGGCTACAGCGGAGACGCCGGCGATGCTCTCGAGTCCCACAGCGGCGCGAAATTCAGCACCTTCGACAGAGACAACGACGGGTGGGGGGAGAGCTGCGCGGAGGCGTACGGGGGCGGGTGGTGGTACAACAGCTGCCAGTCGGCGAACCTTAACGGGATTTATTACAAAGGCTCCTACGACCCGCAAGCCAACGCGCCGTATAAAACGCCGAACGGGGTGGTGTGGCCCACCTTCAAACCGCCCACCTACAGCCTGAAGACTGCTCGGGTTTTCATCCGGCCGGCGGCTTTCTGATCCAAACCGGTAACGTCTAGAGGTCTGGGGGGGTGACGTGACCCGAGGGTGAACCTGTTTGCTGGTGAATCATTCTGGGATTTCAACACGATGTCAAACAATGTGGTGTAATGTATCGACCTGCTTGTTGTCCAATGTTCTCAATGTGACCCAATGTTCTCCATGTTCTTTACCTCTGTGGATTAATGGTAATCTGCTGTACAAATAAACCTGCTGTGTCCACTTCAGCTGCTGTGGCTCGTCCTCTTCTTTACCACCAAAGAACTTTGAGGAAAATAATCAGAAACTAAAAATAGGACAAATTGAAGGTATCAGTGATCTAAGCAAAATCAAACACAAAGGCAATGGTGCCTAATAAATTCAGCAAGATTTACATTGAATTATATTAAAATTACATCTATCACCTTCGATTTATCACACCAGCACTTATTTTTACCCATTTTACTTATCTGTATTTTGCTTTTTCACTTGATGCTCATCGCAAAGTTAGTTTTTCAATCAGAATCGGCTTTATTGGCCAATATGTTGAGCATAAAACAACGAATTTGCAACCGAAAAAGTCAAGTATGGATACATACTCTTTGGAGGAAGTGAGGGATAAAAGGGAACAAATTGTCAGGCTGTAAAGTGTTCATCAGAGAGACCACCTGGAGGAAAAAACTGCCTGTACTGCCAACCTGAAGGTAAAGGTCTAAAAAAAAAAAGTATGTGTCCAGGATGTGTGCGGTCTGCATAGATGTTTTGTTGCCTTTTTCCTGACCGCTAGACCAGAACAGCTTCATAAAGGTACCAGTATTCCCCATCCGTGGTTTAGATCATCTTTATTTACTGTAGGATACTGCAACGCTTTATTACATAGTCAAAGGGAATACATCTTTTTTAATGGCTGATTTATTCTAATCCAAATTACAAAAAGCTGTAAAAACTATCAAATTGCATTGTTAGAAAATCAGAGCCAATTCCACAAGTAATTTATTTCATGGTTTGAGAAAACTACCTACAAAATGATTGAGCATTTTAAAAAAAAATATTTCGGAAACCCAAAAGTTTCAAAAAGTGGAAACTGAAAAGTCTGGAAAAGACTAGCTTACTTCATATGAAAGATACTGGTTTTCAGGTAAGTAAACTGGTGAAATAAAGAAAAATTGTTCTAGTTTCTTCTCCCTTTACCCTCAATATCTCATGTAAGGGTGCGTTCAGACCGCAAGCTTTGCGAGCGTCAAGAAACGCTCACAAAGCGACTAGTTAGACGCATATACACAGAAGATACATTTTTAAGCTGAAGCTAGCAAAGCTCGTAGGCGGGCCTTTCTCTGCTGAATATTTTAAACACTCGCGGATCGTGGTTGGCTAGGCAGCTTCGACGTTGGGCAACGTCACTTCAGTGAGACGCTCTGATTGGTTGCCGTGCTGCGTCAACAATCTTAAGATCATCAAAAGTTCAGCTAGCCGGACTTCTGTTTTGCTAGCGTTTTGAGCTTTGAAGCTTGAAATGCAGGGAAAGCTTGAAAAATTGAGGCAGCCAACACCCACAAAGCGCCGCAGAGACTGAAACGCTCCTCCACTGCCTCAACCGTAGACTTAACATGTAATCTTGACGTTGTTGACGCTGACAAAACCTGCGGTCTGAAGGCACCATTACTCCTTAATAATTAATTAAGTCCATCTAATGAAAAATGGGAGCAGAAACAAAGGTGTTGCGTTTATATTTTTGTTGAGTGTATAACAAGCAAACATTAGTATCGGCTACATGCTAATTCCAACAAAGGCTATTTATAACGCTGAA
Source organism: Apricaphanius iberus (assembly GCA_028564705.1). Lineage (NCBI taxonomy): Eukaryota > Metazoa > Chordata > Actinopteri > Cyprinodontiformes > Aphaniidae > Apricaphanius > Apricaphanius iberus. Next base: position 34,136 of record JAPXFQ010000972.1, read on the forward strand.
GTGCCAGAGCAATCGGCCTGCTGCTCAGTAGCAAAGTCATTTGTTGTGTTTTATTCTTCTAATGAGTAAATAATACAGCAAAAACAACAGAAAGGCACAAATATGCATTTCTCTGAAAAACACAGTTAATGCAACAAAGATGTCGAAACGGCACTGTGATCCTTCAATGGTCCAAAAGTCCGTCTAGTCTTACGAAGAGACTAAAACAAACAGTTACCTTTTTATTCTTGTTTGACTTTTTCTGTTCAAAGAGAAACCAACCCTTGTTTTTTTCTGTCCTCCTCGGCATGTAGTGTGTCAGACGTTGAAAAAGCAGAAAGAAGATGGTCGGCGCCCTGCCAGTATAACCAGCTTAAACAGGATTGAAGAGTGCTCGGCTAGATCACATCCCTCCCTGTGTTTAGATGATGATTGGGTAAGAAGTTTAGATCTGAGGAGCTGCTTCTATAAGCAGCTGTAGATAAAGCTTTTATCACAAAATATTAACATGTAGCTTCCAGAAAAATGCAATGATATACAAATAGAGACATAGTTATTGGCAACAGATATGTTTTGAAGATGGTAAGAGCTCACGTTCGTGTTTTTAAACATTTACTCCTAGTAAGCGTACTTTAAATTATTGAAAATAGTTTTTTATTCAGAAACAAAAAAGCAGGGCCGAGGGTAGAGCCTTGTGGTGCACCACCTTTGATTGGACCAGTGTTTGCTTCGTTTTTGGGCCAAACTTTCTCACATCCGGCTCTCATTTCCTCCTGCACAGGTCTCTAAATGCCCTTCTGGTTGCAGACTGCAGGGTTTGATGTCACAAATGGGAAGCGACATGGAAAGCACACTGCAGACGTTCTGTGAAAAGGCAAAGATTCACGAAAACGCATTAGAGAAGTCCATGATGGAGATGACGCACATCTACAACTCTAACCGCAGAGTCATAATCAACACATACAGTTAAGACGCAAAGAAAGCGATTGGTTCAAACTTTTTGGATTAAATGAGACTTTATTAAAGTTGTGTTTTATGTTTAGTATCAGAGCTGAAGTTTGTGGAACGTGCAGACAGACTGACCAGGAACCTTACAGAACTACGACAGAGATCACGAGTTCTGGCAAAGGAAATACAGGAGCTGAGCAACCGTGCAAGGAAACAGGTGGAAGAGTTGTATCGTACGGAGGTAAGGAGACGACAAATGGCTGCTAAGGATAAGAAATGCATTAAACTACTGAATCAGAGGGTTTTCCATGTACAGTGGAGCAAAATGGTATTTAGTCAGCCACCAATTGTGAAAGTTGACCCACTCTGGTATAGTGGTATTTGCAGGGGCGGAGCTAGCCCTTTGAGGGGCCTGAGAACAAATGCTTTTTGGTGCCACAGACTGGAAATAAAAATAAAAAATCAGTATTTGTCTACATTTCTTTTTTTTATGGTGGAAAATTGAGGCTCAAAGAGATTAAAGATTTTAATTGCAATTAAAGCAAGGAAAAAGAAAATTGAAAGTTGACAGTGGGAATGTTGAACTTCCGCCTAGTCTTGGTTCGACAAAAAAAAAAAAAGGTCTTTATTTATTAAGAAAGTTTAAGAAAAAAATCCCAAATCAACCTGAAGCTGACTGGAAATGTCACAGCCTTTTCAGCTCTAAAACAAAAATACGTCACAAAAAGGCTGAGGGGCAACAGGTGCCTTTCTTGATTTCTTTACAAATATATATATATATATATATATATATATATATATATATATTCTATTTATTTCTTACTTAAATATAGCTCAAATCAGCCAATCATTTCATATATTTAATCATTTGTAAATGTATCAATTTCTGAAAGTGGTCAAAAATTATTTTAAAACCCTCCTGCCACCCCAGACATGTAAGACAAAAATCTTCCTGATTAATGGGAGGGTACATAAGGTTACATATCAAACAAAACTTTTCCAAAGATAAACTTTTGTTTTATATATTTATATAGCAAACTAACATACGTTTTTACAGTTTTAATGGGGGGTATTATGCACACTCAAATAAAATTGTTGTCTTAAAAGTGTCTGAAAATCCCGTATAAGTTTAAATCCACCTTAAAGAAATGTTTCGTATTTGACTCCTTAATATTTGCCTGAGCCTCTCTAAGCCCTCCTTAGTTTTGTGAAACTCCCCCTGCAGAACGTCATATACCAGCTATTATCACAGCATGCGCCTGGAGTCGGACTCTGATAGTTTACAGAAGTTTTCAGCGTGTTACATTTGAGTATTTTGGAAAAAATCATATTGGTGAACAATGGCAACACTGGAGATTGCAAGACGACACGCAAATGATCCGATACCCGACCCTGAAAGAGGGTTTCGGAAGAACCAGAGCATCAGAGGGTTTTCCATGTACAGTGGAGCAAAGTAGTATTTAGTCAGCCACCAATTGTGAAAATGAACCCACTTAAAAAGATGAGAGAGGTCTGTGATTTTCATCATAGGTATACTTCAACTATGAGAGACAAAATGAGGGAAAAAATCCACAAAATCACATGGTTTAATTTTTAAAGAATTTGGTTGAAAATAATTATTTAGTCAATAAAACAAGGTTTATCTCAATGCTTTGTTATATACCCTTTCTTGGTAATGACAGAGGTCAAATGTTTTCTTTAAGTCAGATTTTTACACGCTGTTGCTCATATTTCGGCCCATTCATGCAGATCTCCTCTAGAGCTGTGATGTTTTCGGGCTGTCGTTGGACAACACAGACTTTCAACTCCCTCCAAAGATTTTTTCTACAGGGTTGAGATCTGGATTCTGGCTAGGCAACTCCAGGACCATGAAATGTTTCTTATGAAGCCACTCCTTTGTTACCCAGGCGCTCTTTTTGGCGTCATTGTCATCCTGAAAGACTCAGCCATGTTTCATCTTTAATGCCCTTACGGATGGAAGGAGATTCTCACTAAAAATGTCACGATACAGGATCCCATTCATTCTTTCGCTTATACGGATCAGTGATCCTGGTCACTTTACAGAAAAACATCCCAAAAGCATGACGGTTCCACCCCCGTGCTTCACAGTAGGTATTGTGTTCTTTGGATGCAACTCAGCATTCTTTCTCCTCCAAACACGACAACTACAGTTTTTAACAAAAAGTTCTATTTTGGTTTCACCTGACCATGGGAAATTCTCCCATTCTTCTTTTGGATCATCCAAATACTCTATAGCCACCTTCAGACGGGCTTGGACATGTACTGGCTTAAGCAGGGGGACACATCTGGCACTGCAGGATTTAAATCCCCGGCGGCGTAGTGTGTTATTGATGTTAGCCTTTGTTACTTTGGTCCCGGCTCTCCTCAGGTCATTCACCAGGTCCCCCCGTGTGGTTCTGAAACCCCAGATCGAGATAAATTATCAGTGGTCATGTATGTCTTCCATTTTCTAATAATTGCTCCCACAGTTAATTTCTTCACACCAAACTACTTACCTGTTGCAGATGTAGTCTTCCCAGCCTGGTGCTGGTATACATTGTTGTTGTTTCTGGTGTGCTTTGACGGCTCTTTGGTCTTGGTCATAGAGGAGTTTGGAGTGTGACTTGTTTGAGGTTGTGGATAGGTGTCTTTTATACTGATATGAGTTCAAACCGGTGCCAATAATACAGGTAACGAGCGGAGGACGGAACAAAAGAAGTCACAGGTGTTTGAGAGCCAGAAATCTTGCTTGTTTGTAGGTGACTAAATACTTATTTTCCACAATAATTTGCAAATAAATTCTTTAAAAGTCAGACCATGTGATTTTGTGGATTTTCTCCCCCTCATTTTGTCTCTCATAGTTGAGCTATACCTTTAATGACAATTACAGGCCTCTCTCATCTATTTAAGTTGGAGAACTTGAACAATTGGTGGCTGACTAAATTCTTGTCATCATTTTCAAGTGGGTAAAAAAAAGTGACAATATTCTGAAATATGTTACAGGTGAAAATCTGAGAAGTTGGTCTTTTTTCAGAAGAAATTCAGAGTCTCATCCCTCAGTATGGCTTAACCTCGATAGAAAGCTAACGTCCTGAATCGTTTTTCATCATCAGGTCGAAGTAGACATGAAGCTGAGAAGCTGCCAGGGAAGCTGCCGGGCGGGGCTGCCATTCAGCGTCGATCATCACGGCTATCAGACTCTGCAAACTGGCCTGAACTTCCAGGACAAAACGGTGAAGCGGAAAAACAAGCCGACGTCGCCTCCTCGGAACATTCCCAGAGCTACGCTGCAGCCGGCAGACGTCGGCCCGCTTCCGTCTGCAGAATACAGAAAGATCCCGATGGTCCAGAAAGAGCTGCTGACGCAGTTTGAAGACATTGAACTGAACGAGATTGTTCTGGTGGAGGAGGGGAACGCTGTAGGTTCTGATCTGGAAGCAGGTAGATCCTCAGGATGAAGACAGAGGGACGTTCCATATTTAAGACTCCTGTTAACTTCCTCTTTTATTAACCGTTTGTTGTTTTATTTATTACTTTGCTTCCAAACCAGATTGTGATCGATAAAAAGTTTTTAACTTAAAGGAACAGAGCTCAGATACAAGCCGGAAATATTTAAATAAAGTGAACTCAGTTACTGTTTAAGTTTAAATGTTAGAATCATGCATTTTGAAGCCTAGACAAACAGGACGTACCCAGATCTAGAAACGTGTTTTTATATTAATTTGACTTTGTTGTTTATTGTAATGGTTTATTACAGCCTTGTGGTCGAACTTGCATTAGTAAATTATTTCCCTCTTAAAAAAAAAATTGTTTTTTACAAACAGCTCTGCTGTTGCATTTACTAATAACCCAGTGCATTTTCTTTATTTTGTTCTTTGTGCAGCTACTGAAAATAAAATTACAAGTTATTGTTCTGGTATAGTGGTATGTGCAGGGGCGGAGCTAGCCCTTTGAGGGCCCTGAGAACAAATGCTTTGTGGTGCCACAGACTGGAAATAAAAAACAAAATTCAGTATTTGTCTACATTTCTTTTTTTTGTTTTATGGTGGAAAATTGAGGCTCAAAAAGATGAAAGATTTTAAGTGCAATTAAAGCAAGAAAAAATAAAATGTGACAGTGGGAAGTTTATGTTGAACTTCCACCTATTCGTGGCTCGATTAAAAAAAACAAAAAAATTAAATGCGGGTCTTTATTTATTAAGAAAGTTTAAGAAAATATCCCAAATCAACCTGAAGCTGACTGGAACTGCCACAGCCTTTTAAGCTCTAAAACAAAAATACGTCACAAAGAAGGCTGAGGGGCAACAGGTGCCTTTCTTGATTTCTTCATATTTATTTCTTACTTAAATATAAATCAGCCAATCATTTCATATATTTAATCATTTGTAAATTTATCAATTTCTGAAAGTGGTCAAAAATTATTTTAAAACCCTCCCATCATCCCAGTCATGCAAGACATACATTTTCCTGATTAATGGGAGGGTGCGAAAGGTTACATATACATCACAACTTTTCCGAAGATAAACTTTTTTTATATATATTTATATAGCAAACTAACATACGTTTTTACGTTTTAATGGGGGTATTATGCACACTCAAATAAAATTGTTGTCTTAAAAGTATCTGAAAATCCGTATACGTTTAAATCCTCTTTAAAGAAATATTTCGTATTTGACGCCTTAATATTCGCCTGAGCCTCTCTAAGCCCTCCTTAGTTTTATGAAACTCCCCCTGCAGAACGTCATATACCAGCTATTATCACAGCATGCGCCTGGAGTCGGACACTGATAGTTTTTACAGAAGTTTTCAGCGTGTTGCATTTGAGTATTTAGGAAAAAATCATATTGGTGAACAATTGCAACACTGGAGATTATAAGACGACATGCAAACGATCCGATATCCGACGCTGAACGAACCAGAGAGAATTGAGAAGCTTTTTCAAGACTTGCTGGCTACCTTTTGAGTTCGGAGTTACAATTGTGAACAAAATTACTCTTATCTGTACAGGTTCCGATGGAGTAGCCTTGCCTTTTGGGTCAGTCTGCTTATTAATCCACTATCAAAAAGGCTTTTGTTGAGAAAGCAGTCCTCTCTGAAGTGATTTGGGCAAAGACAGCCTCCTTTTTGGCTTAGGGTTGTTTCCAAAGATTCACTTCAAACACTTAGCCTAGGCTAATTGTAGCAACTGCTACCAAAACCGGAGTTGTGTGGGGAGGGAAAAGGGAGGTGTGCTCTGCTGGGTACGTCAGGTCGAAGGAGGGGATAGGTGGGAGCAGGTGTTTCAGCACCCCCAATAACTACCAGCAGAGACTCAGAGATTATTCAAACATAAGTGGATGAGTCAAAGCAACACTACAGTCATGTTTTTAATAAGGAAATAACATGTTATCAGGATGTTACGCATCGGAATGTCAATTTTGCATAATTGAATTGCAGGATAATTTTCACTATTTAATTGCAAATATGATTTTACTGTTTCCTCTGTGTTAATCAACATGTTTTCATATTTGAAAACAGATTTGGAAAACTTTGACAATTGGTACTCTTTTTGAAATGATAATAGGTTCTTTTTTTAATTTTTTTAAGGTTAAAATTTAACACTTTGGCACACATAAAACCCCCTTTAAATTGCAACATATAATTATAGTTATTGGATGATTATAGAAAGTTTGACTTGAACAGTTTGAGTGTTGAAGTTTAGCCTACGCAAAAACTTCGAGCCTGATCACACCACTAGAGTTGACCAATGACAGCACAGCGAAGTTTTAGGGGAGGGGCTTAAAGCTTTGAAAAGTTCCTCCAGTTATATCTTTAACTGGTAGAGGGAGAAATTTGAATTTTCTGGGTTAGAAAATAGTTAAAGCTGGGTCTGGTATAATTTGTGGTGATTTTATTCCTTGTCTCATTCCTGGTTTTGTCTGAGATTAAAAGTTCAGTTTTACTCAAGAATTTTGTTAAAGATAACAAAAACAACAACCATACAGCACATATAGGTTCCTCAATGTGTTTATTGAGTAACGGAGGACAGTTTCATGCACTGTTCCTTTAATGCACATGACAATGTCACACACAACAACAGGAATCACAGCAGATGTTTTCACAACAGACCCGATTTCTCCTCTTATTTTTTAGGCTAAACCTTAAAAATATCTTAATCTGTTTTGGTTCCTTTGACGCCATTTTCGTTCAGACTTGAAAAGTTAGTTGTGAATAAATTGTGTAAATGTTTATAAATGTAAACTGCGTAAAATTGTTTCACTTGTGTATAAATTTGCAGGATTACATAAATTCTTTTCCTTCAAATCAGCTGAGGATTCTTGTCTGTATGTGGCCTTTTATTTTGACAGTTTCCTGTTTGTGTTACATGTGCCATCCTCTTTCGCACAACTATCTGGAGGCGTAGAAAGGACGGATCTTCATGCTGATGGCCTTCAGCGAATACCAGCTGCCCTTCCAGTTCATCCACACCACGCCGTCATCCGTGCCGTGCTTCGCCATCTGTGGCGTGTAGACGCCGCCCATATAGTATCGTCCATTTGGATTGGCTGAGTGGCAGCGGTTGTACCACCAACCGCCTCCGTCCTCCCTGGCGCACTGCTTGGAGGGATCACCGGGGGTCCTGAAAGCAGCAAACAGGGACAGGAAAGGATGACGTCCATGAAAAGTTAACGTTAAAAACTTCAACGTTGCTTTGGTCGCCTACCAGTTGTCATTGTCTCTGTCGTAGGTGCTGAACATCATGCCGTTGTGAATGGTCATGGTGCGGTTCTCTCCGTACAGCTCCAGCGCTCCTTCCAGGAAACAGTTACCAGCGTTACCAGAGTAACCACTGACAGCCAACACGAAGTTGGATGTCTCAGACTGAATGGTGAACTGCTGATATTGGGCATAGACCTACAGGAAAAGGAAAAGGAAGCTTTAACTTCATTTGAAGGAAACATTTTCACGAAAAAGTTTAAGAAAAGAGGAGAAAATTGCAACTTCTTTCAATTGCAAAGACAAGAACATAAATTAAAATCATCACATCTTTTAAATTACATGATTATGTATCAAGCAAACATCAAATGAGCTCATAACTGGAGAAAAAAGTAAGGGGTCCAAGTATAGATCCTTGGGGAACTCCGCATATGCATGGTGTGGCATCTTTTTGTGGTTCTGATGGCCGCCTCGGAGTAGGAGCTAAAATGGTTCTAGGAACTGAGGACAGTGGTCTGTTGTTCTTATCTCTCTGAATGAGCAAAAAAAATGGCCTAGTTCCCGAAAAGGTTACAGGAACTACAAAAGCTTCCTCTAGTCCGAAAGTGACTTATGTTGGGTTTTAAGTTTTTTGGGGTTTTTTACAAGAAAGAAATACTCAGACATGAGAACATGATGTAAAAAAACGAAAATCCCACACTTAAAATTTCATCTTAAATTTTCATGCTTTGTCCACCTATCATGCCAACTACATTGGTTTCGCAGTTCTTTCTGGAGTAGTTAGAAACCTAAACACGTCACCTTGGCTCCCGACCAGTCCTGCATCTCGATGAGAACCTCTGTGGGGCCCGTCTTGGTCAGCTGACTGATACGATCGTTTCCCAGCCAATACTCTCCTGTCACGGAACGAGAAAGGACAGTGTGATGGTCGTCGTCGGGGTGAAGTCGGAAGACAGTTCAGGGTCATTTGCTTAAAGTCTTACCAGGGGTCGTGCAGAACCCTTTGCTGGACTCAAAAGCGATGTTTCCGAAGCCACGGCGGTATTCGTCCCAACGGCGGCCAAAGTCGACGCTGCCGTCAAGCCTGTTCTGAATAAGGACCCATCCTGGGAAAGTTTAAAAAGTCAGTTTAAAAAAATACAGTGAGTTCAGCTGAAGACCGATACTCGATAAGTGCTGGAGGAGTTCTAATCTAACCTCCGTTCTGGGTGGTCTGGTCACAGTAGACCTTGTACGGCGGGAACATTGGATCCGGCCGAATAAGATACATCTGGGAGTCTCGTCCTCCGCGCCGGTATATCTCCTCACACTCCTTACCTGGATCACAAACGAGAGAGGTAAGCCAAAGGACAATCCAGGTAACTCTGTCAACTGTTGATTTTGCTCCAGCTCACCAGACACCACCGGTATCGGACAGCTGGTTTGGCACGGCTCCTTGCACTGCTCCTTCTGGGCTACAATGGCCTTCTCAAGCTTCTGGATCTTCAGCCGGATCTTGTCTAGTACCCCCTGTAACCAAGGCACAACGCACATTTAGAATAGCTATCGCAGTTTTATTTAAAGGCATTGATTACTTTCATTGTATGTATTAGTGTAAATAAAAAGTCTCACCTGTAGGACTCTGATGTTGGAGGGGAAAACCGTGTCCACGGTCTCCTTGATGTAGGCGTGATGTTCTTCTACCTGATCGGTGTACTGACTCACCACCTGGTTGTTGGCTGAAATGAAAAGTAAAATTTTATGAATTGTATATAAAAAGATTTATGTCATGAATTCAGTCAGTAATGAAGACAACCGATAATAAAAGGAATATTGTGATAATCATAAAGAAAGATGAGCTTAAACTACTGATAATAACATGAACATGTAAGATCAGCAGGGCAGGTTAATTTGAGGACTTTTACTTTAAAGTGTAAGTTAAATAGCTTCCATTATGGATATCAAGAAACAGTGTAATCATTAGATTTGGATTGTGATCTTTTTTCTTAAAAATGGTAAATTTCTTAAGTTGCCCCCCCCAAAAAAAAAAAAAAAAAACAGGCCTTATCTTTCATGTCTGGGTGCATTTTTTGCAGCTGACACCACCGTTAAAGTGCAACTCAACCATAAACTTTATAATTGAGTCTATAATAGCACTATCTACATGTCCGGTCATTATTTTATGTATTCAAGTACAATTAAGTGAAAATATTAATTTTGTACCAAAAACCGTTAGTTTAGTGCCCCAAGTGGTTAAACTATTACACTGCACTGCAATTAACTGGAATTCAAATCCTGCCTTGCTAACGGCTAATCTCGGGTTATTGACATAGGCTTGGAATAGTGACGACAGCAGTCCGGCCGTGGTGGGGTACATAAGAGGTGCGGTCTCGGCCACACCTCCATAGCGATGTGGTATGAACTGCCTGCAGCACAATCGGCTCATAACCTTGGTGCTCCGTTATGCAGGTGGTTACCCCTACCTGCTGACATTTGCTCATTACCAATGACAAAGGGAGTAACTGATATCAGTAAATGGAAAATAATATCTGGGTTAAGAGTTTATTTTAAATGCAATAACTGTGATGGTGTGAAACGTTTTTTTTTTGCACATTCATGAATGTTTCTCATCATGCTTGTGTGACAGTGCGCAGGTCCTGCCACTGTGGCTCCGATTGATCATGTGCCCTGGCTGCTTGGCCACGGGGATATTCCTTTGGCTGACTGGTTAGCGCGCATGACTCTCACCCGGGAGTTGTGGAATCGAATCCCGCCCGGGCCCTCATTGTGTGCCTTGCCACATTTGGATACTTTATTTAAACCTTGGGCATCTCTCTGCAACACGGACTGTTGCGGACAATGACGTACAGCGGCCGCAGGTGCTCCTGTCGAGGCAGAGTCGTACGAAATTACTCGAGATAATCGATATTTAGCATTAGATTTGGCCAACAACAATGTACCCCTCAGAGACCGCGCTCATTCTATGCAGCGATGGTGCTACACGCTCGGTATCTGCTGCTGCTCCGGGCAGAGAACGAGACAAAGGCTTGTAAGGATATGGCGCCGCTCCACTCCTCCACAGAGAAGCAAGTGGAGAAAAACCCTAAACCTCCAGCTTATATCCCTCTGAGGCAAAGGAGCTCGCGTTACTACGGCTTTCTCCTTCTTTCTGGCTTTCTTTGACTCTGCGGCTTGCTGCGGCAACATGTCAGTCACAGCCCAGATCACGCCCAGCCCTTCATCCTCCCGCTTGTTCCCTGGTCTGCCAGGCAACGTCTCCTTTTGAGCCGTTTTTCAAAAAGAAATGAGGGCGGGGTTATACTCTGGTAGGGGGGTGAGTTACTCTTTAGCTTCTGCTTTGGCTATGGAAAACCCAGTTTGTGGGGTTGACTTCAGACCAGAGGATTAAAATATCAGCGATGTGACCAGGGGCAGCTGGTCCATGATGGGCGATAGTGCATCGCCCTCTTTGAGTCAAACGGAAAAAAAGAGAGAAAAAAGAGTGTAATATTGCCAAGTCTGTATATTATTGTCCAATCAACAGCCTGATTATCACTTTCCAACCTAAAACCCCGCCCCGTTGGGGCGATCTCAGTCAGATTGAACATCGCCCCCAGGCGCTCTCATAGAATTACATTGTGGGATTCTTTTTTTTCAAAGTTTGGACCTTACAATGTATTTCAATGGGCACTGGGAGTGCTTGCACCAACGTGATTTCTTAATACGCTCTGATGCATGCTCGGAGACGTACAGCCATAGATATGCGTGTCTCTGCCTACAGCAGGCACACGGATAGCGACAAACCACGGGAGTTGGAGTCAAGCGAAAAGAGACACAAACTGCAGAAATAAAAAATAATAATTTTGTTAAATCACTCAAAATAATACCGTTTGAGAGAAAAACATACCAGGAGAAGCTTGAGGTAAAATAGCTCGGACCTGATTATCAGCTAAATATAAATACCAATAAGCAGTGAAACGAAAGTAAAAACCGCTGTATTAATGTGGAAATATCCATGTTGGGTCACTGTATAGCTTGAGTACATTTCATAGTAAGCGGCCGCTGCGTTAAATCACTCTGTTGTCGTAGGACAGTCCCATTTAGGGATGATCAGGGTTGTCCAACATGATTGAGAAACAGTCAGCTTTAAATGCAGAAAATGTTAGCCAGTTAATTTGCCTTAGCAACTGGCTAAAAGATCAAATAATCTATTAATCACTCCTTTATTTAATGAAAAAGAGCTATGACAATTAGATTTGTCGATTTACACCACAAATTGTTGTTTTTTTAGTCATATTTGGAATGTTAATTAGTCAGGAATAATTCACAGCTACCCTGTAATTACTTAGTTTTAAAAAATTTAATTGTTTGGCAGCTAACATTTAACCATTGTAGTCATAGCCCCCCCTAGAGAAAATTCCACCAGCCGCCACTGGACATGATAGAGTTTATACTGAAGCAAAGTGCAGGACTCTAACCAGCCAGCGTGTTGCGGTGTTTAAAGGCTTCATTGGACCGCTCACCACGGCTGCTGTAGCACCCGGCTGGGAGACACGACCAAGATCGATCAGAAGCTCATTTCTACGCAGACAGGATCTCTTCTTTCTAAGTATTTTTGTCTAATTACCAACTTTGCTGCAATACTGCAATCAAAGATCACAATCAACGTGATAAATGGGTTGTTAAAGAAACAGTAAGGCTAGCTTGCAGCACAGAGGCTAATAGCGCTAGCACAGGCGAGCACTAATTTGATTTGGGGTTTAAAGTTTCTCGTGCTCTACTTTTTTCTCTCTTTGTGTTATCTGGGGGATGCAGTAGGCTCATAGCGCTGATGTCGTTAGGTCCATTTTAGGGGGGCTTCAGCCCCCCTATTAATATTTTTGGTGAATTTTTTTTTGTTAAAAGTTTTTAATTTTAAAACTTGTGTAGAGGTTACACACTCTGTGAGACCGGAGTAGCTGGTACATGAGTTTTTTTTTATTATTATTCAGAAGGATAAATAATAACTAATAGTAATAATAATATTGCTACACTGTCGCATACCGGAAGTAACAGTAATGGACTTCCTCTATTTTCCGAAATCCAGGCAAGAGCACTCGAGTGATACAACAAAACCTGCAGATGCTCAGCGCCAATATAACTCGGTCAAGCATCAGATTAGGGTAAGACAGCAATAATAGCACACCGTTAACATTTCATGGTGTAGTTCAGAGAGGTAAACGATACATGCTAATGCTAACACTGCTAGCGTGTCCCCTGGGTACCCAGCTACATTGACAGACATATGGTTCCTAGCTGTAACACTACGGTAGCCGGCAGGCAGTTTGAGGGGAGGGAGAAAATAGCAGTGAATGCAAATGATACACAAAGTAAGATTGTAAATTGATGTCAATAATTCCCACAAGGAAATAATTTACATGAGGATATATGTGCATGTATCAAACCCCTATGAAGTTTATATGCACATGCATATATGATATATCCTGCATATCCGTATATATCCCACATATAAGCCAGGGATAGTATATATATATATATATATATATATATATATATATATATATATATATATATATATATAAAATAGAAAAAGGCCAAATTTAGATATGTCACATATATTCAAAGCCTATTTCAAAATATATGCAATTATATAGGTTATTTCTGTGTGGGCTGAGGTGCTCGGTTGCATTATTTTTTTTTCCCTGTAATGGACTTCAGACAAATATGCAGTCATTACCTTGTTAATAAAAAAATATAAGCTAGATATGACAGTTACCAAGATAAATGACCAGATCCTGCCCTGAGCTATAGGAAAGATATAGAACATCTGTCTTCAACATGGACGCCCCTCTAATGAATTGATTTAAGCTAATTTTGTATTATAAAAAGAAGAGAGAAAATGCAAGCAGGCAGGCAAGGAAAAGAAAAATGATCATATAACAGTTTTTGATAAATGTTCTTCTAATAATGAATAATAATTATTGATACGGAGCCCGGCAAGGGTGAGGTGCAGGAATAACTTTTGAGAGTTAAGAATCCGTATTATGGGTTCATTAAACTGTGTGCACGGATTACTAACCTGTTCCCTCGGTTTATTGAACAGTATGACCGTGTGGGAGGATCCTGTCTGATAATGCTATGATAATGCTAATGCATCCTGGCTGTTTTGGAAAAACAAGTTGCAACTTATGAAGACTGGTAAACACCATAGACTGTAAAAAAGAATAGACAGCGCCTCCTCACTCCTCCCCGTTTACCAGAATGACTTTCATGGGGGAATTCATGGCGGATTCACAGACTCCTCCTCCCCAGCTCTGACAAAGCATGTTCCTAAAAAGGGCATAGGGGCGGGATCTTCACTGTAGACTCTGCCCTCCTGGGGCGTGTACGGGTGTGTAGTTTAGTCGTAATCACGTCCATTCTGCTCCCGCGTCTTTAGCTCTGATGCTAAACTTGGCTAACTAAGCTAAAGGCTAATAGCCCCATGCCTGACTGCTGCCGTATCTGCGCTCCTCCAACGGTTCTCCTATTTCTCAAACCTCAAAAGGTAAGAACTAGTAACTTGAAATAATCATTAAAATGTAGTGTTACTATAATTAAAGTCCAACGAAACGGCCTGTCAATCAAAGTCCGGTCACCTCATTAATTATGCAAGATTTCAAAAAATTATCTTACGAAAACCAGCCTGGTGCCTATGTTTTTGACGAGCCCAGCGTTATCTCAGGAAGAATATGTAGCCATAGAAAGTTTTAAAAAAATGGGCACCAGGCTTTAAAGTTGTTTTTAACGTGTTTAAAGTCCAATGCTTTTCAATGGGGGCCTAGCGGCCAAATGGAGGTACTACAGCAATGGAGGACCAATGGCGGCCTCCATGGTATGCGGTCACAAAGCAGAGCTGCCAGCGGCCATTGGTAAACAAGCATGATTACAACCATGGTTGCAAAGGTTTGAATCCTACTCAGACCCTCATTTTGCACATTGCCACTTACATTTTTTGGGTTGGATTACAATTTGTGAATTACTGTATGGCCCATTTCTAGGCTATTTTTCAGCCATGAGACACATTTTGCGACTGGTTTGTCTTCAAATATTGCGTTTGTTGTGCATGGACCCTCCCACGCTCCATAGGTGGTTACAAAACTGTTATTTATTAATATGAAACCTATTTTTACAGCCTTCTTTCCTGCAAGAACCCTAAATAGTATATTAAGTACATTCCGAGGACTGGATTCAGTCCACCGTCTCCTGGGTGAAAATTGAGCACGTTTACCAATTTGCCAAAGGAGCATCTTAGTCGCCAGGTAGCCAGGGCACAATATTTATTGGACAGGATCCCCCACACTGTCATACATAGTTTATGAATCTGTGCGCACCATTTAATAATCTGACAAAACAGATTATGCATTCATGCGCACAGTTTAATAATTGCATGCGCATAGTTTATTAAACCGAGGGTACGGATTCTCAATCCTCAAAATTATTTCTTAACCAGACCCCTACCGGCCTCCGTGAATTGACGAAGTCTTTGCTGGATTAGCCAAAAACGTTAATTGTCAAGCTCCTGGTGCTAAGCCCCCCCCATCTCTCAATCCTAGTGACGTCCCTGGCTCATAGCTATGGTTTTGGTCCATCATATGTAGTTGCAAAAGTTTAATCTGGTCAAAGTCGGTGTTAAAATCCATAGTTTTCGCTTTATTGAGCTGACAGGACTCCCCAACCCACCCACGTCACTTCCGGTCTGGCATTCTCACAAAAACGACACTAAAAGCGAAAATAATGTACTGTACGTATTTGTAAATTTTTATTTAGAAACTGTTTTAATATATTTTTGTAAATGATGTTTCAAGGGGGGGCTCTAACCAATAACCTGACCTTTACACGCAACAAACTGTTAACATTCATTTATCCTTACTACTGTAGACCCGCTGTCTCTCCCTCAGAGAGGTGGAGATGCCGTTGACGTAGTTGTAGACATAGTTGGACGACCGGGACAGTTCATCAATCTGAGGCTTGAGGTCTCCAATAACCTAGAAAAAGATGAGGATTTAATCAGCTCCAAATGACAGCTTTTCTAGATTTTATTTTCGCTCTGTTTTTTTAAGGATGCAGTAGCCTAATTTCCTTTAAAATCTGGAATTTACCGTTCTGACGTTTCTCTGTTGCTTCTGCAGGACGTTCTTCAGTTCGCAGCCGGTCGGACACAAAACACCCTGTAGGAGTATGAAACGCTTTGATGAGTTCCCTGAAGAACCTTTGTTCTGCCTGTCTTGCAAATGTGATGATCTCACTAAGATACTCATAGACTGATTAAAATCAGGTCTACAACTTATGAAGTCAGAACGTGAAATCCTGACGTTTTAAAAGTTCATTTTCAGTTTATAAATGCGGGAAGTATGTTCTCACCATTTCTTTTGAAGCATGCGTACACCCTCCTGCCTCGGGCTGCTCCTGTTTCTCCTGCTCCAGCCGACCGCCGACCGGAGCTGGGGTGGGCCGACCGCGGTACCTGAACAGGAACCACAACAGTTAACATTCTGCCTGCTAAAGAGACAACAGAAAAGGCTAGTTAACCTTCACTCAGAGCAACGTCTAAATGTTACTGAACATTTTTAGAGCTGCTGGGTCAGAATTCATTTTGGGAAAACCAAGCTTGACTTTTAAAGCGGATATATGATGCCTCTGTTAAAGTGACAGTGTGTAGTTTTTGCAGTACATCTTTGAAAATAGCCCTTAAAATATTATGAAAAAATTACGTAAAGCACATTAATAGCAAAATATTGGCGAAATTGTAAAATATGACTTTAATAATCAGTTTTAAAATACATAGGCGCGGGTCCTCTTTTCAGGGGAAAGCCATATTAGATGACGTCTTTACTTCTACAAGAGCCCGGACGGACAAGCCCACTATTAAAACATTGATTTCCCCTCAAAATGCAAAAAAGTTTCACCATAAATACATTTTTACCTCTTCGCTAGTTCAAAGTGATGAAAGAGAGACTGATGTGCTCGTCATGTTGCTGCAAATAGATAATTCTCAAGGAATTGAGCGTTTGAAAACAGCACTAGTTGGACCTCCGTAGTTGAGTTTCTTACGCGAAGACAAAGATACCACATGCTTCTGATAATTTAGGTATGCACTGCCCCCTACCGGCAGAAAATTACACACCGTGCCTTTAAATCAAGTTATAACAGGTCTATGGTCTGTAAAAAACCTGAAGTTATCTGCAGAGTCACTCTCACAGCGATCTCACCAGCTAAATTCTTGACAGTTTCTGTCCCTATAAGAATATGCTGTTTAGAGGTCATGGTCACTTTATTGCAAATTAGTGGCTGCAAGACCACGCCCATCCATCGTGTTACTAGGCTTTGTAAGACATGACAATAAGGAGCCCAAGTCCCACCCTTCAACTTCCGCTCCATCGATCCTCTACTGTCAAAATAAAATAAAAAAATACGGGTCAATGGAGCGATAAACCTTATTTTCTTATCCCCTTTGAAATGCGACATGGGTTGAACATATAACGTCCGTGAAATTTAAAGACACATTTTGGTGCAGAGAAAGTTAATTTTTAGCTAATTTTCGACTGAAGGCAAAAGTTACTTTGGGTTTTGTGGCTGGCACACTACAGGATTCATTAGACTGAGAGTGTGTGGTGTGCAGTATGGAACGTAACACTGACCGATTCTTCTGCAGAGTATACGATTCTTCACGCTCAACATTCCAAATCTCGTGTAATCAAACGTGACTTCAGTAAACGAACACGGCAGACAAACAGGAAGAAGCCTAGATGGTTGTCTTTGGCCTTTTTATTATCTGAAAAATCACCAAAAAACCCACAAATCGACTATGGAATAATTCACGGCCGGAATGTGGGCTGTATGTATTATAGCCAAAGCTGGAGGTGAGGAAAAATTGTCCATCACAGCTAGCTTGGAGGCTTGGAGAGCTAGCATCTTTAATGTTGCTCTTTGTCCGTCCTGTTCAGTGGCGTTTTCTTGCGGAGGCCAAGGGAAGCCAGGCTTCCTCACTTTCTTCAGAATATAACCGTCATTTAATAAACACCTTTTTAAAAACAGTTTTAACATAATCCTTCTGTTGTCTCCTCCTCGTCTCTCTTCATTCATTATTGAGCGTTTTATGATGTGTGAAACAGCGCCTCTATAAATATTACGTGGTAAATGAGCGTTGAAAACATGGTACTGCGCTCTGTTGTCTGTGAGGAGTCCAAGCTGATTTGGCGTCCCTTGATAGAAAAAAAAAAAGAATAATTAACCAATCAGGTTAGGCTATTGCCACGACACGGATTCCCTGTGATTTGTCAGGACAGCGTCAAGGGCAGCCATGAACTTGTTGGCATCACAGTATGGTATCTTCATCGTCAATGAATGAAACAGCGGTAGATCTGTGGATTTGTGTTGATATCCCGGCAAGCTAGTTGAAATATTAATCGTAATTATGGAGGGTGGAGATTTGTAGTATTTAGTTAAAAAATGCTTAAAACTAAACTGCCTCTACAGCAGCAACTCCGAGTTAAATCAGATGGCGGGCCGATGCCAAAACTAGCTCTCCGTACTGAGAGAAAGAAATGGTTTCGGACTTTGAATGAGGATAATTACGTCCGTGCCGAGTGGCTAGCTGGTAGCGCGACTCTTCAGCGGCTGTTTTGCTGGCCTTGTCTCCTTTTGGACAAAGATTCCTGCTCCTTGAACAATCCAATTTATAATTTTAGTACTATGAAAGACACGAGAATGGCCTTCCTCTTCAGATAGGGTGAGCAAAACGGGTTTTCCCTTGTGCGCAGCTTAAGCGTCACTGAACTGACCATGTAGCAATGTGTTATTTTTTTATGTGATTATCGTTCTTGCTGTGTCTTGTGTGCTTTGATTAAGCAGCATGTGAGTCCAATGAAGTTGTTGTTTACTGTTGTTTATGTGTAGAAAATGAGCACTATGGACAGCGGCCGCGACGGCCCGGGCTGTCTGAATACACGTCAGGTGTGCTGTTCATAGCCACTGGTACTGGGCTGTTGTGTTGATATAGAATGTTAATTTACATGTATTATTATTATTATTATTATTATTATTTTATAAACGATAAGGAGCATAGAACAGCGTTTCTGTATCTCACACAGAACACAAGTCCCGGTAAAATGAAGCTGGGCGCTCTAATAGTTCATCCGACTACATGAAATAGTCACACACAGCTTAGAGGTTGTGTCTCCCTTGGCTTCCTCGAAAATTTTTCCCGAGCCACACCACTGGTCCTATTATCATATTTCTTTAACGAAACGTTATCTAAATGTTCCTGCTGTTGCCACAAATCAACCAGTAATTTTCTCATTTTGGAAGTTCAAGAGATTTTAGTTTTTTTTACCAGCGACATGGTTTTTCTTTAGCTCGCGTCTTGATTGGCCGCGGTTCCTTTTCACGTGACGTTGCGTACTGTGCGTGGTCGGCTCCTGTCGGAGCATTCAAACACTTCAGGTTTTCTAGTCGTGAAATATCAAACATGTTCCATCATTTACGATCTCTCCTTCCGAGGCTCTTCCGAGTGGATCGGACTGGACAAAATCACTCCTAAAGCCTAGTTTATGCTTCTCCGACCGCAAATTTGCGCTCAGACGCAGACGTATTGACGGAGACGTTTTCTGTTTATAGTACTCCGCTCTTCCACTCCATTCTCTATTGTTTTTTTCAGTGTTGCTCGACCAGGACAGCAGTGGGTGCTCATGGCGTCTCTGCCTATTATCACACAGCGCCGTTTCAGTTTTTTTCTTGTGCTTGTGAACGCATTTCTTCCTCAAGGAGCAATGAACGACAGAAAGTAACTTCTGATTAAGCTATAAAGCTTTTTACTAGAAGTGCAGCTCATTGAATCATCTAGAAACACATGGAAACAAAACACAGCAGCCGTTTTTTGTTGTTTTCCTACAACTCCTTGTTTCTAAAAATCGCCAAAAGAACAGATTAGATAAAGTATCCTATCAATATAAAGCATATAGTGGCCAAACGCTGCATTAAATACTGATTACAGCGACCATAGAGCCCCGTTCTGGTGATGCGATCTCTGGTTGTTGCTCAAACTGACCAATTTGATGCATACGCTCTCCGTCAACGGAGAAGGATAGTTAAAATTTGGGCCTCTACTCCGTGCGTCCTTGCCTAGGTGACGGAGAGCCCTTGCGTTGATGGATAATGGCGTTGCGTCAATCCGTCTCCGTCAAAACGCAGAAGCTTGAAACGCAGGAAAACCTTGAAAAAATGACGGAGCCGAAGCTCACAAAGCGCTCCAGAGACTGCGTCGCTCCTCTGACGGCCTCAACTTCAACATGTAATCTTGCCACTGCTGACGGTGCCGTTTAGCTCGGTGTGAACGTACTATTAGACTCCCCATAGCATGGAATTGATGGGTGGAGCCGGATACATGATAGGCGGGATTTGACAAGTCAGGGGCGGAGATTTACAGGTGGAAATATGCATATTCTGCCTATTGTGACATAACAATGAAGCATTTTTTGAAGCGGGTTGTGGAAGGAAAAGATTTACAAAAATCCCCCCACCCCAAAAAAAAAAAAAAGGATGAATAAATGAATAGGCTTTATTTATGTGTGGAGTGTTAATAGAGGCAGGAGAAGATGACAACACAAAAGACTGAAAAAAGGGATTTTGTCTAATGTGTCTGCTTTAAATGTCTTTGTCTAGGAGAGACATATTGACTGAAAAGCGATCTTTTTGTGTTCCTTTTGTAAATTGTAAATGGCCTGCACTTTTATAGCATTTTAATTGGTCTTAACTTCATTAGGGGTGGTGTCCCAAGATCTACTTTTCACCAACTAGTCTAGAAATCTTGTTAAGTTACAAAAGGGGATATATTTTATAAATATGTAGAAGATATTGTTTTATTCAGAGTATATTTCATTTTTCCCCCTGATTGAATTAATCAGTAACAAATTTAAGTAGAATGAAGCCAGATTTGAGTGGAAATATGGAGAAAAAAGCAACAAAAAACCCCATTACAAAATCCATGCAAAAACGCTGAATCGCTAGGCTCTTTTAAATCAAAGATAAAAACTCTACTATTCAGAGCTGCATTTGAATCTTAAATTGCGCTTTCTGATCACTTTTTGTTTTGTTTACCCGATTGTGTTTGATCTGTTTTAATCTGTTTTAATTGCATAAATTTGTTCCTTAAATTATTTTTTATTGTTGTGGTTTAATTTCTATTCTTACTATTTTTATTAGTTTTTTTAAGTGATTGTGTATTAATTACATAAATTTGTTCCTTACATTATCTTTTCTTACTGATTGATTACTGTTAAACTTATATGTTTTGTTTGTAATCATGTGGTTTCATCATCACTGAATCATGTAAAGCACCTTGAATTGCCTTGTGTTGAAAGTGTGCTATACAAATAAAATTGCCTTGCCTTGCCTTGCCATTAAATTACTTTAAAAAAGCCTTCTCCCACTGAGAAAAACCTGAACAACAAGTTATACTTTTCTTATGGCTTTTATGAATATAATCTTATTTGTCTTGATGAAAGAGGCACGTGTGGCCCCGATTAGGATGACAGCTATAAATATAAATGTGTCCCAAGTTTAAATAATCCTTGGTAAAAAAAAAAAGTGTGTATACTGGATTTCTCGGTTTTTCTATAGAGATACAGAGTGTTTATAATTAGGTCTCCAGAGAGGAGGCATTCACTCTTGACTTTCATTCATCTTGTTACCAGATGTTGTTGTCTGTATGTTTTTGTCGGGTGTTTCCCGGGGGCGTACCTGCTGCCTCCGCTGATTGGTGGAGGGGCATATCGGTTACCGCTGTACGTCTCTCTGCCTCTGCTCAACGGACGGTGACCTCGAGCATCTACGGCCGCTCCTTCGCTCTGCACACACAACGTTATTTTCTGTACATAATGTCACATAGTTCTGATGAAGTGTAACATAAACCAGAATATCGGAAACTAGTTTTACATACCGTGGCATTCAACTTGGTGCCCTGTGGAGAAATAAAATAAATAAGAAATTGTTAGGAATTAAATCTGTTTCATCAATGTTTTTTTAGGTGCAGCTAATTAGGATTAAAATAAAAACTATCTCTATTGCAACACAAAAGAAAAAAAATTTAAATGTATATTTTATTCACACAGTTTAATTAGCTAATTGATTCAGATTTTGTAACCAGAGAGCCCTTTATTGGCTTGTATTATAAATAAAACACTTCGTGGACTAGCACCACCACCATTGAGGAGATTTATTAAACTAAAAACTATTTCTGGCAGACGCACCTGGTTAGACAAACCACCTTTGGACAGTCTGCCATTTCAGTCAAGGGTTCCCACATTTGCGATAGCATAAGAGAAAGCTCTACGTTCAACACTTTAAAAACTAATTTAAAACAGTGGATAAAATCCAATCAATGCTGCCTTCATCAAATGATATCATTAATGCATTTTGCGAGAGCCACATTATCCAAGAAAGTTTGCCTGTGCAGGAAATTAACAGGAAGTCTTGTTGTTTTAAGAGCTGGATGACTTACTTTTCATTTTCTTCCCATTGATTTTTTGTTTTGCGTTTTCTGTACTGTGATATTTGTTTACGGTTTAGAGGTCGAATGATATTAAATACTTTGTCTTTACTTTTTCATATTAATGTCATCTAAAGTATTGTTTTCTAGAGGTTTTTTTTTTCTTTTCTCTCTCCCATCTTTGCCTAAGGACAAAAGTTGTAAAATTAGCTTGAAGCTAACACGGACACATTTACAGTGATGTCCAATTAATGTGTACTGTCCCTATACAACAAATTAATAAAAATACTTTATTTAAAATGGGGATATTAAAGAAAGAAGTAGAGACACCAGCAAAGGTCCTTGGGAACGGGAGTAGAACCAGGGACAATCGCCCTGACGACCAGAAGCCTCTGAACACGCGGCGGCCATTTTAGCCCCTATCCCGACTGTACAGTTTTTAAGACATAATTAATTTATACAACTTTATAAAAGTTAAAAAGGACAAATTGTACTTAAATTAGCTAAAACTGGAACATATACAAATCTGATCAGCTCTGCACGAATTTACAAGATTTTTGTTTCCTAGTTTTTTATTTGCATGATTCAGTTTAATCAAATAGATGACATAAATTAATTTATAAATAACTTTTTTGTGTTTCAAAGTAAATCAAAAATCGAATGCGAGTTTTGAAAAATGGTATTTATTAAAAAAAAATTTTTGTTATTAAAATTTGCATGAACACTGCAGTAAAATGAGAAAACAAATGTTTACAAATCCAGAAATTATTCCAATTTAAACATAATAGAGTGTTATTTCTAATGCATCACGATAATTGTATTTTAAAATGTTTTGTACATAATTTTTTATGTTCCAGTGATTTAAAGATTTACAGGAATTATTGAAAAAAAAATTAAAAAGTAAGTTAATTAACTTTCAATTTTTAATTCATTTTAAACCATCCAATATATATATATCGTTTTTTTACTTCTGCAAATGATTTAAAGACATTATCTTTTTAGCTGGACTTGATGTCTTCAGGCACCATGATCAGTAAGAAACACATGCATTAATGTATTTTTATTTAAATCTTCCAGAGGTGTCCAACAAAAACTATTGATGTGGAATGGGTTAAACAAAGTAAAGGAATCAATGTTCTTTCTCTTGGATATAAAAAAATAACCTCACCGAATCGTAGTCGTCGTATTCTAAGACATCCTGAGCCCAGGTGACATAAAGGCACAGAAACAGCAGCAGTAACGTCTTCATTGTCAGCGGTTCCCCCCGTTTTCCTCACTCTGCCTCCTATATTTCTTTCTTTCTTTCTTTCTTTCTTTCTTTCTTTGCAATGATCTTCACTGAGGAGCTTTTTATCCTCTGAGCTTCTGCTCCCTCTGCCGCCTCCGGGTTTTATCGACCTGCTGCGGTTGATCAGTAACCGCCGAGGTCGGTTCAACCAAACCTGACTCAGCTCTGGACTCGGTCAAAGAACAGCAGGAGTCACAGTTTGTTTAACAGATGTGTTGAAAGCAGCCGATGATTTAACGTCAAAACAAGATTCAACTAAAACGTTTTTATTCCAGATTGGTTTTGGTTCCGGATTTCTAATAAGCATGAATTTCCTATTTTCTGCATATTAGAGTTTGTACATTTCTATGCACCTAGAGGCATAAAAAAAGTTTACATTTCCCACTGATAAACATATTTGATTCACACTTTGAATATTGTTACAACACCTTAGAGCCTCAGTAAACAGGATAACAGGGTAAACAGGACAGAGACAAAAACAGGACTTTTTAAAATCTTTATTTTTAGAGAGAATATAAACTTAACTATGTTAAGTTTTCATCCGTGCATGATGCTGGTTGTTCTAGTAGAGAAAGTCCCATTTTTGGAAAATATCACCATTAAAATGCAAAGAAGCTAAAAAGGCTCCGATAAACAAACATGTATTTTAATTGGTAGCTAGCTAATAACTAGCATACTTGCCAACCCTCACGATTTTCCCGGGAGACTCCTGAATTTCAGGTCCCGTCCCAAAAATCATCCCGAATTTCTCCCGATATTTGACGGTGTCGCATATCATGTACACTCCCTGTTTCTAATGTGAGAGGGATCGAGAATAAAACGTGTTACATTTTAAATACGTGAAAATCTATCACATCTTTGGCAAAAGTTGCCGTTTTGAATCAAAAATAGGCTACCTAGGTGATTCTTATGTCAATTTCAGAAGTCTTTGCATTTGGTCAGGCAAAAACCAACGTTAGTTTCAAAATCAACAGACTCATTGCTTTCTTAGTTTGTGCTGCGAACTAAAATAAAACCAGATGTGTTCTTGTAGTGGGGACCCAATCTGAGCAGTCGTCATGTTAAAATTACAATTTGAGGTCATTTTATTTGGCTAAGGTTTATCTGACAATGTGATAGGAAAGCAAATAAAAAAAAATCGCAACCTTTTTACGCAAAAGGTTTTTTACTAAAAAGCGGAGGGACTGTTTAATTTCTTAACTTACATAAATACTTTATGATTCAAGTATTCAAGGTTGGCAAGTATGATAAGTAGCGATGTAAGAAAATCTTTATACGCAATATATATTGCAATATTTGTGTCGCAATACTGTATCGATGTTCAAAAGCAACGTATTGATATTTTCTTTTAGCATTTTTATGGAACTGTTGATGATTATAGTCATTTTTGTAGTAAAATTAAAAGTATTACCGCCAGGTTGAAGTGTTAAGAATGGTGTGACAGATTTTCTACAGTTAAATTCTGTTTTAAAAATCACAAAATGCTCGGTCCCATCGAGCCGCCTGTACTGGAGGACATATTTTCTACAAACCCCGTTACTTTAAACGCACCAGTTCTGCAGTGTGGCACTCGCCTCCAGCTGGAGCTAAACGGGATCTCTACACTGATACATTATAGGTGGAGTACGCTGCTGTAAATTTTTTTATATTTTTGTCTATTTCAAATAAAGTAATGTGCTTTTTCTGTGTAATTGGTACTTTTTTCCCCTCTTGTATAAATATGTATTTTGTGAGAAAACATGTAAGAGATGATTTAGCGCTATTTTTTGTTAGTGTGGGAAAAACATGTACAGTGCTGGGAATGTGGGAATTTATTTTGGCTTTCATCTCATAGTAATTGTTTTATTAAAAATCTGTGCTGAAAGTCATTACTTAGCACTTAAACAAGTGTTGTTATTTTTGTTAGTTAAATTAATAAATGTTTTGAGTGAACTAGCAGCCTGCAGTATTTACCAGGACATTTGTAAAGACTGTGAGGGATAAGCGGCTGATTTGGAAGCTGCATAGGTTTCATATAAAGGATTTTGAAGTGATATTGTCTTTCACCTTCCAACACTGTAATGCTGATCTGCAATAAAATTGAGGACCACCGAAAAAAATAAAAATAAAAATCACAAAATGTAGTTTTACTCATAGTATTGCGATATATCACAATATATTGTATCGTACCACCTGTAACCTGATACACGTCATACTGCCAGATTCTTGGCAATACATAGCCATAATAATAATAATAATAATAAGGGATTTTTGCTGATTTATTATTCAAATGTTGGAAAAAATAATGCAGAATTTCTTTCCCCCAGTGTTTCTGATCAGTGTGACAAATTTTGCAGCTACTAATTGTTGTTAAAGATGCATAAATAAATCAAACCCATAAAATCAGCTGCAGTTACAGTTGCACGCTGACTTGCATCATAGTTAAAACATTTATTTGCATCACTGTAGATTTAATCGGATATTTGCGTTCAGTTTGTAGTTGTCTCGGTCATTTATTTCATAATTGTCCCTGGGGTGATTCAGAGGTTTTTAGGGTAAACGCAGCCTGTCACTGACTGGAAGTTCTGATTGGTTTGAGTCCAAAAGGGCAAAAGTTCTGCGTGATGACACAACAACCAACACAAACATACACAACTCCCCTTTTCTGCACTAAAAAATGTTTTATTTCAGCTAGTTACTGATAAGTTATCATATGTTGGATAAGAGCGAGGTAGATCAGTACAAAAAAATTGCTAAAAATTTTCCTCTTTTTATTTAATATGTTTAAAACCAGCATTTTTGTTTACCGCTCAACGTCTGTGAAATATCAGTTTCTAATCTAGTTGTAAATAAGCTCAATCGCTCGTAAAAAAAGAAAAATCCCCTAAAACTTTTTTTATAATCAAAAGTAATGAAAACGTAGTACTCAAACTTGTCTGCATATTTCCTGGATATGGAGGAGATGGTGTAACAGTTGGAGAGGATAAAGGAGGCTGTGGCGACCCCTGAAGGATGCAAACCACAACAGAAAAAAAATGTATGATTGTAAATTTCTATTTTCTTATCCTTAATTATTCTCTAACAGACCATCACAAAATTGAAAAAAATAAACATAAGGTTTGTAAAGGAGTAGCACGAAATATGAACTTGTATAGTTTCTATCCCTATTCCAATGTTTTCCAATAAGTTACATCTCATTGCAAAACAAAAAGCTACCGATACCCTTCCATGAGGAAAAAAAGACGGACTTATATCATCATAATCCAACTTTATTATTTATTTTATTTATTGTCTTTTTTATGTTTATACGAGACAAAAAGACTGAATGCATAACGGAAACGTCAAAATGTGGTAAAAAGAACAGCTCTAACATCGAACTCATGTCTGCATCTCCGGCTAGAAATTTTTTTTTTGCTAAGGTTTGATTCATGAAGACGTGTCCTTGGAACAAACGAAAGGCAGAGCTTCGTCGCAGGAGGCAGCGCACCACTTCAGGGTATCTGAAAACCAAGCAACAGAAAGTGTTTAAGGGTTTGAAACTGAAAACTGGAAGAGACGTTCTTGTCTTCAACATTTTTATATAAATAAAACTAGTTAACGTTGTAGTTATAAATAACATCTACAGTCTTTCTGCAGCTGAATACAAGTCCTTTCAATCTTTCCTGAGGGGAAAACTTGGATTTAAAACATGAAATGATTAAATGAAACATGCTAAATTTCGCCCTTTTTGGTTAATTATTCATAGAAGTGAGTGGATGAGCTGTCGTGACAAATCCTTAACTTCTTGTATGAGACAAAAGGGAAATTCTGGGTTGTTTTTTTTCAATCTGGACCTTACTTTTAGCAGTTTTTAAATGTTTTTTACTCACACTAAGAAGTTTGGAGCCAGTTTGAACCGTTCAGTTTTTTTCAGTTCAATTTTACCCTGTACATAATCTCCTTGGATTTACTAATGCCACAGAAGTGCTTCCTGATTGTCTTTTGGGCTGATTTGGGGCCTTAAAAATAAAACAAAAATAAAATGCTGACTAATCTGCCGCACCAACATCCGCGCCTGGTGAATCTGCCTTCGTTAAACATAGACTGACAGTTCTGCTGCAGCGTAATTTGTGTAGAAGAAAATAGACAAGCACTTCTGAGGCATTTGTAAGTACTAGTTGATTATAAACATGGCAAAATTAAGGAGTAGGGGGCAGATTAAACTTTGTTACAAGCTTAATGTGGATTGCCCCTACCACTCCCGTTCTATGGATGTCCACTGAAGGCCGAAAGTAGTTATAAATACGTCTAAACTGCTCAGACTCCAAAATTGTTAGGGTGAGTAAGAAAACTGGCTGGAATAAAATTATAATAATAAGGTCCAGGTTAAAAAAAATGGAATTTGAAAAAAAAAATCAATACATCTAACTTTTTCTTTCTCCATTAGTTACCTTTGCAACAAAAGTTCACACAGTTAGGCCTTTATTCTGTATTTATAACAACATCCTCTTTTGAAGTTTCTCTGAAAACTGTTTAAAAGGGGTATTATGCAAAATTGACTTTTTGACGTGTGACATCTTGATAACATGTTATTTCCTCATTAAAAACATGCCTGAAGTGTTGCCTTGACTCATCCACTTATGTTTGAATAATACTTGAGTCTCTGCTGGTAATTATTGGGAGTGTTGAAACGCCTGCTCCCACCTACGTCCCCCTTTTCCACCCATCTCCTCCTACCTGAAAGTAGCAGCTGGGCTCTCTACATTTGTGATTTCAATGCAAAACGTAGCTTCATAGAGATTAATATTTATAAAAGGGTGCCAAGGAGGCTAAATATTACAAACTCGACACGTCTTGTAAAAGCTTCTGAATTCTCTCTGGTTCTTCAAAAACTCCACTTTCAGGGTCGGATATTGGATCATTTGCGTGCCGTCTTATAATCTCCAGAGTTGCCATTGTTCACCAATGTTATTTTTTTCCTAAATACTAAAATGCAACACACTAAAAACTTCTGTAAACTGTCAGAGTCTGACTGTGATAATAGCCGGTGTATGACGTTCCTAATGTGGAGTTTCACAAAGGGTAGGAGGGCTTAGAGAGGCTCAGGTGAATATTAAGGCGTCAAATACAGAAGTAATGAGATGGCAAATTTCTTTCAGGTGGATTTTTATGTATATCGGATTTTAAGTATAAATTAGGGTAAAAATTTTCTTTTGAGTGTGATAAAGAATGGTTATGTGTGCCTGGAAGAAGCATAATAACCCCCCTTTAATCCTTAAACGTGTGTGTTGATGTGTACTTGTTTTTGTTGACGATTGGGGACCCTTTCTGATATATGAACCTGATAGGTTTTATGGGGACCAAAGTGACCAATATGGCCGAGTCCCATTTTTAGAGTAGGTATAAGGGTTAGGCATAAATACATTAACTAAACTGAATTGAAGTAGATAGACAGTCCTACTATGGGTAGAAATGCAAAGTTGTGGGTGAGTGAAATAGACATTACAATGATAATTCATCTTCAGGCAGCGTTCTTCCTTCTCGTCATGGTCGTCATTATACCAGTTCTCATAGTAAAACTTCGAGCCGTCAGACCACATCCACAAATCCAGCTGTGGGGGAAAAAAAGATGAAAGCTCTATAAAAAATACTCGGAAATTGACTATACTGTAAATTTGTTGGTGCCAAAACAGCTTCAACGTGTTCATACAGCTTTGCAGAAAAAGAGGTTGATTTTTACATTTGAAATACATAAGTTGGTCATTTCTCTGTGTAAAAAGATGCATTATAGTTTTTCGTACATGTATGGCATCGGTGCCTCCAATCCAGGTTTCTGGGAAGCTGTGGGTGTCTCCCCTGGTCAAAGTCTGGATGAAACGATTCTCCTCGTAACTGTGGACCGACGCCAGGTTGGCCTCTTCAAACTGACAGTAAAACTGTTGAGAAAAACATGCGACGGTTTCTTATTCATTCAGATCCTATTTGTACCGTGTATGAACTGCGCAGCGATGCGGTGTCTGTCATCACCTCGGCTTCAGGCCACGTCTTTGGGGTGTCGATGAAGAGGAAACACCGATGGCCGAAAGTGCTCCAGCCGTGCGGACAGCGCATATTCTGTGCTACAAAAAACAGACCCACATCTCAACCTCCTCAAGAGTACTTCTAGTTCATTTTTGCTTCATGTTTCTACTTATTTTAGCCTCAAATTCTCATTGCGTTGTGTGAAAGGTCTCAGATGACTTCTGGGGAATATCCATTCATCATCTATAACAACTTTTCCTTGAGGGGGGCTAACTGCTACCCTTGTTGGAGAACAATATTAGTGAACAAACATCTCAAAGTATGGTGCGTAGAGGAGAAAATTAGTTATTTACAGGGATGTTTTTACTTTGTTCCCATGAATGGACACTCCACGCGGAAACGAGACGTGCGGAACCAGCCGAGACGCCTTCGAGCAGCATTTATACTTTTTGCGGCTTGTCCCTGCTGAGAATCAATATTTTGGAAGACTGTAGGGGGCGGCGTAGGGCTCTACGGCATGCATACAACACTACACCATAGTAGAAGTAGTAATCACTGTTGTTTACAAGATGGTGACACCCGTGAGCTTAAACAAAGCAGAACTTTTAAGCTGTTTACTTAGGAAAAAAGACGAAAAAGGAGACTATCCATTTTTCCATTAAAACACAGTTAATCATAGGGATCTCTATCGGCCGAATCATAAAGCTGTCTATTTACGAACCTCCGGCAATATGAGCTCTTGCCAGTCCGCCATGTTTTTCCGCACGGGACCGTCCGCGTAGGTAAAAATTTTCCTAGGTGCGCGGTGCGGAAATTTTGGGGCGGGAGGAGGCTGCGCGGAGAGGCGCGGTTACTGAAATGACGTAATTTGGCCGCGTGGAGCCGTGCGGACCTCGCGGACGCGGCAAGCATAACCCAGCTTTACAGGTCAATAACCTTATGGTCAACTGCCAGGAAGAAGAGCATAATTTAGGCTTCAGAGGATTTCAGGAGAATATGAGGGGTAGTAAAATGTGCCCTGAACATCCTTCCCTACTCTACAGTTAGTGTAAAGTTACTGGGAGGGACCAACTCGTGTAACGCCAGATTGTAAGACTGACCTCAACATTTTTACAAATGTCTTCTTTCTCAGCCTGCATGGTGACCCATTAGCTTGGAGGTAGTTTGATCCAGTCTGGTGCTGCAGCAAAGGCTCATGGGACGTATCATAAATTAATCTAATATTACTATTTTATGGTCTTTTAAAGTGTGCAAATATAAATACGTGCACAAATATATTTCAAAAGCCCATTATTGTTGCTTGTATTTCAATTGTAAACGTAATTTGTGATATTTCATACGTTTTTCAAATATATCCATTGGGCCTATTTATAAAAAAAAATGGTACAAGATGTGAAAGAATAATTTTTGCTTGATTGTTTGATCAATGCAGATTTTCATATGGCTTGGGGAGCCAACTTTGGCCCACGGGCCCCACTTTGGGAAACACCATTTTAGATCAAAGAACGCTCATGTGTTAGCATGGACCAGTCAAGGTCCAGACGTAAATCCACAGAGAATCTATGCTGGGATGTTAACAGACCTTCTCCACCCAGTCTCACAGAGCCTGAACTATTTGGCAAAGCTTTGAAAAACATTCAATTTCAAGATGAGTTTTAATTATTATTTTAAAACGAGAACATTAGAAGTTATTATAGCTGATTTTTGCTTCTTGAAAATGGAGATTGGACATGAAAATTGTGTGTAGGAACGATGTTAGCTCACATTTTTAAGTTTATTTAAACAATTCAAATGTTGCAAACTAATGCTCTTTTTTGTGTGTGTTTTAGACAGAACAACTCACCACAGTTGACCGGCCTGACCCCCGGCGGGGTCTTAGTGTTGGGGATCTCCTCTCCTTGTATCACGTCCACGCACCAGCAGTATCCG
This sequence comes from Apricaphanius iberus, assembly GCA_028564705.1. Taxonomy (NCBI): domain Eukaryota; kingdom Metazoa; phylum Chordata; class Actinopteri; order Cyprinodontiformes; family Aphaniidae; genus Apricaphanius; species Apricaphanius iberus. The sequence continues at coordinate 65,460 of JAPXFQ010000972.1, forward strand.
GTGGAGCCGGAGCACTGCTGTGGGAGGAAGTTCCCCTCTGCGTCGCACTGTGGGCAGAACCCCCCGGGGAAGATCATGCAGTGGACGCGCTTGTAGTCGCAGAGACCCGCAATGCTCCTGGTGAGGGTCGAGTTAACCGGTAGGGCTCGGCTCAGCGTCACAACGCCGCAAAACGGGACAAGAACGGCGAGCAAGTTCATGGTGCTGACAGTGAAAGAAGCTGGAAAATACAATACAAATACATATGTTACTTAATAAATAAAGTGAAGCTTTAATAAATGACATAATTCAAAAGAAGGAGAATCTGCAAAATTACTGTTAATACTTGAAAGGAAGGTAAATTTAAAAGCACCTACTTGCTTCCTTCTGGATCTGGCAAAGTGTCAGTGTCTCTTCTGCTCCTCTGGTTTTTATTCTGCAGATTTCTGCTGCTTCTTATTTCTGTTACATTAACTGCACAGTAGCTCTAGGCTCTAATATCACAATAACAATGACCTTTTATGGCTCCCATCTCCGTTTCATTCACGGACTGTACATTGATGAAAGAAACCATTCAGGACTCATCTTATCATCGCCAGAGAGTCAGGTTTGTGTGTTTCTGTTTTGTTAATATCACTTTTATACTATTGTTAAGTGTCTGAATACGTCTGAACTTTCCAAAAAGTCTCGCTTCTTTTCACTTTTTAGGTTTCGTTTTTCAGCCCTCGTCTTTTTACACATTGCTCTTGTTTCTTAGTTTTTTGCTATTGTTCAAATCTGGGTTAGACTGATCATTCTTTCCTGAAATAAAGAATGTGTTATATCATAATAAACTCTAACGTACAATAAAAACTGCAAAGTCATCTTGGTCTGATTATAAAAGCTTTTACTGTTGTGACTTTACAGAAATCTATGGATGCATTTAAAAGATCATTATCTTCTGAAGGAACTGAAACAAGAAGAAGAACTGATTAAATTTAGACTGCAGTGGGAGCTTTTTTTGCAGAAAAGAGAAAGATTTAAACTTTTTATTTCAAAATAAAGCTCTCAGAGACACAGAAAATTTTAGCTTTGCCATGATTCACATTATAAAGTATGTTTTATTTATATAAGGGATGAACCGATACCGATACTGGTATCCAGCATCAGAACCGGTACCATTCTAAAGTATTTGTATTTGCATCAATTAGTTAACCATGTACTAGGGATGCAACGATACCACTTTTTTCAAACTAAACGATACCGATACTTGGATCTGAGTACTAGCTGATACCAAGTTTGAGTGTCGATCTTTCTACCACACACAGTTTTCTTCTCTGTTTGTTCATGGTATCGGTTAATTAACCAATACCGATACAAGCACATTGTTATGGTATCAGCCTATATACCAGTATTAGTATCGGTGCATCCCCACCATGAACTGATACTTGAAAAGTGGAAAAAATCTGCAAAAATGTAATTCTCATTTGATATTTTTGCATTTCTTATTGGGATGCAGCGACACCACTTTTTTCAAACCGATACAATACCAATACTTGGATTTGAGTACTTGCCAATACCGAGTACCAACAATCATACTTCTACCACACAAAAAAATGCAATTTTCTTCTCTGCTTGTTACAACACATAATAGTAAATAAAATAAAATAAATAAATAGAAAATTAAATATTAATAAAAAATGACCAAAAAACTAAAATTTAAAGTGAAAAAAAACAAACATTTTCTGATAAATTATTTCAGTTTCCACATTTTAAGTATCGGTTAAATCTAACCAATAGCTATTCTGTTAATAAGAACGGGCGCTTGAGACAAATAACAAAAGCTACATGTAAAATGATATCCAAATACCAGTTTATACAGTTTAGTCTTCAGCTGCTTATGATTGGTCTCTTTCAGCGAGAGACATAACCCAAGAACATGGATTTTATCATGATCAAGCCGTTATCCAGGACTGAGTCTTTTGTACAATTGAAATTCAAAAGTAATACGAAGCCAAGTGAGTCAGAATGTGACAGGACACGCCACTGCGTGATCTAAAAAGATGACCTAAAAAGTAAAAATAAAGAAAACCAAAAACAGAAACCTGTGGAACTCCATGCTTACAAGTAACCTTTGATTATTTAATATTCAGTTTTGCAGTCTAAACTAGGGTCTTAAACAATGTTCTGTTTTGATCAGGAATACATTGGAATGTGAAAATAAAGTTGTACCATCAGTTCACGTAGATGAATTAGTATTAAGCCTGAAAACTAAATTTTGGACAAGCTAAAGGCACTGGATTGAGGTTTCAACGAGGTAGGTCAAAACAGAGGTTCAGCAGTCAAAACCAGAGCAAAGCAAGGTATTAATAAGCTTTTCAGCACTGGATATAGTGGCTTTATCTTTTAGTATGAACAATATTACACAGATGTGTCACAAAATAATTTCTGATCAAAAATCAGCCCTGATTTTACTTGAATTCTTACAGTGGGATTAATGTGTCAAAGTTTGCTGGAAACTGTGGTTCCCTTTCTTAAGACCAAGCCTTCTGGAGCTCTGATGAGAATTTTGCACCAACATTTCAAAGTAATAAAAAGCTGAATGTCATCAGCATAGCAGTAAAACCAATTGACAGTAGTAAAAGGGAACCGGATTAAGTACAAATAATATTGGAACAAGAATAGAACCCTGTGGAACTCCATGCTCGAGATGCAGAGCCGTCCCAAAGCAAAAGCAAACTAAACAGTTACTTAAGGCCCCCCAAACCGATCCGGGCCCCCCATAAATGGTTAAATTAAACAGAGAATAAAGATGTTAAAATGTAGTTTAGTTTCAGTGTAGATTATTTAACATTTTTCAATTGTTTAAATTTTTGTGAAGTAACTAGGCAAGTTTCTTTGTAACTAATTATTTCATTTTTTTATTGTGTTTTTATTTTACTTTTTTAAAAATTACAAAATATTTAAAATCAAATATATTTAAAAGAATAAAAAATTATATATTGTGCATTTTAATTTATTTTTTTATAACATTTACAAATGTTAATTTAATTAAAATGATTTTTTAAATTCCTTTTTAATATTTGATTATTATTATTATTCATATTATTATATTATTAATGTTTGCATTATTATTAAATCGATATTTGATTGTTGCGTTACCATTGTTACAGTCTGATGCTTTAGTTTAACCTTTAGGTTTCATTTGAGCTTCAGATTGTCTAAGCTAATACTAACAATTTTCTCTGGCTGATTTTTAGGATCAGCCAAATAAACTCTGCCAAAGATTAGACCAAATTTTTATTAAAATACTGTTTTTGTAGGTAGAAGTCTTCACAGAAAGCCCCCCCCCCCTCCCCCCGAGTCAAAATATGCTTGGAAAATAAGATCCAGAACCATAACAGACAGGCGTGGGCAGCATGTTAGTGTGTAAATTCACCTTAAAAGCAGAATAAATTCAACAACTCAACAAGAACCAGACTGAAACTTGTCCAAAAATGTTCACGTTGTTGAGCGAAGTTACGTTTCAAATCTCTAATCAGCTGGTTCACATCTGTTCGACCATGTTTACTTGTAGCTAAAGGTTTGCACCAGTAATATTTCTGTTAGTAGGGGTTTAAAACCTAACGTTACTCAGTCATGGTCGGGTGCCTTCACACATTTATGCGGGATGTAACTGAAACTTAAAGACTTTACCACAGTCCCTGACTGGTGTGCTTCACTTTCACGCTTGACTCGTTTGTAGGAATGTTATTTGAAATTTAACAAAATAAGTTTTATTTTAAAAGTTATTTTCTATAAACAAAATACTGTAAGGCGATTAAGCCAAACTTTGAGTTTAAGTTTGCTTGTTTTCTTGCAGACAGGATGTTTCCTGCCAAATGCTGACTCTCGTACTCATTACGCCTTTTCAGTCTTGGTTGCAGATGTCAGTCAAGAGTTTAACTTCCTCTTGTTGAAACCATAAATTCCCCTTTATCTCATTCTTTTTGTCACTTTTGGTTTTACACATTCATGCTTACTGTCTTATCGGGAATCTACTCTGCAGCCTGTTAGGTAAGACAACGTTCATTTCAAAGATAATAAGGGAAAATCTCAGCAGCAAAGTTTTGACGGCTGTGACTGTATCTGAAACAGTTATACTGTTTCAAACAGACAACTACAGAAAAAAGACGCAGATAAAGGCAATAAAAGTTTTGAAATCAAGTAATAGAGATCGAGAGGAAGTCCAAAGTAGTTGCAGAATACTACAAGAACAATATTTAAGCAATAGTTGTTATGGTTTCATTTCAGGTGGTTTTTGGAGTGTAGAGTTCTGCCAGTGAAAATCCTTATGTGCTATAGTAGCTGATATACAGTAGATATAGCAAAGATTTTATATATATAAAGAGGAAAGACGGGATAAAATTGAAAGGATGAAAACCTTTGCTTTCACCTGCTTTGCCCAGCAGAACTGAAAATGACAAAGTTGATAAGACGTTGCCGTTCTCTGGTCCAGAATCTCTCTCTGTGGGGATCGTCTTTGGGAAACACTTCATCCTTATATCTCCTCTCAGCTCGCAGGAAGTAACTCAAATCACTGAGATTTTTTTGGATTAAAAGTCTATCTGTGAATGCAAGAAAGCTGCTTGCTCGTCTAGCTGAGGTCACTGGATTTTTCTTTTTTTCCCCCCAGTTTGCATCACTCTGGGACTCAATTTCAGCCCTGGAGTTTTATGTCTCTGACTGGCTCACTTTATATCACAATCTATTTTTCTTAAAATTAGGGATGCACCGATAGCGGGGCTGATATAATTCTATACTCATATCGGTTAACGTTACTATGAACAGATACTTAAAATGTGGAAACTCTATAAGAATTTCACAGAAAGTGTTTATTTTACCTGTGAAATGTTAGTTTTGTCATTTTTTATTATTCTAATTGTTATTGAATTATCCATTATTTGTTGTAACAAGCAGTAAAGAAAATAAAACCTGTCATCCAATTATTGCATTTTTTGTGTTCTATAAGTATCAGCATTGGTACTTGGTATCGGTAAGTACTCAGATCCAAGTATCGGTATCGTACTGTTTTGAAAAACTGGTTTCATCGTGTCTCTAATTAAAATCAAGTAACTATAACTTTACAGTTTAAAGATACAACAGCACATTGCTCTGTAAAGCCTTGTAATTTAGAGTATTTTTTTCTAAAGACTGTCCTACTCAGTATAAATAAGGGTTAACTGCTTCACTAGTTATATTTATTTAATGCGTTCACATCTATATTATTCTTTACAAGATGTCCAATAACAATATCAGAATTTATATTTTGAGCTGCTTCCCGTGTAATCAGTCCCCGAGGAGACTGGTTTCCCTTTCACACTTCCTCTAGTTTCCCTAACCTCATTTGCTGCACCTGACACAATAAAATATATTATATATATATATATATATATATATATATATAAAGCTTAAGTGCATTTAATATAAAAACACTTTTGACTTCACCGATTAAGATTTTTTCAATGACAAAAAATGTCGGCCTAATTTATATTACTTTCATTCTATTCTCTTTCAAATATGAAGTTTGTGTATTTATTGTTTCACTTTTAAGGAATAAATATAACAGGTTGCTCTAATGTTTGTGTATAGAAAGTGGTTCTATTGGAACTAATGGATGCTTGTTATACTGACAAAATAATTCCTCTCATCACTACTGACTCTGCTTCAAATACTAATTCACGTTTAAAAAGGAGCATAAGTCTCGAAATTTTACAAAGCCTTTGATAATCTCACATCAGTTGTATTATTGTAGTGCTGAATCAGCTAACATTGCAGGGCGCTTTTCATAGCAGGTCTGCATCATGTTCTTCATTTTTTTTGTAATAATTTATAATATTTAACTCACTAAATAATACTGCCTACTCTGGACTTGTGAGCTCATTTTGCTTCATTCTGGATTTTCCTTCTAACTCTTAGGAGCTACGAGACAAACTTTCCCGGTTATGTGGCGTTGCGTCATATTATTATTAAAATTATGTTCTGTTAGCTGCCACAACATCACACAATTGACCTGATATATTTACTCGAATGGCTGTTTGCAGGGAAAGTTCAACATACGGTCCTATCCGTTTCATTGTCCTTGTTTGTTGTCACAAGCTTGTTTTGGCGCTAATTTTTTGCACAAAGAGTAAAATTGGTATGGTCATTTTTTTGAACTTCCCCTGTGTAATCATAGTCCTCACCGTTCTACTCTTGCTTTTTCACCTTTCAAACACTGCCTACTGATTTTTCTGACATGTAATGTCAGCTGGCAGCTGTAGCGGCCCTGTATGGCAAGCCGCTTCGGTAAAAACTCTGTCTCCTCATATCCATTGTTGTCTATGCCAAATAGCATGCAACCATACGGGACTAGTTAAACATTTCCCCCTCCACGTTTGAAGGTTTGCAAAACTAGTGCAGAAATACCATTACTAGCAACTCATTTTTGCCTAGTGTACATTTAAAAGGGTCACGACAATGAAGTTATGTTTACATCTACCAGCCAGTAGCGGGTTGTGGGTTGACAGACACGGTCTGCATGATCCAACTATATGGTCTATTTTTATCTGTCTCAGGAGAGGAGAGACCACAGAAGAAGAGAAACTAGAGTAGTTTTAGGTGAAGCCTACATTAGATAGACCCACCTACATTTCTACGGCATCAAACACACACAGAAACGGCGACTTTCCTCCTGGATCGGTAAGCTAACTCTCTTGCTAACGTTAGCTGTTAGCTAAACTCCTCTATGATACATTCCTCACTGGATACAGTGCAGGTTGGTCATGGGGCGCAAAAGGCAAGAAACCAGGCAACTCAACAGCTGGAATGATGTATTTATTGTTGCAGCTACACTCTAGATAAACTAGATGTTGCTTTTTACATTTTTTTTTAATTACAAAATATTTAAACACAATGTATTTCAAGGAATAAAAAAATATATATTGTACATTTTAATTTAGATTTTGTTATTACATTTACAAATTGTTATTAAATTAAAATAACATTTAAAGTTCCTTTTTAATATTTGATTATTATTATTAATATTATTAAAATTTTTGCATTACTATTAATTCGATATTTGATTGTTATCATATTCAGTCAACAAACTCTGTCTCCTCATATCTATTGTTTTCTATGCCAAATAGTATGCAACTATACAGGACTAGTTAAACATTTCCCCCTCCACGTTTGAAGTTTTGCCAAACTAGTGCAGAAATACCGTTACTAGCAACTCATTTTTGCCTATTTGCACATTTGGCACAGCAGTACGACTCTGCCTGCCATAGAAGCAGCCCTTGCAGCCCAGATATATACTGTATCTTACATTTGCACTAAACAACCACACCGATATAATTTGCACATTATTTTCAACCTGATGTACATATTGTTATTCTGTGTTGATGTACATATTCTGTCTATTATTGTATTTTTTTTTAAATATATTTTTTCTGTTCTGTTACATATGTTGTATATTTGTTGTTTCTTTGGCTGCTGTTTACGACTGAATTTCCCCTGGTGGGACTATTAAAGGATTATTCTACATCAGACCGGCCCACCAGGAAATGTCCCAATGCTCACGATTAGCCTGCACAAAAACAATAAGAGACAGTACAGTAAATAAAAATACAAAGACTAAATATGAAAAAAGTACTTTTAGCAGCCTGCTCTGATTAAATAGAGATGTGCAACTGAGCAGGGCTTTTTTTGAAAGACTGCAATGTCTCACTGCATGTGTATATTTTTGTATAAGAAACAAGAATAGACCGTTTACAGGGAGTGAGAGCATGAATGGGACACTGTGCAAATGAAATACGGATGCATATGAAACAACAAAACTGTGTGAGTAGAAAAAGCGGCAGGGATGCAAACTTGTTCACTGGGTTTGTTGGGAACTGCGATGGTTATAAAGTCTTACTGCTGCTGGGAGGAAGGACGTACGATAACGCTCCTTTGTGCATCTCGGATGCAGCAGTCTGTTATTGAAGGAGCGCTCCAATTCTGCAACAACTTCTTGCATGGGGTAGGAGACGCCGTTTAAATGGTAAAATGTATTTATTTTCACTTTCACAGCGTTTGTAGTTTCTTAAAATGTTAGCTTTTCTTCAGGCAAACAAAATCTCATAAAAAATGTTTTAATTAATCACAATTGCCAAGGAAAATCTACATAAAGGTGAACAGCGTCAGAAAGGCAATGTTTTTTTGTTGGCATAAGAGGTAGAGAAACAAAGAAGCAGGACCTGAGAGACACGTCTTTCCCCAGCTGATTTTCAGCCGTGGCTTTTTGTTTTCTGGACCCCAAATCCTGTCAAATTTTTGTTAATATGATGCGTCAAACCTACATCTGTAATTACACCAACCAAAGTCACATCCATCCATTTCTCTCTAGCCACTTGATCGTCGCAGGCTAACCACTAATGTAGGAAACAGTCTGAAATAATGACCAATTAAAGGATTTTAATTTTTTTAAAGCAAAAGATAAAAAGTAAAAGTACATTTATGTTCAAAGATCTGTGGTTACTTTCTGCCCACATGTACAACGGCTGTATGAAACAATAAAGTCAGAAATAAACCGTGTTTCCTGTCTTATCAAGTCACTTCCCTAATGTGTTAGTTTCGCTTCTTTGGCTCCTGCAGCTCAACAGGCCTCATCTTCCTCTCTGTAGCATGGGACACCTGGCTGCCTGCTCCCTCCTCTTCCTCCTGTTGGTACCGCTGGTCCGGGGTCAGGATGTCAACGGGGAGGACGGCCGTCCGTGCTGCAGTCGCTGCGACCTCCACCTCTCCTGTAACTGCTCCTACAGCGGATTCACTCGTGTTCCCATGCTGACAGACAAAGCTCTGAGACTTGACCTCTCCTTCAACAACATCACCACGGTGACCGAAGACGACCTGATGGGACACTCACGGCTGAGGGTTCTGGTTCTCCACGGTAACCATGATGGGATGTGATGCAGCCTTGTTGAAGCAGCAAGCAGAACGTGTCTGACGTTTATCTCCTGCAGGTAACGGGTTAGCTGTGGTCCATCCGGCGGCCTTCGACCCTCTGTGGAGCCTTGAAGAACTTGATCTGTCTGACAACCGGCTGACGGTCCTCAACCACATGTGGTTCAGCAAGCTGGAGGTTCTGCAGCGGCTCAACCTGCTGAATAATCCGTACAGGTGAGGAGCTCAGGGGGCATGTCTAGGGAAGAGGAGCAGCTCAGATGTAGTGGAAAACAGAGCAGCTCCACTGCGACTCTATTTCTGCTGTTTCATGGTTATCAGCCCAATGGTGACACCTAGTGGGTATGATGGAAACAGTTACTGTCAAAACAGTTCTGGTACACAATGCCTAAAGATTAAAGATGGAACATTTTCATTAAAAAAACGACATTAAACATAATACATCCTTTTATGCTTTTAAAGGGGTGCAGAATGAAAGTAAATTACCTTAAAAAATTATATTTGAAACAAAATATAATAAAATGTACAGTTAAAAGAGGAAAGACAATGACGTTACGTTTACATCTACCAGCCAGTAGCGGCCGCATGCGGGGTTGACAGATACGGTCTGTATGATCCAACTATATGGTCGGCTCAGCTCACACTGGGAAGACTGGTGGAGTCAGCAAGTCAAGCAGCTTCAGAGCTCCGGAGATACTGTTATCTGTCTCAGGAGAGGAGAGACCACAGAAGAACAGAACTAGAGTAGTTCAAGGTGAAGCCTTCACTAGATGGACCGACATAAAACGTTAGTACGGCATCAAACACTCCAAGAAACGGACACTTTCCTTCTGGATCGGTAAGCTAACTCTCTTGCTAATGTTAGCTGTCAAATCAACTCCTCTAAAATACTTTCCTCACTGGACACGTTTCAGGTTGGTCACTGGGCGTATCGGCAGCGAACCGGACAACCCAACAGTTGGAATTATGTTTCTATTGTTGCAACTAAAACCTAAACAAACTAGATGTTGCTATCGTGCTCATGTTCCATATACAACCTTTAAAAAATATATCTATTTGTAAATACTGAAAATATCTGATATGACTTTTCTTATCCCTCTTTTGTTCATTTACTTTTTTTACTCTATGATAGGCTGCATTTGTAAAGTTACGCAGTCAAAGTTTAACAGGAACAATTTGGATTACTTAGCACGCAATAACAGAAAATACAGGGTTACGTTTTACGATTGTCGGAGCGCTCCTCAACATGACGTTATTGCTAAATAAAAAGTCCCACCCCTTACTTCATGCTCTCCCCCTAATCCACACCTCAATAATACAGGAACCCGCAGCCAGCATGGTCTGGTTGGGTCTCCGCCGCAGTGAACAACTCGCAGGACACAAGCCATTTCAACCAAAGTCACAAAATATAACGTGATTTTGCTGGAACACAGAAGCTTTGCTTACAAGCCTCTTATTATGGACGGACCGTGGAAGTTGATTGGATGAGGTTTTCCCAGGGTTTCTCGCTGTAGAAAGAATTAAAATTACTCGGCCAAGTTTAAGAACTCCTAATTTATAAGTTGCCACTGGCATATGAAGAGCATTTTTTGCTGTTTTAAAAAAAGGGTTTTAAAATGAAATCGTATAATTTGTATAAATCATATTAATTGCAAGCTAAATATTTAGTTTGTTAATTAAATTAAATAAATTAATAGGCAAGGCAACTTTATTTGTATAGAACACTTTCAGTGACAAGGTAATTCAAAATGCTTTACATTATTTAGTGTCAAAAAAAATTATAAAAGGATAAAAAACTGAAAGTACATACAGCACAAAATTTAAGAATTTAAGGAAAGAATAGAATATGACATAAGAGAAAACAACACAAACTGCAATCAAGCATAACACAAACAGATGTGTTTTAGTCGTTGACTTAAAGGTTCAGTGTGTAATTTTTGGCCAGTAGGGGGCAGCGCATACCTAAATTATCACAAGCATGCGGTATCTGTATCTTCGAGTAAGAAGCTCAACAACGGAGGTCCAACTAGTGCTGTTTTCAAACGCTCAATTCCCTGAGAATTATCTATTTGCAGCAACATGACGAGCACATCAGTCTCTCTTTCATCGCTTGGAACTAGCGAAGAGGTAAAATGCATTTATGGTGAAACTTTTTTGCATTTTGAGGGGAAATCAATGTTTTGATAGCGGGTTTGTTCAGTGCGCTTGTCCGTCCGGGCTCTTGTAGAAGTAAAGACGTCATCTAATATGGCTTTCCCCTGAAAAGAGGACCCGCGCCTATGTATTTTAAAACTGATTATTAAAGTCATATTTTACAATTTCGCCAATATTTTTGCAATTAATGTGCTTTACGTAATTTTTTCATAATATTTTAATGGCTATTTTCAAAGATGTACTGCAAAAACTACATACTGTTACTTTAAAAGAGCTTAACGATCAGCAGGTTTGCAGTCGTCTGGAAGTTTGTGGCTGTTATGTACAACGGGTACAACGTCAAATGTATCTGCATCCACATATGACTGCTTTCTCAGCTAAAACATGTTTTAGTTGGAAACCCCTACATAACTGTATGAAAACATCTACAGGTGCTGGCCAGTAAATTAGAATATCATCAAAAAGTGGAATTATTTCAGTAATTCCATTCAAAACGTGAAACTTGTACATTACATTCATGCAATGCACACAGACCAATGTATTTCCAATGTTTATTTCTTTTAATTTTGATATTTATAAGTGACAACTAATGAAAACTCCAAATTTGGTGGTTTTGGCACTGTGTGCGGGTGCCAAGTCCTGTTGAAAAGTGAAGTCTGCATCCCCATAAAGTTGGTCAGCAGCAGGAAGCATGAAGTGCTCTAAAACTTCCTGGTAGACGGCTGCATTGACCTTGGACCTCAGGAAACAGAGTGGGCCAACACCGGCAGATGACATGGCACCCCACACCATCACTGACGGTGGAAACTTTACACTGGACCTCATGCAACGTGGATTCTGTGCTTCTCCGCTCTTCCTCCAGACTCTGGGTCCTTGATTTCCAAAGGAAATGCAAAAATTGCTTTCATCAGAAAACATAACTTTGGACCACTCAGCAGCAGTCCAGTCCTTTTTGTCCTTGGCCCAGGCGAGACGCTTCTTACGCTGTTTCTTGTTCAAGAGTGGCTTGACACACGGAATGCGACAGCTGAATCCCATGTCTTTCATGAGTCTCTTCGTGGTGGTTCTTGAAGCGCTGACTCCAGCTGCAGTCCACTCTTTGTGGATCTCCCCCACATTTTTGAATGGGTTTGTCGTCACAATTCTCTGCAGGGTGCGGTTATCCCTAGAGCTTGTACACTTTTTTCTACCACATTTTTTCCGTCCCTTCGCCTGTCTGTTAATGTGCTTGGACACAGAGCTCTGCGAACAGCCAGCTTCTTTAGCAATCACCTTTTGTGTCTTGCCCTCCTTGTACAAGGTGTCAATGGTCGTCTTTTGGACAGCTGTTAAGTCAGAAGTCTTCCCCATGATTGTGGAGCCTTCAGAACAAGACTGAGGGACCTTTTAAAGGCATTTGCAGGTGTTTTGAGTTAATCAGCTGATTAGAGTGGCACCAGGTGTCTTCTAAATTGAGCCTTTTCAGAATATTCTAATTTTCTGAGATACTGAATTTGGTGTTTTCATTAGCTGTCAGTTGTAATAACAAAAAATGAAAATTAATAAACACTTGAAATATATCACTATGTGTGGAAGGAAAGTATACAGTATACAAGTTTCACGTTTTGAATGGAATTACTGAAATAATTCAACTTTTTGATGATATTCTAATTTACTGGCCAGCACCTGTAAACACTCCCTCTCTTTTTGCTCTCCTCCAGCCATCTTGGTTCTCCTCCATTGTTTCTCGGACTCGTCAGACTGAGGAGGCTGATGTTTGGAGGTCCGGACCTGGAGGAGCTGAGGAAAGACGATCTGTTGGGAGTCACGGAGCTCGATGATCTCACCGTGCACGCCAACAACCTGGCCAGGTTTTAGCATTCATCCTTTACGAAGCCCTGACCTTTAAATTAAAGCTTAGTCTTTTCCATTTGTGGCTTTTTTCTGTTCTCTGCAGATACGACTCTGGTACATTAGGAGACGTTTGGCCTCTGGGTCGTGTCACCTTGAGGCTCCACGGTCCTTTTCTAACCAACACGGCTTTGGCTGCGGCCGTGCTCGCTGACGTATCGTACCCTGAGACTCCCATCACCCTCGAGGACCTCCATCTGATTAATAATCAGTCTATCCAACCCTTCAGAGCGTCAGCCAAGAGGAGGATCAGGTTTAATTATTATGATCCTTTCACGGTTTTTCCTGCAGAAAAACACGTCTTCATAAACCCGTATTCGTTGTTCCTCAACAGGTATCTCTCCTTTCGTAACATTTCTGTGTCTGATGAGTCGTTTGTTGACCTCCTGGTGGTGTTGGACGGAGTCCCGCTCTCCCTCATTTCCGTGGAAGATGTCACACTGACAGGCGAGGGGAGGTAGGAAATCAATACCTTAAAATAACACTTTATGGATATAAATCATCAATTTGCCTTTACCAATCAGTTAACATAATAGAAGACGTTTAGCAATTAGAAGTGAGTTTGGTATGAAGAGAAAATGCCGGGGGAATGCTGGGTCATCTGAAGTTTTAAATCTGTTTCCCTCTAAACTTGTTGCTGAAGTGAAAAAGACATTTGTCTGTGAAAAACAGAAAACATCAGCACTCCTTATTTCTAATACATACATGGACAATAACTTTCTTTCAACAGGTTTTACTGGTATTTGCGTTATTCAGTTTGAATCAGAAATGTTTTAGTTAAATAAATGCTTTTAAAAACTGAATCTGAATTTGCTTTAAATTCTCCTTCACCGAAAATTTTGAAAAACTAAGTTTTCTTTCATAAAAATCAGTCCCTCTGTGTTCTGAAAGCATACTGCATATGGACATTTTATACAAACTCTAATCCCTGAATCAGTTACATAAAGAAAACACACCAGAAAACGCCTGATTTTGAAAAAGCCCAACAATCGTACATCATAATACTAACTTAGTATTCATAGACTCGCCTACCTAGCTTTGGACCGCCCACAGGAACGTTGTTTTTGGCCAGGTGAAAGCTGAGCCTCATGCAGCTGCTAGATTCTACACACCTTACAGTACAGGCTTTGTCTCGAGGTAGAACTTAAAGTCACAGTGTGTAGTTTTTGCACTACATCTTTGAAAATAGCCATTAAAATATTATGTAATAATAATTACGTAAAGCACATTAATTGCAAAATATTGGCGATATTGTAAAATATGACTTTAAAAATTAGTTTTGAAATACATAGGCGCGGGTCCTCTTTTCAGGGGAAAGCCATATTAGATTACGTCTTTACTTCTACAAGAGCGGACAAAGCGCATGGAACACGCCCGCTATTAAAACATTGATTTCCCCTCAAAATGCGAAAAAGTTTCACCATAAATACATTTTTACCTCTTCGCTAGTTTAAGCGATGAAAGAGAGACTGATGTGCTTGTCATATTGCTGCAAATAGATAATTCTCAGGGAAGTGAGCATTTGAAAACAGCACTAGTTGGACCTCCGTTGTTTAGTTTCTTACTCGAAGACACAGATACCGCATGTTTGTGATAATTTAGGTATGCACTGTCCCCTACTGGCCGAAAATTACACACTGTGCCTTTAAATCAAGTTATAACAGGTCTATGGTCTGTAAAAAACCTGTTAAAGAAGTTATCTGCAGAGTCACTCTCCTGCTTTTGTTTAAATTCAGTATAATATTGTTTAGAGGGAGAGTGACAAGGAAACTCAGATGACCCAGCATTCTATCAAGATTTAAACGCATCATGTACGCACAAAGCTTGAGATGTGAAATGAGTCTCAAAACCCCTGGTTCAGCTGTGGCTTTGATCTTTGCATAAATGTGGATTTGTCTGTATGCGTCAACGATTTGTACTCGTAGGAGCCGTTTTTTTCTTTGCGTAGTTAGTTTTAAATTTAGGTAATTTGAAATTGTGTGTGTTAATGTATTTAGTAGTTGGCGGACTTGCATCAAAAAGAGGCCCTGGCAATTTTGGCAGAGGCACCACATTTGTGTTCTCAGGTCATTGGTTACCAACAAAGAAACAACATTAGACATATAAACAATACAACTGCCAAAGAACCAGTGAGACAGACCCACGCCTATATATTTTAAAACTGATTTTTAAAGTCATATTTTACAATATCGCCAATATTTTTGCAATTAATGTGCTTTACGTAATTATTATTACACAATATTTAATGCCTTTTCAAAGATGTACTGTAGCTGTTAGCCGAGGTAGTGTTTTACGTGAAAAGTAAAACACTACTTACAGCGTGGGAGCTGATGTTCCACAGTTGTGACGGTACAGATCCTTCTCTTAAAGGCACAGTGTGTAATTTTCGGCCAGTAGGTATCTTTGTCTTCGAGTAAGAAACTCAACAACGGAGGTCCAACTAGTGCTGTTTTCAAACGCTCAGTTCCCTGAGAATTACCTATTTGCAGCAGCATGTGAGCACGTCAGTCTCTCTTTCATCGCTTGGAACTAGCGAAGAGGTAAAAATGTATTGATGGCGAAACTTTTTCGCATTTTGAGGGGAAATCAATGTTTTAATAGCGGGCTTGTTCCGTGCGCTTTGTTCGTCCGGGCTCTTGTAGAAGTAAAGACGTAATCTAATATGGCTTTCCCCTGAAAAGAAGAGCCGCGCCTATGTATTTTAAAACTCGTTTTTAAAGTCATATTTTACAATATCGCCAATATTTTGCAATTAATGTGCTTTACGTAATTATTATTACACAATATTTTAATGCCTATTTTCAAAGATGTACTGCAAAAACTACACACTATCAATTTAAATACCTGTCTCCGAAAATAAATAAATAAAATTAGTGCAATTAACCAATCAACAGCTCTAGGTTAACTAGTGAAATACTAAACTAAACCTGAATGACTCACCTTGATAAACAGTGGCAGCCTTGGAGGGATTCGGTAAGATGCCAACAGTGACACCTGCTGGTGTTAATGTATGATGACAGATAGTTTATGTTAGATGAGATAAGAAGGGGATAATAAAACTTAATCAGTTTGGCTTATCAACAGGTTGCAGCAGCAGTATGATAATTAACAAGACTGAAATATGTTATTTTGTAGTTTGATATGCTAACTAACTATAAGATGTTCTTTACCCATGTACATCAATAAAATTATTGGTTATTAGTACAGGTAAATGTAATTGAATCTACATCAAGAGTGATGTTTTAAATAGAAGCAATACCCCCCCCCCCCCCCCAATAGTGGCGGACTGGGACTAAAACGTGTTAAAAGGATAGTGTAGAATAGTCACTGAGAAATAAGCAACGCTCTACAAATATCTCTCTGCTGAACAATATACAGGTGAGGTGACTACCTAAAACACATAAAAACAAATGTTATGGGTTATTATCAAGCACAATGGCTGTGATTATACAGTTAACTTGAATACTCAGAGAAATAAACAACATTCTTTAAATGTTTCCCTGCTGAATAATATGCAGAAGAGGTAACTACATAAAACACACAAAAACAAATGATATGAGTTGGTAAATGGCACTAACCTAACCCTTAAAACACTTGATTTTAGTCGAAAGCTTCTTAAATTAAAATAAATAATCTGCCAATGAAACATGGCAAATTTCACTTATTGAGAATTTTACAAACAAGACATTTAGGCCCTGTCCCAGTACCCACACTACACCCTACGGTCTTTCACGAAGTGCACTTGGTTGAAGTGCAGACAAGGGTTCAAGTGCGTAGTGAACAAGTGTGTGAATAACTGCACGATTGGGGCAGTGAGGATTACGTTGACACCCTGTACCGTATCTCCATGACAACCAAAATGGCGGTGCTGCTCGTGTTATTTTCCTGCTTAATATGATAAAACTGAAACAAAATCATCTATTTGATAAATACAAAATATAAAAACAAAATATCTACCAAATTCTATAGCATAAAGTCCAAAGTTATAGAATATATTGTATTTTAGTAAAAGGCACCAATTGTATATATGTGTCATTTATTTACAGAAAATATTGGCTATAAAGAAAGCGTTTTGATTATAGAATGTTTTTATTGTATTATATATATTTGTCTGCTGTTTTAAATGAACAGACACTGGAATGCCAGATTATTATCTTTTCACCAGAAATAAGTACCCAAACGGAATTTTATTTAAAATGCAGAGAAATAGATTCTTTCATTATTTAGAATTTTACATTGTTTTATGAGTTGCTAAAAACGCACAGGGAATATTATTTTTGGCCTATCATGTCCGAAAATACACACAACGTTATTAGTAAATAATATTTTTCAACAGATATGTCCAACAACTCATTAATTGCTCATGTACACAATAATAAATGATTCAATAGGCATCAATAGGCGGGGGTGTTGTGGACATTTCCCCATCAGTATTTAGTGATGATAGTGTTGAAACGCACGAAGCTCCGCTATAGGTACATATTGAAATAATACATTTAAATTCAGGATGAATCTTTTCACCCACAACCCGACCACGTTAATGACACTTCAGGTCGAGCCTTTGAAATTTTATTTGTGCATTTTTTTTCAAGTGTGCAGCTGATCCACAGCGTTTCAGGATCATTATCCATCCATCCATCTATCTATCCATCCATCCATCCATCCATCCATCCATCTTCTATACCGCTTAGCTTCAAAGGGTCATGGGGGAGGGCTGGTTCCTATCTGCATCTGTCAACGGGCAACAGAAGGGGTACTGCCTGGACGGATCGACAGTCCATCATTGTTTGTGTGACGATTTTGGTTTTAATGATTCTTCCAGGCCAGCAGCCTGATGATGGTTTTAAGAGTTATTTGAAAAACAGTGCAAAACATGCAGCTTACGGTTTTTAACTTTTACGATTTGAAAGAAGATACCATTTCCTAAATCTGTTAACACACTGCAGTGGATGTTGTAATGAAACATCAATCAGATGAAAACATAGCTGATATATTAATTAATATTTCATCTATAGCAATCTTCAAACCAGACTCTGGTTTATTGATATTGTCACAGGCAATTTTAAGAACTAACTGACGCCCTTAAACTTGAAAATAAATTTGTAGGAGAAGCAGCTGGAACCGTTTGTTGCCGTTTTGTCACAGAATTTCACACGCAGCAATGGATTGTGGGTAATATCCTTCACTGAAGTCTGCACTGATGCGGGGTTCAGCGAAGTGCGGAGCGAGGGCGCAAAAGAGGCGTGGGGCCGGATTCTCCGCTCTGTAGAATCGGGACACCCTACACACTTGCGCCCCTCAACGGGAACGCGCAATTGAAGTGCACAAGGGTGCAAGTGCGGGTATTGGGACAGGGCCTTACTCTAAATAAGATTAATAAACTAACACCTTCTGCTCTTGCTTAGTATATAAGTCTCAAAACAAGATAAACAATACTTATAGCTGGAAACAAGATTTTTTGACTTGATTCTGGTATTCTTCAGAATGTCCAGATGGCCAGTCCGCCACAGCCCCCCAACAAACTGAATCCCTGCCATTTTGTCTCAGTCTGGTTTCATCATACCAACACGCTGGTGTTACCCAGTAAAACACTGGAAACTGTCGTCTTTGTTCTCAGGAGTCTCAAACTCAGATGGTTTTGAAGGAAGTTGTTCCTTCTGCATGGAACAGCTTCTCAAATCTTTTGGAGTTTGTTACCTCAGACCCAGAGTTTGGGCTACTAGGAAAGGCTATATGAGACCTTATAGCTCACAGTGTATGTCAGAGTGAATGAGAATCATCAGGTCGAATGAACTGCCCAAGGAGTTTAGAGACAGAATTGGGGCAAGTCACAAATATGGTCATGGTTACAGAAGAATTTCCAGAGCAATCAAGGTTACAAAGAGCAGACAGGCCTCCATAATCCTCAAATGAAAGAAGTTTGGGATGCCCAAAACTCTACCTAGACCTGGCCGTCCAGCCAAACTGAGCAACCAGGGGAGAAGATTCTTGGTGAGAGAGATAAAGAAGAACCCAAAGATCACTGCGGCTGAGCTCCTGAGATGCAGTAGGGAGAAAGTTCCACCAAGTCAACTATCACTGCAGCCCTCCACTAGTCGGGGCTTGATGGCAGAGTGGCCCAAGGGAAGCCTCTCCTCAGTAAAATACACATGAACGCCTGCATATAGTTTGCCAAAAAATACATGAAGGACTTCTAGACTATGAGAAATAAGACTCTTTGGTCTGTGAGACCAATATTTGACTTTTTGTCATTAATTCTAAGCGTTATGTGAAGAAAACCAGGCACTGCCCATCACCTGCCCAATACAAGCCCTACAGTGAAACGTGGTGGGAGCATCATGTTGTGGGGATGTTTTTTACCTGCAGGGACAGGATGACTGGTTGCAATTGAAGTAAAGAGGATGCAGCCAAGTACAGAGATATCCTCAAAGTAAAATTCTTCCAGAGTGCTCAGGACCCCAGACTAGGCCGAAGGTTCACCTAAGCACACAGCTAACATAATAAAGGAGTGGCTTCGGAACAACCCAGGGACCATTCTTGACTGGCCAAGCCAGAGTCCTGACCTAGACCCAACTGAGAATCTCTGGAGAAACCTGAAAATGGATGTTCACCAACGTTCACCAACGTTCACCATCAAACCTGACAGAACTGGAGAGGATGTGCAAGGAAGAATAGCTGAGGATCCCCAAATCCAGGTGTGAAAGACTTTTGAAGACTCATGGCTCAAAATGGTTTAATACTGAGCAAAGGGTCTGAATACTAATGACCATGTGATTTTTGCTGTTATTCTTTTTGAATAAATCTATTTAAAAAAATCTACATTTCTGGGGGGTGCTGAGTGTCCATTTCTGTGAAATAAAATTGACTTTTTTGATTTTCGCAAATGGCTGCAATGAAAAAAAAAGATTGAAAAATTTAAAGGGTTCTGAATTCGGTACCCACTTTAAAGTTGAAAAAATGTCTGCACGTCTGCACCAAGTAGTCAGGGGTGTGAATACCAATCTGTCAAAATGGCCGACGACCTTCAGATTTTTCACTCACATTTAAATAAAATAAAAACATTTAAATACGGGAAAATATTCTGGTAATGCGATCCCTGCTCAGACATATTTAAATGTCATTCTATAAAACCTAGAAGCACATCTGGTTTCCATATTGTAGATATTTATTTATATGCAGTGATCCCTCAGAATGTAGGGAGATATGCATTATTGTGTGTTGTACATTAGATTTCCATTTGAGCTGCTCCACCACACAATGTAGGACTTTGATTTTGATGGCCATTGTCTTTGTTTATACTACTTTTAATCAATAAAATTTGGCTTCTGGACATTAATTTGTGGCTGGTGTTATGACCTGTTAACTGTCTGACGGCCAGTCTCTGTCTGTGGCAGGTGGGAGAAAGCCTCTTGGAGTGATCATAAAAGCATTGATGAGTTCTTTCTCCGAAACGCTGTGGTGCTGGATGTCTTCAAGTTCACTTCATTCCTATCACTAGGTTTTCTTCTGCATTACCCTAGGAAGTTGTCCATCATAAATACCAGGGTAAATATGTCTGATAGCAAAGACTGCAAAGTTTCACTGCTTTTTGGACGGATCAAAGTCTTAACAAAGCCATAGATCGGCTGAGGAAGCCATTCTGTGCTGAGTTGTAATTTCTTAGGATTCCTTTTTAAATGTAATTTTCTTTTCAGGTGTATGTGATGCCCTGTCCAACATCAAGACTGCTGGTTAATCTGCAGTACCTCGATATGTCCGACAATCTACTGACCGACATGACTATGGCGCAGTCGCTTTGCTATGGAAATGAAACACTGAAGAGACTTAGAGTATTAAACATCAGTGGAAACCCTCTTAAGGTGTCACCACACTTCCGTTAGGATCTGTGTAATTTACCAGGCATCAGAGTTCCCTGGTTTCAAGGTTTGTCCACTTCTGTCCAGTCTTTGTCCATGATGAGCCAACTGGTCACCGGCCTCCATAAACTGACCCACCTGGACATCAGCAGAACCGGCTACAGCTCAATGCCCTCCAGTTGTTTCTGGCCCTCCACTCTGAAACACCTCAACATCTCCAGAGCTAAGCTAACCACCACCACTCCCTGTCTGCCAACGTCCCTTGAGGTAAAGAGTTTAGACCCTCAAGAAGAAAACTCAACAAACTTGAAACAGTCACACAATTAACTTACTTTATAAGTCACTATTTCAAGGTGCTGGATCTGAGCTACAACGATCTGAAAGGCTTCTACCTGAACTTAACTTTACTGAGAGAACTTTACCTCTCTGGGAACAAATTCCTGAAATTACCCACTGGAGATCTCTTTCCCAATCTGCAAACTCTCACAATGCAGGTAAGAAAGAATCATACTCTTCTCAATCAACCCAAACTGTATGTTCTCACGTTTGTGACACCTGCCGATTGCCTTCTTTTCAGTTTAACACCCTGAATGTGTACGGCCTTCAAGACCTTCGGTCGTACAGACGACTCGAGAGCCTCCAGGCAGGTTACAACAAGTACATCTGCACCTGTGACTTTGTTAACTTTCTACAGTCGCAACTTAAAGGACGTGGAGATGCCAAGCTGACGGACAGTGAGGAGGGCTACGTCTGCGACTCCCCTCTCCACCTGCAGGGTGAGGCAGTAAGTCAGGTCCACCTCTCGGTCGTTGCTTGCCACCGGATTTTGTTTGTGTCTGTGAGCTGCGGGGTCGCCCTTTTTATTGGGATAGTGGTATGTGTTCTCGCATGGCAACTCCACATCTTCTGGTACCTGAAGATGACTTGGGCATGGCTCAAAGCCAAAAAAAGTTACCAGAAACAACGGAGAGATACCGTGGACTCAGAAGCATTGCTGTCCTTTGACGCCTTCATTTCCTACAGTGAAAGGGATGCTAGCTGGGTGGAAAGCTTCTTGGTACCTGAGTTGGAGGAGCCAAGGTGAGTGATTTTTAAACTTTAGCCTCTTTTCTCTTGGTGCTTTCTTACATTTCTCAAAAAATATTGCCAAAACAGTTTACTTGAACAAGTACATTATGTCAGTCCACTATCCGTTAGTGTAAAAACATTCAGTCAAAGCAATAAAGTGTAAATTTATCATTGTAGATTCCTTTAACAGAGTTCAAATTCTTGGATCAAATTTGTTTTTGAAACAAAATAAAGTAGAAAATGGATCCATAATCTGGTTTCCTGTTTGCACCTCAACAGTGAGGATGGTTCCATGGGTCACGGTTCTTCTCAGCCATTGTCCTTGTGCCTCCACAAGCGTGACTTCCTTCCTGGACAACCGATCGTGGACAACATCATGAACGCAATCGAATGCAGCCGACATACTATCTTCATCCTTTCCGAGAACTTTGTTCAGTCCGACTGGTGCCGCTACGAGCTGGACTTCTCCCACTTCTGGCTGTTTGATGCCGGGGGAGACGCGGCCATCTTGATCCTGCTGGAGCCGCTGTCCAAGGACGATGTCCCCAAGCGTTTCTGCAAACTGCGCAAACTCATGAGCTCCACCACCTACCTGGAGTGGCCTCAGGAGGAGGAAAGGAGGCCGGAGTTCTGGAGGAGTCTACGCAATGCGCTGAGAGGAGACAATGACCGAAAGAGTTAGGATGGTTAAGGCAAGGAAAGGAAATTTGGTGTACCATGGACCCCTTCTTATTTAGGGTGTAGTATTAGCGGATTCACCATTATCACAATTTTCTGTGCAAGAAAACTTTCCAATTTGTTTAAAGACCATATCGTAAAAGTGAAGCTTAGGAAGCTGAGATACTGAGGCAAAATGCTACTTGACATGCTATTGGTTGGTGTTTGCAAAGCAGCCGATGTAGGAGCGCCATTCAGTCTTCTTTTTCAAGCATTCCACCAAGCATTTTAATGTATATTCACATGTATGTGGTGTTTGGACTATGAAAATGGGCAGTGATAAAATTTTTTAGAGGATATTTAAAGTATTTGTAGATTTCCGATTCAGGAGGGCCATTGTCCCTAGCTCTTCCAAATACTGGTGGTCAACTGCCGATTCAGAGGACAATAAGAATCTCATTCAAATACATTGAAAAATAAGGCTGTCAAACGATTAAAACTTTTAATTGAATTAATCACAAGGTAGCAATGAATTAATCTCGGTTAATCATGATAAATTAACATCCGTATATAGACACGTTGAATGTTATTGTTTTCATCTGGGTATAACACTGGAGGGCAAAAAAGTGTCCAACCGCAAAGCTGTGCGGTTGTGATTGAACAATTAGACAAACAAAATAAAACCTAAAGCATCTTTGTGCAAATTATCGAAAAAGTCACATTGCAAAGCTAACTGTATGTAGCGCAAAGCTTCCAGACCATTTATGATAGTTTAGTTACAAGCTACAGGAGGCAAACCCTCAGATATGACCGCCGCCAGATCAATATGGGGACATTCTACAATCAACATGCCTTGATTTCACACAGAAAAAGCAAAGACGGCAATCAATCACTAGGACAACTCCCAGCGCTCGACTCTTCAAACACATTATATACCGATCGATCATCAACACAGCAGTTTGAAGAGTCACAACAACCAAGATACCATTCGGCTAGTTTAAACCCCGACAGGCTGCTATTTATAGCTTTACCAGATTACTGACAACTGAACTGTCATAGACATATTCACAACCCAAAGACAACAACACGTTACGGAGTAATGTGTTGTTGTCTTTGGGTTTTGATGCAATTTAACGGCGAGCTGACATCTTACACTGTGCAGGCTGTGTCAGCACTTTGTGTAGAAAACAACTAGCTAATGACATCACCATCAGGCTGACCGCAGCACCACGGCTTTTACTATAAACAGGCCACATTAAGGAATAAAATAATAAACTTGGAGCCAACAAGTAATCAGGCAGCTTTTTGTACAACCGGTAACATGTAAGAAAAAAGAGATAGCTAAGAGCTTGTCCAAAGAACTAGCTTCCAGACCGTTTCATATAACTAACAAGCTACAAGTAGAAACTCCTCAGATATGACCATCAACAATTCAGTTTACAGATATCTACATTATTTGATCATCAAACCTCAACTTTACACAGCAGAAGCAAAGAAGGCATACATATATATTGACATCAACATACCTCCAATGAGGGAGGTTCATCAGACTGTATCCCAGGATGGATGCATCATCCACTTTAACTCAGCCATAGACGGCAATTTATTTCGTCAGCTGGAAACGTATTAAATATTATTACTGTCCTTTATTCTTCTATTTCTGCAGCCCACAGCGCTAAACATGTTAACCAGGCTGATAGATTTTTCCTTCACTGCCATGTAGCGCTAAACTGTTGACAACTGTCAGTTAATAACAACAGTAGGCAGTGGGGGCAATCGGTCTTTCTGCCCTCCATCTAGAAGTTGGGGGGCAGGGGCTTGGGTGCGTGAAGTAAATGGTAAATGGACTGAAATGATATAGCGCTTTTCTAGTCATACTGACCACTCAAAGCGCTTTACATTGAAGCCACATTCACCCATTCACACTCACATTCATACACCGATAGCCAACATGGCTCGGTAGGACGATGTAGAATTTGTGGGGTTAAGTGCCTTGTCCAGGGGCACAACAACATGTGACTGGAGGAAGCTGGAATTGAGCCTACAACCCTCCAATTGCAAGCCCACTATGAGCCACAGCCGCCCCTTCATGTTGCAACAGGAAGTCATGTTGCAACGTGTCTATATGACTGAAAGAATATAGTTTGCATGAATGAATGAATGAAGATCTATATTATCCCACATGAGGGTATATTTTCAGAACAACCCGGCCGAAAGTAAACAAGACAAAAACAAAACAGCCGACAAGAGAGGTGCACCATATGCAGATGAGATTTACCATAGGTAAGGGTGGGTGAGGGAGAAAAATTTTTCATTTCATTTCAAAATCATTATCAGCCATCCAAGGCCATCATAGCGAACAAATTGTTTTGCGTGCAGGCAAGATCTCTTTTCTCTTGCCTTGAGTCTCTCTCAGTGTCTCCATTCTCTCAAACAGCTGAATTTAGGGTCAGTTTCTACCGGGCTGAACATTTCTCCAAGTTGGTTGGTCAGTTAACTTGCAGCTAGAGTGTTGGTTAGCCATGTTAGCTTTTTAGCCAAGGAGGCTTACCTGATATGAAGTGATCACTGCAGATTTTTGGCATTTTTAATCATCAGCTTGTTCAGTTCGGCCCTTTTGATTGCTTGAAACCAAAGACGCCTCTTGACATGATCGCGTCTCTTCCTGCAGAGGACACGCGCAGCAGAGCGGGGACTGACGTAGATGTGTGTTTTCAGTCAGAAGTTTCTTCTGAATCGCTGTAATACTGACCACCAGGAGAGATCCTTTCTACCAACAGCCATCGGCATCTCTTTGAAAAATCTTAGATCCAAAATATAATTCTCTTTTTCAGATTAGTTTAACAAGACAGACAACTGTGTAAGGAAACCCGCCTAGCAAACAGAAGACTAAAGGGATTCAGTTTTGCTTCAGTGTGTGGTATTCTTTTACTAGTAAAAATAAAAACTGGCCACTTGGTGGAGCTGTGGAGCTCTGATTTTTGTCAAACTGATCCAAGGAGAATGATTTAAGTTTAGGAACTGACAGAACTATAATTAACACCTCAAATGAGATTTTACACATCATTCTGACACAAGAAGATGTGATGGAAAAAGGACAATGCTAAACCTATTATACATATAATATCAGTTACAGCAGCTAACCTAATGCTTTTAATCATTGTTATTCACAATTATCTGTGGGTTTATCAAATACATTTTGTGTAATAGTTTGTTTTGTAAATATTCTTTTTAAGTTTATGTTTGCTAAATCTTTTTTTTCTTTTGAAAATTTAACTAATACTGCTGATTCGTAAAGCTCATAATACTTGTTTTACTCTGAGAAATTAATAAAAAGCAAGTTTATTTATTTGTGTGTGTTTTTAGGTGATAAAGTTACAGAGCACCCCTGCGGGCAGTTGGTCAGAACATTCAAATCAGACAGGATTATTTACTGAAAGAACAATTAAATCACCCTGCTACACTAACAAGACAAAAATAAGATTAGGAAGAATAGTTTCAGTTTTTTATTAATTATTCATAACTTTACAATGAAAGATATTTTTCAGGCTGTTAAACTAAGCATTTATCTGTTTGGGCCTTTCTGTGATTTGGTTCACACCAATGATGTTCGGGACAAAAACAGGTCGACATTTACATACATTTGTATCACATGAAACTGTTCTGCTTGCTCATTTCCTCCTTTACATTTGAACTTGTAGTTTCTCTTTAAGACAGAGAAGAATAATTTTTCTGCTGTTCATCTTAGCTCACACTAAGGTAAGTAAAATGCTATTTATTCTCTAAAAGCCAAAAAATACAATTTATTAAAGCAGGCTTGTTGATTCTTTTGTTCTAGAATCACTTTTATAACGATATCCTTGTTTAGTTCAGAAAATCAAACGGCAAAAGTAATAAAATTAGATAAGACACAATATGGTGTTTGCTTAAAGTGCTAAAACTCAATTATTTTACTCTGAAAAATTATTCCCATTCACAAATGCAATCTGAACTTAATCACACCATAAAGATAAATGTTTCCATTTTGTTTTTATCTCTATTGAAATTGAAGTAAACCAAATATCAGGCAATTGTCTCTGCATTTTGCTTTACACACTGAAACATTTACAGTATAACCCACAGAATGCTTGCAGCAATTGAGTGTAGAGTACATTAGAGAAAAAGTGTTTGAAATTATTTTTAGCTAACCAACTAGTCATTTCAAGCACTTCAGGTTTTTTCTCTAGTAATTTGATCAACGTTTTCCTGAATAAATCCTAAAACGACCCATTTTACAAATATTTTCAGATGAATGGACTTTAACCAAAAAGTGCAACATCAGCTTTAATGTATTTCACTTTTTTTGATATTTTCAGCTAGATGCTTGTTCGTGTTGGACTCTTTGATGGTTGCCTCTGGAGATGTGGTTCTTCTACAGTGTTTGAGATGTTGGAACGATCAGGGTTTTAGCTTGTGAACAGTCCATATTGTCACATTTAAGCAACATAATTTAATCGTGTTTCCCTTTTTATGATGAAAATACTTACATTTAAAAACTAGTCAAAGTACATAATTATTTATCATCTTGTGATTTTTCTGTGGTTCGATCCAAAGTCACGTCTAAAAACCATAACAGACTCAGGATAACTTCCCCCTTTCGCAGCTACGTGTCAGTTGGATGCAGTTATGGTTAACAGAGGAGAGAAGATGACTCCTTAGAGGATTTCCTCACACTTCCTTCTAGAGTTTCACTTCTTTGTCACAGTCAGGCCATGGGGTTAAAAAACCTGACCCACTTTCATTTTTCTGCAGCTTTTACTCTAGATAATGGAACATCTGCCCAAGCTGATCCTGCTCTCTTTCTTCTCCCTGGTCCGGGGTCAGGATATCAATGGGGAGAACGGCCGTCCGTCCTGCAGTCGCTGCGACCTCCATCTCTCCTGCAACTGCTCCTACAGCGGATTCACCTGCGTTCCCATGGTGACAGACCAAGCTCTGAGACTTGACCTCTCCTTCAACAACATCACCACGGTGACCGAAGACGACCTGATGGGACACTCACGGCTGAGGGTTCTGGTTCTCCACGGTAACCATGATGGGATGTGATGCAGCCTTGTTGAAGCGGCAAACAGAGCGTGTCTGAACGCAGATGTTTCTCTCTTGCAGATAACGGGTTAGCTGTGGTCCATCCAGCCGCCTTCGACCCTCTGTGGAGCCTGGAGGAACTTGATCTGTCTGACAACAGGCTGACGGTCCTCAACCACACGTGGTTCAGCAAGCTGGAGGTTCTGCAGCGGCTCAACCTGCTTAACAACCCGTACAGGTGAGGACCTCAGCGTATGCTCTCTTGCAGAAGCATTGATGCAATTACAGTTTCAGTATTTGATCTATCTGTGACGGCTCAACAGAAAGTGGCAAGTAGGAATGTGCAAAGCAGCTGGTATTTGTATCTGTATTTGTATCTATATATGTATTTCTTGGGGGTGGAGAGTATTCGTATTCGAGTAAATTCGAAATAGGCATAAAAATATATTTGTTTACTTTACATTTATTCATTAATTATAATAATTATGGATATGCAATAATGGTTGTTGTTTTTCCATAAATCCTCCAATGAACATTTAACAAGGAACATAATTAAAAGGAATATAACACAACAGCCTTTACCTATCCAGCAGGGGCAGAAAATGGTTATGATGATGGCTTGGTGTTTGTGGGGGGATTGGTGCTTGTGGGGGGGATGACAGACAGTACCAGGAGAGGATGCCTCAGGGGCATGTGATTATGCACACCAGATGTTGACAGATGCTTGATAACTCTGCCTCTGCCTCCCACAAGTCCACACAATTTGACACAACTACGCAAGCCTTTTGTAACCTTTTTAACCGAATGGTAATATTACTCTGTCAACAGTGTATTGTCTAAAATACCGAGTTACGTGAAATGAGCACGAAGCCAACATGAGAGCAAGCCGACTACAGACGTTATTACTAATGCAGCTTAATCAAACTCTACTTCCCGAAAGCTAAAAATTGCCTCTGGAACCCAGTTAAGGTACAAAAATGTAGAGATGCAGTTAAGTCTTTCTTTTGCTCAGCCGAGCCTTCTCTGTTGCAGTGTGTAGCAGCTGTGACAGAAATCTTTTTTGACCTCCCACTCCAACCCCCTCCCAGACTTCTGAATGTCACTCACTCACTCACTCATCCAGAGTCTGTGTACTGCAGTCTCATGAGAAAACACAGTATTTGTTTGAAATAAGTATTGGTAAAAAAAACATGTTATTTGTGCCTTTCCGAATACTGTATTTGGGTTCAGCTCCACCCCTAGTGGCAAGTAGTTTTGAAATGGAGGTTGATTTCTTGAACGAACAAATGTTTTTATTAATATCAATGTCATTATTAATTATTTCTATCAATCCAATTTCATATCAGTTCCTGAATAGTTCAATGAGTGGCAAAACATTTATTCTACACAGTCTCCTGCACCAGGAAGACCCATGAATCCCCCCCCCCATAAATTATATCTGCACAAGACTGTGAACATCAAAATTTTGAACTGATGTTTATATCCCTCACCAACACCCTAAAATGATTTATCAATCATATTTACAGTAGTTAATATATCATCAACAAGATATGATATAACATATAATTCCGGCAAGTTCACTTATGGGCTAAAATGGGCTGAGTTGAACATACAAGCAGTGTAGAAGTTTAGTAAATATTAATAATCATTAATAAATGCATCAAGAGAATGTTGCATATTGCTTGGGATTTCGAAAACTGAAGTTGGAGGAGATTTATTTACATTTCACCAACTGAAGGCCACTGAGGGACATTGTCAGTTCACACTGAGATAAGGTCACAGGGCTTAGAGAGGCGACTTCACTTCACTTCAGTCAGTCGGGGAAAGAAGCAATTTTACCCCAGAGATGGGTTCCCGTTCAGATCCTAATTAATATCTTTAAAAGTTCAATGGAGATCACCGGTCCATCCATCCATTTTCTTAACCGCTTGTTCCTCAAGGGGTCACGGGGGGGGCTGGTGCCTATCTCAGCTGTCAACAGGCGAGAAGCGGGGAACACCCTGCACAGGTCGCCAGTCCATCACAGGGCCACATAGAGACAGACAGGACAAACAACCATGCACACACTCACACCTAAGGACAATTTGGAGAGATCTATAAACCTGACAGTTTTTGGACTGTGGGAGGAAGCCGGAGTACCTGGAGGGAACCCACGCATGCACGGGGAGAACATGCATCCCTGGGCCGGGATATGAACCCACAACCTTCTTGACGCAAGGCAACAGTGCTATCCACTGCTCCACCGTGCAGCACCAACACATTAATTAGTAACGCATTACTCCTAACATGTCCGCTTTTTCAGGAGCGACTAATCTAATGCTTTACTATTTCTATACCAGTAATCAAATTAAAGTTACTTGTGTCTTACTATTTTTGTAATTTTTTATATATTATTTATTAATATATCAAATATATAAAATTTATTAATATTATCTAATTATTCATATATATTAATATTCATATATATTTGGTACATGGGGTTGACAGCTACAAAAGCAGTAGGAAATCAAGCAACAACAGAAGTAAATAGGATCTTACATACCATCTATGACACTGCTATCGTCTTTTTCAGTCATCTGATTATCTCCTCTATTGGTTGCCATGTTGGTTTTCTATCTATCATACAATTCTGCCCTGAGTCTGAGTTCTGTACTCTGCCCCCTAGTGTAACTTTCCAGTAGTACATGCAGTGCACAAGCAAGTAAGTGCCCGAGACACAGGCTGTTGCTGGTGTTAATGAGAGGTCAAAAAGCAGGTATATTTCTGGCCTTACAGTTAAAATGTACTTCCAATAAAGTGAGTATTGGAAAAAAACGGTTATTGTTTTTATGTCGAGGCAGTAGTGAGCGTTAATGTCGGCTGCTGAAAGTAACTAATAAAAGTAACTTGTAATCTAATGTAGTTACTGTTAAAATAAAGTAAAAGCAAAGTAAAGTAACTAAGTTACTTTTGGAAGGAGTAATCAGTAGTCAGTTATCAGATTACTATTTCAAAGTAACCGTGGCAACACTGGATACAAGAGAGGATGGGGAACAAAGAAAACACAAGTAGACATCCCAGTCTGCCTCCATGCCTGAAGGACGGCAGAGAGAGAGAAAAAAACAATGACAAGACAAACCAAACAATACTTACTGAAAGCTACACAACCACAACACACAGCTAGATATATAAATGCAAACACAGCATCAATGAAAAGCTCATGCTACCAATTATTAACAGATCTAGTTGTGGTAACGTCAGCCAAGCATGTTTCTGTAAACAACGGTCATTATATCTAGTTCTCCTCTTTTTTGGTAAGTTAGAACAATCCGTAAGATCGCTTCCTTCTTTAGAAGATACTGCTCATCTGAAGGTTTTTTTGTTGTGGAGAGTGTGATGTAATCGTAACACAACGTAAAATATAGGGAAAATCGTAATGATGAGAATCTTGAAGAATTGAGCATTTGAGGCCACCAATTCCATCAGAATTGAGACTAGTTCTAAGTCTGAACCTGTTCTCAATTCCTAACGTTAACCTCAACCTAAAGTTATTTTTGCAACTCAATTCAATTCAATTCAGTTTATTTATATAGCGCCGTTTCACAACAGATGTCATCTCAAGGCACTTTACAAAAAGAGTTATTACAATACAATGTTTAATTTAGAAATTAGAGAACCACAGAAGATTGTGTGGTGTAATTCTCAGCAATCCCTCACACTGATCAAGCATGAAGCGACAGTGGAAAGGAAAAACTCCCTTTTAACAGGAAGAAACCTCCGGCAGAACCAGGCTCAGCACTAGCGGTCATTTGCCGAGACCGTCTATGGTTTGGAAAACTTAGTGCCTGAATAAAGACCAGTTACAATCATGACGATTCAAGTCCTTCATGTATCTCCTACAGGTTTCTGGGTTCTCCTCCATTGTTTCTTGGACTCATCAGACTCAGAAGGCTGATGTTTGGTGGTCCACATTTGAAGGAGTTAAGGAAAGACGATCTATCGGGTGTCACACACCTTGAAGAGCTTACTGTACATGCCAACAACCTGGCCAGGTATGTATCCAGCCCTAATTTCTCTATATTTTTCATTTTTATCACCTAGACATTCAATTCAATTCAGTTTATTTATATAGCACCAATTCACAACAGATGTCATCTCACGGCACTTTACCAGAAAATTCTCAGAATCTTTTAATGTGCTAGTGATGATCTTTTCAAACCGTCTAAAATTTTATTTTAGTTTTTCACTTGACTTTAAAGACTATTTACTCTGTGAAATGTTTTTCAAAGGCAATAGTGATCTTTTTTTATTGTTTATTATCCACTATCATCCACGGTCATCCTTATCTGTGCTCTTATGGGTACAGCCAATCGTCACCAAGGAAAAGGAATGGCAAACCAGCCAATAGCGTATCAACTAGCATTCTTCCTAGGTATAAGCTTCCCCAGCTGACTTTTTATTGGAGCATTTTAGATATGCTCTATGTAAAAATCTCCTAATATGAAACATTTTCACAAATAATTTGAAGTTTGGTTCCACAAAAAATCACTAAATACTGAACAGCAAATTAGCAGACTCGATAAGTCTTCACTTTGCAACAACTGCTCATCCTGACCGAGCATGAGGCAACAATGGAAAGGAATGAAACCCCTTTAACAGTTTGAGAAGCAAATATTGGCACAAACATCAATTGAAATAGTGCAGAAGAGGGACAGGACTAAACATCTCTTACTTCTTAATTTGGAATACAAGATAACAAGAGAACTCACATTTGAGCAAAAATAACGATAAATAAGTAAATGTTGGACAATATATTAATGGAAAAATCCAAATAAAAACCAAAGTCTAAACCTTTTTTGATTGATCAGCTTTCTTTTGCTACCCTTCTCTTCCTTTGACTCTCTGCAGATATGAC
Source organism: Apricaphanius iberus (assembly GCA_028564705.1). Taxonomy (NCBI): domain Eukaryota; kingdom Metazoa; phylum Chordata; class Actinopteri; order Cyprinodontiformes; family Aphaniidae; genus Apricaphanius; species Apricaphanius iberus. The sequence goes on from JAPXFQ010000972.1 coordinate 97,965, forward strand.
TCTGGTACATTTGTGGACATTTGGCCACTGGGTCATGCTACCATAAGCCTTCACGGTCCATTCTTGACAAACCCTGCATTGGCTGCGGGTCTGCTCAATGACATCTGCTCCCCTGTAACTCGGATCACTCTGGAAGACCTTCATTTGTCTCATTATCTGTCTGCTGAACCTTTTAAATACTCCATCAATAGGATCAGGTTTGACAATAATCTCCTTGTTTGCTATTGAGGTAACTTAAATCAGGCAAAATGATATGCAATGCTAACCCATTGCCTATCTTGTGGTTCCCCTCTTCAGAAATCTGTCTCTGCGTAACTTTTCTGTGTCTGATGAAGCAGCTGTCTCCCTCCTGGCACTGATAGATCGAGTACCGCTGAGATACCTCTCCATAGTGGGTCTAACTCTAACAGGCGAGGGCAGGTGGGAAATCAACATGTCCGCATGAGCAGTTCAATGGCCAGATATTTTAGTTAGGTCCATGCATCCATCCAACCATCTATCCATTAAAAGCTTGCAGGGTGTATGGGGGTAGCCTATCTTCAGAGGTCACCAGGCAGGAGGTGACGTACCTGAGACCTGGTTCATATGGCAATATTTTAACTTTTGCAAGTTTTCTCACTTAAAAAGAAGAGCGAGGCCTGTAAGTTTCATGATAGATATACCTCAACTATGAGAGGAAAAATGAGAAAAGAAATATTCAGAAGAGTCCATCCATTCTCATCCAATTTATCTAGGGTCAGGTCACGGGTGAAGCAGTTAAAGCAGAGAGAGTCAGACTTCCCTTTCCCCAGCTACATAAGCCAGCTCATCTGGAGGAATCCCAAAGGGTTTACGGCTCCTTTTGAGGTGGAGGAGCAGCGGCTCTACTCCAAGCTCCTCCCGGATGACCTCGCTCTATCTCTAAGAAAGAGCCCAGATACCCTGCAGAGCAAACTCATTTAAGCTGCTTGTATCCGTGATAACGTTCTTTTGGTCACTACATAGAGCTCTTTACCACAGAACGTAGACCAACTGGTAAATCAAGAGCGGGACATTCCTCCATGCCATACCTCTCCAGGTCTCACTGTCATTGTCCATGTGAGTCTCCCAGCAGAACAAGGGAGTTCCTGGTGGAAGCACTCTCCAGCACCCCCTCCACAGTCTCCAAGAAGGGTGGGTAATCTGTTCTGCTGTTTGCATAAGTACAAACAACAGTTAGGACTGGTCTCAATGACCAAAGACGGAGAGAGGCTACCCTCTCGTTCACCGGTGTGAACCCCAACATACAGTCGTAGAGATGGGGGGAGAAAAGTATGCCCACCCCATCTCGGCACTACTCAGTGGAGACAACTCCAGAGTGGAAAAGTGTCCAACCCCTTTTGAGCATACGGGTTCCAGAGCCGTACATTATTAAGCTTGATAATGTACAGAACCTCTCAACCTCGCTCACCAGCTCCGGCTCCTTCCCCACCAGAGAGGTGACATTCCACATTCCAAGAGCCAGTTTCTGCAGCCGAGGACCGGACCACCAATGTCCCATATTTCCCGTATTTGTTCAATAAAAAAAGTTAATCTCAATACTTCTAGTTTATCCAAATGCTCTCTAGCAAACATCAGATAGGCCGGGAAATGTACTGGCCAAAACGGGGACATCTGGCACTGCAGGGTTTGAGTCCCTGGCGGCGTAGTGTGTTAAGCCTAGTTTATGCTTCTCCGACCGCACATTTGCACTCAGATGCAGACGTATTGATGGAGACATTTTTCGTTTATGGTTCTCCATTTCTTTCCTCTCAACTCTCCATTTTTTTTCCCAGCATTGCTCAACCAGGACAGGAGGGGTTGCTAACTTTTCATGGCGTGTCTGCCTACTATCACAGCGTCGTTTCAGTTTCTTCCTCAAGGAGCAATGGACAGCAGAAAGTACGTTTTGATTAATCTGTAAAGCTTTTTATTAAAACACAGCAGCCTTTTTTGTTGTTTTCCTACACCTTGTGTTCAAAATAGCCAAAAGAACAGATTAGATAAATTATCCTTTCAATATAAAGCATGTAGTGGCCAAAGGCTCCACTAACTACTGATTACAGCAACTATAGAGCCCTGTTCTGGTGAAGCGATCTCTGGCTGTTACTGAAATTGACCAATCAGATGCGTACTTTCTCTGTTGATGGAGAGTAAAAAAATTTGGGGCTCTACCCCGTGCGTCCTTGCGTCGACGGATAATGGCATCGCGTCTATCCGTCTCCGTCAAAACGGAGAAACATAAACTAGGCTTTACTAATGGTAGCCTTTGTTACTTTGGTCCAGGCTCTGGACGTGGAGCCCCAGAATCAAAGGAGATTATCAGTGGTCTTGTATGTCCAGGCCAAGAAAATACAACATTTTTATTATCCCCAGTTTGTAATTGGAGCAGTCCAGATGTCCTTCCGAGCAGACCAGAGCTCTCTGAACACACAAAGCACGGCAAGAATATCTGCTAGGATTATCTTAAGAACCGTTTGTCAGGGCGTTCTTGCGATTGTTGGAAGGTAAAAATTGGCATTAAATCCTGTCATGTGAACCAATAAAGGTAATTCAGATAGAAAACATAACATTACCAGTCAAGTTTTTGGACTGTGGGATTGCTGGAATACTCGGCAGGACCGATGTGGGAAGGTTTTAAAGTAGACACTCTCTGGGTCATTTCAAAACAATAATATTAATTCCAGTCAGAAGGAACATCTTGATAACATTACAAGGCTATTTTCAACATCAGTTGGTAAGAGTATGAATGATTTCGAGCTTGATTTTCAAGTATTACGCCTTTAATGCAGCTAATGCATTTCCTGTCTTTGTGTTAGGTGGATGTGTGTTAACAAGACAGATCTGAGAAACCTGGACGAGTTCTTTGTCAGTGACGTCACGGTTTTAGACATTTTAAAGTTTGCCATGACTGCAGAACTACAGTTTCTGTTGCAGGACCAAAAGAAGCTATCCATCATAAATGCAAAGGTGAAAAAATATAACATTTTACCCACAGAATTGAGTAAACTTTGTCCTCATGGCATGTCTTCATTTTTATTCTTCAATCCACTGACTGAATCAACAGCAGAATTGTACAAGTTTTTCTCCCACCTCATGACTACATTCCAATTTTACCTTCAGCTCTTCCTGTTATCCTGTTCCATCACCCAAAAGATGGTGAACACAGAGTACTTGGATGTGTCTGACAACCTGTTGACCGACCTGACTCTGTCCTACATGCTGTGCGATGGTGACCAAACACTCCAGGAGCTCAGAGTGTTAAACATAAGTGGAAACCCTCTAAAGGTGTCTGCATCAAACCTAAGGTAAAATTGTTCAGAGCGCCAACCTTTGACAGTGTGCCTGCTTTTGTCTAGTCTTTGTCCACTATGAGCCGTCTGGTCACCAAGCTCACCAAGCTAACCCAGCTGGATGCTAGCAGAACCGCCTACAGCTTCATGCCCCCCAGTTGCTCCTGGCCTTCCACCCTGAGGCACCTCAACATGTCCTCGGCTAAGTTAACCACCATCACCCCCTGTTTACCAACATCTTTGGAGGTAGAGAGATTGCATCAAAGTCAGGTAAACGATCCTATTGAAAGTATATACTCTATTTATGTCATTCTTACTTCTCTAAAGGTGTTGGATCTGAGCTATAATGATCTCAAAGAATTTGTGTTGGCAATGCCTGTTCTGAGAGAGCTCCACCTTTCTGGGAACAAGTTTCTGAGGTTACCGGCAGGGTGGCAATTCCCTAATCTACAAACACTTACCATTCAGGTAAGAAAGAATGTGGTATATCAAATTTTTTCCCGTCTGTGTTCTCCATGCTGACCTATTCATATTTTGTACATTTACAGTCAAACACCCTGAACGTGTTCAGCCATTCAGACCTTCAGTCGTACAGGCGACTCAAGTACCTGAAGGCGGGACACAACAAGTTTGTCTGCTCATGTGAATTTGTCACCTTCCTCCGGTCACAACTTATTGGAAGTGAGGATCTGAAAATAACAGACAGAAAGCAGAGCTATGTCTGTGACTCCCCTTTCTACCTGCAGGGGGAGATAGTGAGTCAAGTTAGTCTGTCTATCATCCATTGCCAGCCGGTTTTGTTTGTGTCTGTCAGCTGTGGAGTCGCCCTTTTCCTTGGGATGCTTGTATCTTTCCTGCTTTGGCAATGTCATGCCTTCTGGTACCTGAAAACGACTTGGGCATGGCTCAAGGCCAAGAGAGGTTCCCAAAGACGTCGGCGACAAAGAAACAAAGATGGGTCAGAACCGCTGTTGTCCTTTGATGCCTTTGTTTCCTACAGTGAAAGAGACGCTAGCTGGGTGGAAGACTTCCTGGTACCTGAGATGGAGGAGCCAAGGTAATCCTTAAACTTGCTTGTTTGCAATAGTAGTCTCCTGACTGTTGGTTGGGCCGTGAACCAAAAGACTTTTTTGCATTGCATTTGTTTACTCTACCGGATCCAGCAATGCAGTGCAAATCTGAGTATGGGAAAGCTTTTGCGTCAAACCTGCAGGGTACACCCTGGCAGCCTACCTGTGTTGGATTTATCATATTTAAAACCATAAATGAATCACTATGCTCCAAGTGGAAGAGTTTAAGTGTCTTGTTCACAAATTAAAGAATATTGGAGATTTACTGTCGGATTGTTGCGCTGTCTGCAGTGATGCAGGTGCTGTACCAGTTTGTTATAGTGAGGAGGGAACAAAGCCAAAAAGTAAAGCTCTTACCGGTCAATCTACATTCATACCATCATCTATGATCATGAGGTTTGGCTAGTGACCGAAAGACTGAGTTGACGGATATAAGCAGCTGCAATTCGTTTCCTCCGCAAGGTGTCTGGGCTCTCTCTTAGATAGGTTGAAAAGCTTGGTTATCTGGGCGGGGCTCAGAGTCAAGCTGCTGCTCCTCCACATCGAGAATAGTAAGTTGAGGTGGCTCAGGCATCTCCATTAAGATGTCTTCTGGACGCCTTCCTGATGAGAGTTCTAGGCATGTTCCTCCAAGGGGATACCTAGAGGAAGAACAAAGATACGGTGGGAGAACCATGTCTCTCGGCTGGCCTGGGAATGCCTTGGGATTCCTCCCAAGGAGCGGGCCAAAGTGGCTAGGAAGAGGGAAGTCTGAGTCTCTATGCTTAAGCTGCTCCCTCAGCACCCTGATTCCGAATAAATGGAAGACAATGGATGGATGGAGCAAAACTACTTTATTGAGTTCTGTTTGTAATAAAAGACAGGAACTGAACAATAATCTGGTTTCTTTTTTTACCCCATTACAGTGACTCAGACTCAGAAAATCCAACTTCCCAATTGACTTTGTGTCTCCACAAGCGGGACTTCCTTCCTGGACACTGGATCATGGACAACATCATGAGAGCCATCAAGCGCAGCCGGCGTACAGTTTTCGTCCTCTCCGAGAATTTTGTCCAGTCTGACTGGTGCCGCTATGAACTGGACTTCTCCCACTTCTGGCTGTTTGACGTCGGCGGAGACGCTGCAGTCTTGATCCTGCTGGAGCCGCTGTCCAAAGACGATGTCCCCAAACGTTTCTGTAAATTGCGCAAACTCATGAGCTCCACCACCTACTTGGAATGGCCTCAGGAGGAGGAGAGGAGGCCAGAATTCTGGAGGAGTCTACGTAAAGCCCTGAGAAAAGACGATGAGCAGTTGAACTGACAGATAAAGATATCTTGATAAAAACCAAGACTGGTTGGTACAGGTTGGTTGGTGGGCTACTGATTTCATATGAAATACCATGTAAAATTAAATAAATGCATGATGATGAAATTATATGTTTACCCCAGGGTATAGTGTCTTCAAAGTCCAGTAGATGTTTAGAAATGGTCTGGAAAGGGTCTAAGCACCACATGCACACTTAAGATAGCTTTAAACTCTAAGCCAGGGTTTCTTAACACTGGTTCTCAAGGCTCACTGTCCTGCTGGTTTTAGGTGTTTCTCTTCCACCACACACCTGACCTGAATAACTGTGTGATTAACAAGTTCTACAGAATTTGATGGCATGCAGAAGCTACTGCTTTCATTTTAATAACGGTGTGCGGGATCAGAGATGAAGCTAAAAAATGAAGAACAATGGCCTCTGAGGATTATGGTCAAGAAAAGGTCAAATTTTGTCCTTGGCCAAAAAGAGCATGTCTGACTCTGAAAAGTCAGACATGCTGATAAAAAAAATGACAGAAATAAATTGTTTAAAATCTGAAAACCAAACATGAAGCTACCAGGAAACCAATCTCTTCCAGTGTTGTCATAGTCCAGAACATCATACGACCGGCAGTGACCAGAAGTACCAGGTATTCAGAGCTTAAAAACATGACTAAACTCCGGCAGTCTGAACCAGACCAGAACTTTACAAGACACATCTGTCAAAAAGCTAAGAGTAAGCCAAGAAGTTGACACATTTTTTAAAGTTTTTGTGAACTGATGAGATAAGAACTGCTTTTCATGGACTGCACAGATAGATCTGAATGAGTAACAGCCACAGATGCAAAAGGTTTCTGATCAATCAAACAATACAATCAGTCCAACTGTTTTTCTTTATTGTTTTTTAAAATATACATTCATCCATCATCTTGGACAACTGTAACACCCTTTTTCACCACTTTTTCATCAGTCTCTCGCCTACAAATTATTCAAAAGGCAGCAGCAAGACTCCTCCTCACCAATGCCTCCAAACATGCATATATCACCCAATTTTTATATTCCTTTCACTGGCTCCCAGTGGATTTAAAAGTTATTGGTTCAAAGTATTGGTTCTGACATACAGGGGTCTACATGGCAGGCTCCATGTATAGGAGGATCTTTTGTGACGCTAATGTTTATGTTTTTTTGCAATGCATCATGGTAGTGGGTGGCAGGAAACAGCGTATTTTACCTATAAAGGAAAGCCCTTTATAAAATTGTGGTGCTAAAAAATATATTTGATAGTAAAAAAAAAAATTAACTTGATTCTGATGGCAATTTCCTGGTGTCAAAAAATGTATTTGTTTTAGAAACACTAACGCCCCTCTCCCCCTCTTGATTACTGTTAATGGTTCAGAGCGCCAGCGCCGAAATCATATTCAGAACATCCTCTCAACCCCAAAGAAGACACAGAAGACAAGTCAGAGAACATTTCCTTCCCTTCGCTGCTTTGGAAGATCTTTTCTGTCAAACTGTTGCTCAATTTAGGTCAAAGTAGGATTTGCTTCTAAAACCCAGTGTTAAAACTTTTCAGTTTTGTGTGTCAGCCGCTGTGAGATACAGGAGGATATATGGATGCTGAACTAGCCACGTTGCTACTGGACTGGTAAGTAATAAAGGCTTGCTCCTGGGTTATCTGGACATGATGATGCGATACACTGCCAGGAAAATAGTTTGATTGTTTACTGCCTTGGACATTCTAAGGTTTAAGTGTATTTGACTGTTCAGAATGATCAAGACCTGACAAGGCAAGGTCAGCTGATAGTCAATATAACATCTTATGTTTGTAATCCGCACATCTAGTAAAAATCTTTTACAGCTTAAATTAAAACTAACTTTCTGTAGTTCATTGCTCCTTGAGGAAGAAATGCATGCCTAGAAAAAAACAGAAGAGGCGCTGTGTGATAGTAGGCAGAGACGCCATGAAAACGTAGCACCCCCTGCTGTCCTGGTCGAGCAACTGCGGGGGGAAAAATGGAGAATGGAGTGGAAGAACGGAGTACTATAAACAGAAAACGTCTCCGTCAATACGTCTGAGTCTGAGTGCAAATTTGTGGTCGGAGAAGCATAAACTGGGCTTTAGTGTGTAGAGGCTGTGATGACCCCTAATAAACCAGAACTTGATTCTTTTTTTGCAGCGAACAAACAGCGATTTACAGAAATTCTGTTTGACCTACAGTTTCTCTGAAGCAATAACTGACAGTACTTGATTTAAAGCTCATCTACTGTGATTTTTGAAGTACTTTAAGATTATTAGATCAGGTTTAACTTTACATGTTTTTTATTATATTACAAAGCTGGAAGTCTTGATATCTCAATGGTTTTTCTGATTTGAGGCAACGTGATCGCCCCTCCCCCATGCATCACTACACTTGATTGTGATTTACTTTCCTTTTTAACTATTTCGAACATACTCGCATTAAAGAACCGTAATGAGTTGTAAATGCGTAATTAATATGTAATAAATATCACAATATTCAGAAACTGTAACTTTTAACCTTGCCAGTGTTTAAGCAGAACATTTTAATACACTTGTTAGTGTTTTCACCAAACACATCGCCTCATTAAGAGTTTATCCGTCTTATCTTCATGCAATCGGATTTTATAACAGACATAAATCAGGTTGTTATGATCCTGTTGTGAACGCCGGTGTACTTCCTGAGGTTTTCTGCAGGGTCCAAAAAATGAAGAAATGCTGCAAAAACTCGACACAGACTGCAAGGAAGAAGCTGGAGAAGTCGGAGGGGGGAAGCGAGGAGCGTTAAACCGGGTTAAAAAGAGAGGAAAATGCGCTAAAAATTGAGAGGGTTTTCAAGCTGATCCACAAGCTGCACAGTGTTTCTCTCTCCCGCGGCTGCGATTAAAAAAAACAACTGACGAGCAGGAAATGGCGTCAGCCGTTCAGGTGGGGCAGGAAATGTAGGCCCAAATTTTCTCTCCTCGAAATCAGGAAAAATAGGACCAAGCGGCGTTATTAGACCTTATTCACTGGGGCACATGATAGTAAAAGTCTAACGCCTTCATGAGTGCATCTCCGTGCCTGCATAACTCAAGCTTGTCACTTAAAAAGGGAAAAAAGAAAGGGCTCACAATAGCCAATCAGGAAACAGGACCTCTGTCGCTGGGTAAGATTGAACGCAACAACCAATGAAAATCATTCACATGATTCTTGCCAAAAGTTTCGTTTTACCCAACAGTACACAGTGGAAACAGCTGGAACTCGCCACATCACTTTGAGCACAGAGTAAGTCGTCTTGCTTGACAGAAAAAATGACAAGTTGATCGCTGCTGGAGAAGGTTGCCCATATAATTGGCGTCTGTTTTTTTAAAATGCTTAGCATCAAATTTAGCAGTTTATTTAAGTTTACCAGCCTGTGCCGTCTCCCTCACACACACTCACACCATGCATAAGCTGCATGCACACATGCAGACAATTAATAATGATTTATACGTATATACATCCCACTAAACATTAGACGTCGTATGAACGTACAGATCATGTCTATATTGCGTCGGTCGGTCCAAGACCAATTCTGGACTTCTAAATGACGTGCAAATTAGGTCCACTATTTGGACGTCTAGTCATGACCCCATTTGGACGGCAATATACAGTTTAACATTTTAACCGTGAACTATGTGAATGTTTTCAACGTCATGGAGACATCTTCACACAGGTACATGAAAATGGTGTTGACACTTTTTATTCATATGTCAGGAGGTATTAATTCCTATATCAAGATATTATAATTGTTAATATATAATAATAATTTTGTTTCTTTGACTAATTATTTGTTTGAGTACCTGCTGGTTTGGTATTTGTTTAAGTTTAGTTTAGTTGTTGTAGTCCGCAAAGACTTATGGGTAATGTGTTCATGTTAATTGTAGAATTCCTCCTTTTCACATTATAATTTATGTTCCAAATGTTGTCAGTGTTTGGTTGCGTTTTTCCCCGCACCGTCTTGGAGATGGTAGTTTACGGGAGTTATGTATCTGCATCGAGTGACTATCAAACTAGGCTAATTTATACTGAGAGTACATAAAACTCTGCCCCCTAGTGGGGTTACAGAGTGAGCGATGTCAAAAGTCATGTTTCAAGTTTGCTTGTTCAAACTGTCCTCCAGTCTCTTGAAAGTTATAGAAATTATACAAAAAAGTGTCTAAAATTTGTCGCAATTTGATGTTGAAAAGACGTCTAAAATAACCACATTTGGACTATAAAAAGCCTTTGTACAGATGTCCCTTGGACGCGAACATTAGACGTGCAGTGGACGTCCAAAAAAGACGTCTCCTGCCGTTACAAAACAACCCCTTCAGTAGACCAAAATTGGACGTCCAAAAATGAAATAAAAAAGACGTCACTCTGACGTCTCATTGCTTAGTGGGATGGGAGCGCTGCTGTTGCGGCTGCAAGCCCTTCAGTGACCTGGATTGGACAGGTTGTACTGAAAACTGAATTTCCCCTTGGGGATTAATAAAGTATCTTTGAATTGAATTGAATTGAATTGGATATTGTAGAGAGAGTCCTGTAAAAGTAGTTTATGCTGTTTGTGAAGCTGTCCTACTGTAAAACTAAACATAGCCTTCAGATACACTAAAATTCTTCCTGAACAAAAGCAGAGGGAGAGGAACAGAGAGGATAGATGAGGAGGACAAGGGAGGTATGATAGTTGTCCACATTAACAGTAACATAAACATGTATGCTGGTAATAGCCAGGGCTGTGATTTAATCAATGGTTTAATGTCAAATTAAAAAAAAAGTTTGTTGCATTTGCAAATAATTACTATAATAATCCACACAGAGTTATAGTAGCCTATAGGTGATAATTTGCCAAATTTTGACAAAATGTTCACATGAAAATCATATCAGTCACAATTTACATTCTGTCATTTATTATATATTTTGCAAAAAGTATCCCTCTATATGCAGCACAATACTATTTAACAAGAGCAAGTTTCGTTTTTTCCTGATTTTACTAAAACACTTGTGGCCTCCTACTTTCTTCTTTCATTTATAATGATAGAATTTCATTTTTTTAAGGGAATAATGTCTTAACTGGGCAAAAACTCTAGTCTTCTAAATGCAGGAAACTTCCCCCAGTCTTGAAATTAGCTCTGTCTTGTAGTGTAAAGCAATTTCCACTTGGTGGAGCTGTGCGTCAAACATCTGATTTGATTCATACCCAGTGATAAAGTGTTAAGACTGATCATTCTCACCTGTTTAAGGATTTACATTCTCCCTGTTTTCCTGCGGTGCAGGCTTCACAGAAACAAAATTTAGGGTTTTCATTTATTTTATTGATCCAAAACTGATTGGCCAGCTCAGCTCCCATCAGATAAGCTACACTATTGTACCTCCCAAATAAGTGTTGATGGATCATGTCGTCCAGAAACTATGCAATAATTTCACAGAAAATGTTTATTTCTCACTTCAGTTTTTTTGTTTTGCCATCATTTATATCAATATTTTGTTTTTTATCTAATTCATCATCATTTGTTGTAACAAGCAGAGAAGAAAATAAAACATGTCCTCCAATTCATTCAATTTTTTTTGTATGGTAGAAGTATCAGCATTGGTACTCGATATAGGCAAGTACTCAGATCCGTTGCTATCGTATCGGTTTGAAAAAAGTGGTATAGTTGCCTCCCTAGTTAGGATTACCATGTCCTGGATGACAGAGAATCTCCTCCATTGTTCCCCAAATCAGTGTTAAAGGTCGACAATGACTTTGGAGTTTGTCATTTTATCCCCATTCGGTCCATCTCTGTTGCTTTGGTGGTGGTCAGAGGGCCCGGTGGTGGCGTCAGTGTACGACGGTCAAGCTTTCTGCCATCCATGCCTCAGGGTAGCTCTGGCTACAATGCTGCTAACCTTCTATTAAATTTGCCACATTCTTGTATTTCGAACATATATAATATTTACAGTTAAAACACACTTATTAAAGTTTAAATTAGGTCAAATATTTCCCTGTTTTCTTTTTTTTGTGTAAATAATAAACAACCCCCCCCCCCAAAAAAAAAACAGCTGATGTAATGCCCAGTTGAATCCACACGAATTTCTACAGTAACACTATTAAAGGTTGGATATGGAATATGAGCACGGTAGGGAAATCTAGTTTATCTAGGTTGTAGTTACAACAATAAAAACTTTTCCAGCTGTTGATTTGCCTGGTTTGCTGCTGATAGGTCCAGTGACAAACATGAACTGTGTCCAGTGAGGAATGTATTTTAGAGGAGTTTAAATAACAGCTAACATTAGCTGAGTTAGCAAGTAAATTAGCTTGTTGATCCAGGAGAAAAGTACCCGTTTCTGCGTCCTGTTGATGCAGTAGAAATGTTGTATGTGTGTACATCTAGTGCAGACTTAACCTAAAACAACTCTAGTTTTGGTTCTTTTGTTGTCACTCCTCTCCTGAAATGGATAAAAATATCTCTGGGGCTCTGAAGCAGCTGCTTGACTTGCAAACTCCACCATTTTTCCTAGTACCAGCCGAGCTGTGCCAACCATATATTTGGAACATAGAGACCGTATCTGTTAACCCAGAATGGCGGCCCCTACTGGCTTGTACGTAGATGTAAACATAATGTCATTGTCGTGCCCATTAAAAATGTATATTTTATTATATGACGCAGCCAAGATAAAAACCCAGAGCTGGAGTTGCTCACTCTCTTTGTACCATTCCGTGGTGAAAGGAGAGTTCCTGTCTTTCAGCTGGACCAATACTTGCTCGCGAGCCCCACTATTTAATACCCCTGAGTTCCTGCGGCTAGACCGCTTCAAGTTCGCCGACAAAATACCCTTTTTTTCCCGCCACGTACAGCGGATCACAGCTGTTTACAAGTGGTGTAAACTTACAAGCGCGCTGGTTGGACGCCATCGTTTTGATTCGTCCCCACCTCTCTGCGCAACTCAGGTGAACAGATCGATTCCCTTTTCTCCCTTTCTGGATGTCCAGCCTCAGATCGTGGACTAAAGTAGGAAAAATCCTTTCTTTACTCTTAAATCTGGTTCAGAGCTGATTCAGATTGATTGTGCATGCATGCTTAATTACGAACTGGTTTTTAATATGTATTATGTTAAGGTTACTCTGTTCTTTGATCTATAAGCAAAGTACTGTTTTGATTTTTGCGTTTGTTCTGTGTTAAGTTCGAACTGGAGTGTTTTGTTTTTGTAAAGAATGAGCAAAGGACGGACTTTACACTCCATCCCACCTTTGTCTGAGTTTATGACCCTTTGTTAGCCGCCAGGCTGGCAGTATCAACATGCGTTTTCTCTTTGTCTCCCAGAGGTGACCGCGCGGTTTGGCTAAATCATCCTTATTAATAAACGACTTTTTCCTCGTCCATGTGCGTGCAACGTGAGCACGTGAAGGGAAACCCTCTGGTGACGTGGCTGTTGTATACGTAGCGTAGTAGTTTTGCCCATTTAGCTTAGCAGTTAGCAATGACCGAACTAGCCGAGATTTTTGTTTGTGTGAGAAATTTAGTTATTAAATTCTTTAAACTGAGTTAAATCTCTCTGATTCTTTTATTGAGTGTGTTTAAATACGTCCGTCAAAGGGCTCATCTTTCAGATAGACTGATTATCTGGTCCAATAATTAATATTTGCTTTTATATAAAAAATGATATAAAAGCTGGTGCCCCATTTGATAATTTCATGAATTACTAATATTCTGAGTGGCCATAAGCAACCCCTATGATTTATAGCGAGATAATGAGAATATTCCCATAGATTCCCCAAAATATATAACAACTTATTTTGTCAATATGTCATGTATTATTCCATAAAATATTAATTCAGTAAATAGTCAGGCTGATCGCCCCAACTATTTATTTCAAGTCTTTTTGTCAAATGGCCCTTACTTGCATAGCTGTTTAACTTGGCCTGAGGACTCCAAAGCGTTTACTCTACACCTTTTGGAATAACCTCACAAACAAAAAGTTTGAGCTGTTTTTTCTGATTTCCCTGCCTGCCTTGAATGCTTCGTTTCCCCCTTGTCTGATGTCCCTAATTGCCTGCACCTGTGTGCTGCCTATAAAGCTCAAATGTTCTCCAGTTCCCTGCCAGATTGTCTACCGTCCTGCCACAGTGTTCCAGCTGTCTTGTTTCTGAGTATTTCACTGTCGGTTTGAGATTTGACCTGGGGTGTTTCTCAATGCCCAGGAACCTCACCTTGATGCCTTGGTCCCCTGATACGTCATCAGGGACCGCCAAGGCGTGTTCCAATGTTCATGTTCTACGGAGGAATCTGTCCTCCGTTTGTTAGCCGTTTAGCTAACTAACCAAGGATACATCAGACGTGCCTTGAGCCTGCTCTCGGTCAAAAATTTCCCAGAATACAGCACGGTGGAGCAGGCAGCAGCTACTTCGGGGGTAAATTTCTATTTTAAATGTGAGTCAACTATTTTTAACCATCGGGCTTATATCTAAAATGTTTGTTTTATTTTTTTATTATTATGATTTAGCTCCAAAGCAGTTATATATGGTTCGTGACCCTGCCTCTGCCTCTGCCTCTTCCCTAAAGGATTCATAAGTTTGATTCTTGTTTGGATCGTTTGGTGATGCATAACCTCTGATCAGTCACTTGGGATTCTGGACCTTGGATTTGAAATCTGGACTGCGAATTTTGATTCAGCATAACCACACCCTGAAGTGGACATTGATTGGCTGTAAGCTAATCACAAGCTGACTGAATTCTGTTACAGTGGGGAGAGCAAGGTGAGGAGCGCTGAGATGAAGACACTGTTGCCAATTTAGTCACTTTGTCGCCACATTTACTGGATTTTTAGAGCCCTATAGCGATTATTTTTCCAAAATGTGACTCGCAACTATTTCTGGGGTTATTGGGGACTTTTGGATGAAGCACGCATCCTTGTTATACTTACTTTTAAATGAACTACTGTTTACTTGCTTTCTTTGGATTCATTGTTTAAATCTAGAAAAAGGTGTGCAGTTAGCTTGGTATGCATGGTGGCCTGGTTATTGAGATAATAATTCTATTATCACAATAACCAGCATTTCGCAGTTATGTAAAATCCACCAGGTGTCCTGATCCCTCAGTCAGCCGATAGTGACCAGGCTGCACAAACTTTAAGATAAATGACCTCCTTTAGAACGGCGACCTGTCCAGGGCGTATCCGGCCTCTCGCCCGTTGAACACTAGAGATGGGCACCGACCCCCCCTGACCCTTTCAGGATAAGTGATAGTCTATAGATAATGGATGGATGGACCTCCATTTGGAGTATTTTAAACCTTGTGCTTAAAGGTATGCTTTACTTGGTTTAGTAACATTATCTCAGTATAATAATTTAGTGAAAAAAACAAAAAGTCAAAATGCACTTGTGTACTAAGTAAAAAAAAGAAAAGTAAAAACATCCACGTACAGCTGCAATTTCTTTATGACCTTACATTGACCCCAAATATAGGCTACTTCAAGTTTAGTTTTCAACCACCAGGCCACCATGTAAACTAGATTAACTCCACACCTTTTTCTTTATCTAAACTATGGATCCAGTGAAAAGGAAGAAACAGGTCATTCATTTAAAAGTTAAAGCAAAATAAACATTACATAAAGTTGTAGCAGTAGATTTTGCTGTAATACGAGGGCATTTTAGAATTAAAGATATACAAAGTAGCCATAAGTGACCTTTATTTGCTGGTTTAGAAAACACGTCATACAGCAGACTCACCGACAGCTGAAGGGAAGTGGCATGCAGACTCTGAAGCCCCGCCCCTCATGCACGAGCACAGCGCAGAATAAAGGATTACAGGTTGTATATGGAACATGAGCATGATAGCAACATCTAGTTTATCTAGGCTGTAGTTGCAGTGATAGAAAAATCATTCCAGCTTTTGAGTTGCCTGGTTTGCTGCCGATACTCACAGTGACCAACCTGACCTGTGTCCAGTGAGGAATGTATTTTAGAGGAGTTTAACTGACAGCTAATGTTAGTGAAGTTAGCAAATGTATTAGCTTACCGATCCAGAAGGAAAGTCGTTGTTTCCACGCGTCTTTGATGCTGTAGAAATGTTTTGTGTGGGTCCATCTAGTGTAGGCTTCACCTAAAATTACTCTAGTTCCTGTTCTTCTGCTGTCTCTGTTCTCCAGAGACAGATCTCTGGGCTCTGAAGCAGCTGTTTGACTTGCTGATTCCACCTTTACTCACAGTACCAGCTGAGCTGTTCCGACAATATAGTTGGATCATAGAGACGGTTTCTGTCAAGCAGTAGCCGTATCTAGCAGCTGTATTGCAATGGTGCCGCTACTGGTTGGTAGATGTAAACATAATGTCATCGTCGTACCCATTAAGATGTACATTTTATTATACTTTAATTTAATTTTTTTTAGGAAATGTACTTTCATTCTGCACCCCTCTAATTCCCCTACGTATGTATGCATACATCTTGAGTTTGTTGAAATGTTTTCACTCTCAATTTTTATTTCAATTTCAATACAGAAATTTTCACTACATTTATTTCGGAATCAACATTGATATTTTCAATTACAATTATATATTTCTTAATGCCAATCTTTCTTTTCTGTTCATCTTAAGCTAAAATAGTTATGATCCTATAGATGCCTCTTACTTTCGTCTTTCCATGTTAATAATATATTGTTCTCTTCTTTGAGAGAAAACACCCAACTCTAAGATTAGGTCAAAACTCTAATCTTCGAATTGCAGGACACTTCTTCCAGCCTTGAATCCCCACAGTTTAACAATGTCTCGTAGTGTACCGCAATATCCTGAGTGTGCTGTTGAGTGGTGTTGATCCAGTTAATTGATAGTACCCGAGTAGGTACTAGTGGAAAAATGTGGTTCAAACTGACTAGTGTAAGCTGTTTAAGTATCAAGATTACTTTCTTTTGTCCTGTTGTATGGCTTTAAATAAACATTTAGGGTTTTCATTTATTGTATGGATCTTTCAAAAACTAAGATTATTTGAAAGCTAAATTACCCACAACCCTTCTGGATCATGTTCTTCAGATCAGCTGAAGGATAATGCAGTACTTTCCTGGAGTATACGTAATTGACAGTGCCAACAAACAGACTCGATCTCTGATCTAAAGCTGAACTTGAGGTATTGGAGATCAAAACCTCCCTGAATATTGACTTACTAATTGAAGTAAACTGTAGTTCTCCTGTTATCTCGAACAAATTACCCCAAAGGGCTTCAACAGTTCTGAACTGAAGCTGAACTACCTCCAGGATAACAAGAGAAGTCCAGTTGCATTCAAGGTGAGACTGAAATAGTTAGAATATTGTGCAAAAGTTCATTTAAGTACTTCAACTTAAAAGGTAACACACACATTACATGTAAAGAGAGATATTTCAAGTCTTTATTTGTTATAATTCTGATGATTATATCTAGCAAGTTTATGAAAATGCAAAATTCAAAATGTCAGAAAATTGGAATACTGCAAAAAGCCTGTATTTTGAAGCTTAAGTAAATGTTCAGTCATCTAAACAAAGTGGACAGCAGCAGAAACAAGGAGGATGTCCCACCAACATGGTCACCACTAGAGGGAGCCATCCAAACCAGACACTTACTGCTGCTTAGATAGATAGATAGATGGATAGATGGATGAAACTTGTCTCTGTTCCTTCATGTGGATATGAGATAAAGATCTTGATCTTGTTCCTTCAGACTGCAGTCTCCTCCTCTAAGGACCCCTCGGCTCTGGAATTATCATCATGATGGTTTATCTCTGTTACATATTTCTGGCTTCTCCTGGTCTGGAAACAGATGATGGTTTAGATTCAATGCAATGACTCTCCTAACTGAACACATCATGCATGATACATGCAGTACCTTGAAGTAGAGGACGAAGACTGATCCCATCACACACAGCAGGAGGACAACCAGTCTGATGATAAAACTTCCTGAAAGTGAGTAGAGCAGATTCAGCATCAGCTTTTTTTCCATCACATGCGTCCAGCTATAGGTTTATAATAACTGTTGGGGCCTACCACAGCAATTCAGGGGAAATAATTGCTTGGTTCTCCTGTGCAATGCAGGATGGGCACCCATTACTCTACACCTCTAAGCTAGACTCTTTATTTACTTTATTTTTCTTCTGTCCCATTTAGTGCAGCCCAAACTGTAGCGTGCACCCATTCAATATATTTATAGCTAAACCTGTGGATGAAGACATGTGTGGTGTTATTTCTTATTACAGATTGGTGTGACCATGGCAACTTAATTATCCAAAAACCACACCAAAAGTCTCCTCTTAGAAATGATTAAAGTCTGAAAAAGAAGCCATGTCATATATTAATTTCTGATTATTTTCTATCTTGCCCTTAGAATGACAAATTTTGGTCTAATGACATATTCGGCCCTGCGATAGCCGCAGCCATCGACATTCACACAATCTTGCGTTTTTTTGTCAAAGCTCTCCAAAGCGCACTAATGCAAATTAACTCCACACAGATTGTAGAAGATTCTTCGATATTTTAAATGTCGTTTTCAGGGATTTTCATGTGCTAAGCCTCAGTGCAAGCCATCTCTCTCGTTCGTTCCTGGACTGTCAATGAGGTACAGATTTCCCATGATCGGAGTGGAAAGATAACAGTCACGGACAGTTTGGTCATTTTTGTGATAAAATACAAAGATTTCAAGGGGAGACTAGCTGTTCAGACAATTTTGAGTCTGAATTTAGCTTAATCAGACAGAGATGAGCTGACATAGGTCAAAAACAGTTTAATAGCCTTGTTACCAGGCAACAACACAGCTGGTTCTCTTCAGAAATTTGCTAATTTAAAATCCAACTTTATGAAAATACATTTAAAGCTGATACATCAGTACCATAACGCACAGTTAAGTTTTTTTTTATATCCAATGAGAGGCTACAATCAGTGTTAACTTACATCCATGCTGGAATATTAAAATAAGACTCAAACTATCTCTACAAAATCAAAGCCTTGAGGTACTGTTAGTCAACATGCTAGTGTAAGCCTACATGCTAACAATAGCATCTAACCTATATTTGGCATTTTAGCTCATTTTGACATAATGGCCAGGCTTCAATCTACTGAATGAAAGGAGTAAGTTAATAATAGTCGGTACGCTAGTTATAGTAAACATGTTATCCTTAGTATTTTCGCTAGCATTAGCCTTTTAGCTGTTTTTGATTACAAAGCTATAGTTGTACTCAATCAGTCAGCAAGATACTGCTAGCCAATATGCAACATTTAGCACAATACCTTTTATCTTTTATACTGCTTCTAGAAAAATCAGAAGGTGTAGACTTATGTAATTTAACTACTTTGTAATGTCTAAGTGTAACTGAACCCCATGAAAAAGCATTATCCCGCAATAGTCAACATTTGAAAAACTCTACCAAAGTGGGAAGGGCCCGGAAGCACGGAGGGGTTATGGCCAAGTGTGGAGGATGAGCATGGGGGTGGGAAGAGTTTGGGTGCGAGGGGGGTCGCAGTCACTTCTTGCTCAGCTCTCAGCGAGGACGGACGGAAGAGCTGTGTCTTAACCCACAGCTCTCTGTGTCCTGTGCTTCAATCTGGAGTATCTTTTGGCAATTTTCTCTGAAACCAAAACTGAATAAGCGAAGATGGAAATGATCAGCTGGTCTCTGAATGCTAATGATAAAATCTATTCAACTCTACGAAGCGCCGGTATGGGTCAACCGGGGTGTCCTGCGGAGACGTATCCGGCGGGCTACGTGCTGGACGCTTGGACAAAGTTTCAGCCGTTGTCTGTCAATACTCTTCCAAGAGGATGCTGAAGATTTATATCTATTCGCAATCATAGTGAATGGGTTTCTGCTGATTGGAATGGGCAGTTACTGGAACTACCGAAAAATGGAGCAACAAAGATCTGAAAATCGGTCGAGATTGGTCACTGTTCTGGAAGCGATTGGACGGCTGAAGGAACAGTTGGATGCACTGATTCGTGCTGATGGGACTCAGAACCAAATGCTGGGGGAGCTGGGACGCAGAACAGACGCTGTAAGATGCGATCTGGCCGGCGCTCTAGGACTCATCCGCAATTTGTCATCGGAATTAGAGAAACTGTCGGTGCGGATTGGGGCAACTGGAAATTAATTGGATTTGGAACTATTAATCTGGGAATTAATTTGGATTTGGAACTTTAATTTGAACTACAATTTGGCTGAATTAGACTATAAAAGAAACCACTGACAGACTGAAGGGGCCGAAAGGAATATTTGCTCTCTCCCTATCATCCAAATAATTACCGTTTTGGCTCCCCGAAGACCTTCAACCTGGTCCTAATCAAATGTCCCCGAGAAGAATGTCAACAGAGTCTCCTCTCCCCCGTACACCTGCGTCTACTGAGGTACTCACTGACATGGTTACACACTCACATTCACACACACCATCTCACTGTATCCTAAATCCTCTCTCCTGCAAGAGGAAGCTGGATAACAGCGCGCCTAGGTTTGGCAGCGTGTTAACCTGTGGACTGGAGCTCATACCTGCCCATCCTTCCTGATGTGTCATTGTTATTGTCTGAATATGTGCTTAAATGTTTGTTGGTGTGTTTTTTTCTATTACCTGCGTTGAGAGTCCTGTACGGACCCACAACACAGTTGAGCGTTTTTTTTCCCCTCACCGTGGAACCCTCCCCTCGCCAGATGTTTATGTCTCTATGTTTCATAAATGGGAGCGCCGCTCGGTGGCTGCATGCCCAACAGTGACCTGGATCTGTTTGTTGGATCTGTTTGTTGTTGTTGTTATTGCTGTTTGTAATGATCTTGGACAGGTTGTAGGGTATGTACAAATTCCATGTATGTGTCATACCTGGCAATTAAAGCTGATTCTGATGGCTGAACCAACTCATACTGATTCAGCGTTTGGTCACTGAGCTCCATAAAGGCTCTCTTTACCGGAGAAATCATGATGTCTCTTCTCCGCAGTCCACCAGAGGTAAAGGGAGGCTTAATGGAGCTCAGCGGCTAAACGCCGTATCAGTTCGAGCCATTGGCTCACGCTGCCTGTAGCCAGAGCTGCTGCAAAAGGAGACTGGATCGGTCCAGCCTCTGAGCTGTAACACTAACAGAGGCTAACATTCAAAACACACCCCATAGCTCTCCAGCCATAGTCTGCTGTAAATCCAGTCTGTTTGCTCTAACTACTTCCACGTTTTTTGGTTTAAACCACCTCACCGTTGTTGTCCTCCATAGTGCGATATACAGATTTCGGTTTCTCTGGTGTGTGCATTGCACACAAGATACACATTCCAGCTCGCCACAGGGCGTGGCTAGTGTCCGTGCATGTGCAGTAGACAATGGAAAAAATTTAACGCTCTCACCCTATCACAAAATTCAAATGCAGCACACAATGACCATGAGCAGCAGCACTAAGACGTTTTTAGACCAAAATTTTTTAGAATTTAACGAGTTTACACGAAAATATAAAAAAATGCTCTGAAATTAAAATTCTATTGGTAAAAAGCCATTTATACAGTTTATAAACAAAAAAGTTTAGTTACTCTTTAAGCTGATGTTAGTTAACATGTTAACATACAGGGATTTGCTAAAAATGAAAGCCAGGGACTGGTATATGAATAAAATCACCATTATAAATGGGTTGAATCCATATGAAACGCCTAATAAAGACTGGAGCTCCAATGACGACTTGTTGCTGCAATTCTACATAACAGATATTTTAGGTTGTCTCGTTTGTGGTGTGAGTGCTTAAACCTCAGAACAGCTCTGAAGCTACAAGTTGGAGTCTCATGTGCAGTTTTAAAACTGATAACTGTGAGAACACAGTAATCCAGACAAAGATAAGATAAACTGTGCTTCACCTGTTTTATTTATTTGTACTAACAAAATTCACACTCTTGCTTTTAATAATGTGTTTCAAAAGTGTTCAGATGTTATACGCTACTGCCGTATCTATAATTGTTATTTATATGTAAATATACACAGTACTGAAAGGAGGGAGTTGTGGCCGACCTGTCAATAATTACAGGTCTCTGATATCGTGAAGTCTCTGTGGCCTTAATCTCAGTGTGGCCCAAGTGTAGTGATGATACCCAATCTGGATGAGAGGTATACATTTCATTATCTTAATAAGAAATAAAACAGTGCGGACGAATTAGGCTACCAGTGTACATGTCGCAGTCTAAAGAATGTAATGATGTGTAAAAAAACTTATACCATTTGTAACTCAACAGAACGAAAATGCAGAGAACATTCTCTCATTGACTCAAAGATTCTCTGGATGGTTATGTTCGGTCACCTTACAGCTGTGACCAAAGTGAGCGGACGACGCTTTGTTATATCTGATACTTTGTGGTTATGACTCCAAGCAGGAAACGTTTCTGTGTCAGTTTCCGAAAATTTAGCTGTTGCACCCCACAACACAGCAACAGTTTGCCCATGGTTTAATTCAAGGTCAAATGAATAACATAAAATTAAGCCACAGGACCAAGAGTGAGTACGTCTCTATACAGCGCGCTGCTGTCCGAGCAAACAGTAAAGACGCTGGCAAAATGGCGGCTAAATCAGGGGATGACACAATCCCAAGCCCTATTTTAGTTAATATCCTATGATGGTACACATGCTACACACAGCATTTTAGCTAACATAGCATTTAGCAAAAAAAGATAGAAATAACTGACTGAATAGAATGCCCTAATTTTAATTTAACATCCTAATGATAGCCCAGATGCTAACTTTATCAGTTTAGTTACCATTAGCGTTCTCTGAGACCGTAGCGTAGAGTGGCTGGCTTGTAGAGGAGAAGTTATGGGAGAAAACGTAGACGTGGTAAACACAGGTGTAGGTTCCTTGGTGGGCGTAGTCAGCAGCAGAAAACAGGAAGAGGGCGGAGTGATTAACAGCTGGCAGGGTTTGGTTCTGAGTTGAGTTGGAGGTGCTGAAGATGAGCTGGAAGGAACCACCATCATACTGAGGTCTGATGGAGCACATGATGCTGAAATCTGAGCCTATGGGGAGCTCAGCCCCCTGCTTTCTGGCTGTGGAGACCCCGTAAGTGGTGGAAGAGAGGAAGATGTGCGGCTCAACCAACAGATCTGAGAATAAAGGCAAATTAATTTGTATAGCACACTTTAAAAAAGAAGGCAATACAAGGTGCTAAGTAGAGAAAATTAAACAGTAAAAGCATAAAACAATATTAGAGACAAATAACATGACCCATTAAAATGACATTTAAGCTATGACTAATCAGCTACTCAGGCAGATCTAAACAGATTGATTTTTAGTTTTGATTTAGAGAAACTCATCGTTTCAGCTGCTTTGCAGTTTTCTTGGAGTTTGTTCCAGATGAGTCTCATTTAGAAGAAAGAGTTTTATTTTATTTGATATAAAAAGTACTTTTACATCAGTTCTTTGTGTTCTGTGTCTCTGCTCTGTCTTCTGGAAATCTCATACTGAGCCAGGTTCTAGTTTTGGTTCTGAAAAGTCTTTCCTTGTTAAAGGGGAATTTAATTGGTTGCTCAGTTTGAGGGATTGCTGAGGGATTTGCTGTAGGTGGAGTCTGCGTCAACAGAGCACAACCTCAAGGCAATAAATCGATTCATTCTGCTGGAATTCCTTAAATAGAAAACTTTTAAATTGATTGGAACCCTTGTACGATTGAATTTAAATGACTTTTCTTGTAAAGTGCCTTGGGATGCCATCTGTTGTGAATCAGCCCTATAAAAATAAACTGAACTGAATTGAATAAGGGGAACATGTAACCTGGAAGCTGCTTCTTCAATTTGGTTCTGATTCTTGGGTTGATTAGCAGAAACAGGTCAATATAGATCTTCAACATATTTGGAGCAAAGTTATTTAGTGATATATGAACTAGTAGGAGTATTTTGAAGTCTATTCTCTGAGCTACAGGGAGCCAGTGAAAGGACTTTAGAACTGGGGTGATGTGTTCTACTTTCCTGGTTCTAGTGAGAACACGAGCAGCAGCGTTCTGGATCAGCTGCAGCTGTCTGATTGAATTTTTAGGCAACCTGTGAAGACGTTGTTGCAGTAATCAATGCGAATAAAGATACAATCATGGATGAGGTTTTCAAGGTCCTGTAGCAACATTAGACTTTTATTCCTGGAAATGTTCTTCAGGTGATAGTAGACTGACCTTGTTATTTCTAAATAGATCTGATTAATGGAGGAGAACAGTCAGTGATAAGATGTCAGGAGTGGACAAGAGAAAGGAGCTCATCACAGGCTGATGGTCATAGTTACTAGCATGTTTATACGATACAGTATGGACCTTTATGACAGATTTTTAGTCTGTTTCTGATAGTCAGACCTATTTTAAGATCCTCTATTCTCATCGTTTCCAGGTTCTTCGTTAAAGGTGACGGTTACTCTGCAGACATTTGGAACATGATGGAAGCAACATTCTATGACAACTAATTTTGAGAGTATTCAGACTTACCTGAACAGATTATCTCAAGGCTGTAGTCACTGATAAAATCATCAAAACAGTCCTTTAATACAACTCCTGACTGCACACACTGAGACCTGATCGACCAAACTGGTCTCTTTGAAGCTTCATTCGACCTTCTACTTAAAATAACAGTACCACAGTCCAGTTCAGCACAAACTGCTGCAGATAACTTCTTGTTCCAGTCACCATTCCAGCCAACCACAGGTCTCCACTGTCTCTGTAACAACACCAGTGTCCCGGCACATCTGCTGGTCTCTCCCACCAACCTGAAGGAGGCTTGATGTGAGCAGAGACAGAGAGGTCATTAATGAAGGAAGAGAAGCAGTGAACAGAACCAGGTCTGCAGATCCTCCTCTACCTGAACAGGTGAGTCCAACAGCTTGACCAGGTGAGCAGCTGTTTCTAACTGAACTTTTCCTGCTGCTACAGTTCAGCAGAGCAGACTCACTGCCTTCACACAGGAACTCTCTGCTCCACAATGGAGCCTGTGCTTCTCCATAGAGCGCCCCCTGGACGACTGAAGGAGCCCCACAGTCAATCTCCCTGCAGACCACCTCTGCATCCTGCAGGTCAAAGTCTTCTTCACACACTGAGGACCACGACTGGTTGTTCTTCACCTCCAGTCTGCCTGAGCACCGGTTGGTCCCATTAACCAGCTTGACTGAGTCTGAGGATGCAGAAAGAAAAAAGGTTTTAAAAACCTTCCGAACTTTATTTTTATAAATACACATGGAGACATATTTGGGTCTGATGTCAGTCCAAAGATCATATTAAGAAAACCAAACAATAAAAGCTCTGAGCATTGAATATTCTGTAAAGGCAGACTGCGTCTGTAGTGTTTATTATTTGTTTTGAACTCTTTTAGTAAATCTAAGCAATACATTAGAAGCTAGTTTTTGTCAGGGTTTGGTTAAGAGACGACCCAGATGCAGAGCGTTGTTTTGGGCCTTTGCGACCCATCTTTATTTAAAGTCTAATGAGAGATAGAAAGTAGACAGAGCGAGCTCAAGGGGATGACAACAACAAAAACTGGACAAGGACAGGCAGACATAGGAAGGTACATATACTAAAGGAAATTAAATTAACCTATAGGGAACACCTGGGAGAGGGGAGGAGAAAACAGGGAGGACTGACAGAACACATCTGATCAGAAAAAGATAAACGAGGACATAGGGACTGGCTGGGAAGGGTTTGCTAAACCTTTTTCTCGCTTATGGTAAATTATTCAATATATGATAATCAGAGTCAGGATAAAAAACAAGGTCTAGTTCTCAAATTCACATCACAAACCCAAAGTATTGACTCAGTAATGCTTGTAGGACTACCCTTAGTCTGTAAAGCCCATCAGATCCACAACTTTATAAAAGTACAACAAAAACTTAGATCATAAGGTTTTCAGGTGTACTACAGATGAAACCTGCAGGAAAAAAAATCCCCAGAGAACCATTAAACATAGATCTTAAATTTAGTGTGAGTTTTTTGCTGCAGGATAGATTTTTTTCTTTTTTTTTGGATGCTTGTAATCCACCTTATTTGAATTTCATATTAAGCATTGCATTAAATTACTATTTCCATAGCCTTAGTGTAACTGCAGGTTTTTTCTTGGCTTCCCAAGAACACTTCACCCCCCTTTTCACAATAATGCTCCTAGTGCCCCTAGAAGGTCTCTGAAAACCCAGTTTCCCGGCACATCAGCTGGCCTCTCTCCCCAACCTGATGGAGCTTTGATGTGAGCAGAGACAGAGAGGCCATTAAAGAAGGAAGAGAAGCAGTGAACAGAACCAGGTCTGCAGATCCTCCTCTACCTGAACAGGTGAGTCCAACAACTTGACCAGGTGAGCAGCTGTTTCTAACTGAACTCTTCCTGCTGCTACAGTCCAGCAGAGCAGACTCACTGCCTTCACACAGGAACTCTCTGCTCCACAATGGAGCCTCTGCTTCTCCATAGAGCGCCCCCTGGAGGACTGAAGGAGCCCCACAGTCAATCTCCCTGCAGATCACCTCTGCATCCTGCAGGTCAAAGTCTTCTTCACACACTGAGGACCACGACTGGTCGGTCTTCACCTCCAGTCTGCCTGAGCACCGGTTGATCCCATTAACCAGCCTGACTGAGTCTGAGGATGCACAAAGAAAAAAGGTTTTAAAATCCGTCAGAATTGTATTTTTCTAGGTATGCATGTAAACACATCTGGGTTTGATATCAAACCAAAGATTAGATTAGATAAAACCAAAATAAAAAAACTTTGAGCATTGAAGGCTGTGTAAAGGAAGACTGTTTCTGTGCTCTCTTCTATTGGTTTTCTTATTATTAATTCTGCTTAATTAAGACATTTTAAACATGGGCTTAAACATTACTAGAAACTCAGCAAACTTCATTCAAATTTTACCCACAGTTAATTGCTAATATTTCACAAAAATCTTAAATAGTCACGTCATTATGGTTCAACGGTGCCCCTTAATTTAGCAAGGCCAACCAGCTGTACTCGGATGTTTGAAACATGAGGACAGAACCCACCATAGCAAACAAAGGTCTCTTGGAGGAATGCCCTAAAAACCACCAAAAGGTCAACAATTTTGTAAAATTCTCCTGGGATTTGTATGCATCTACTTTGAGGCAGCAAAGACGAAAAATTATTAAAATGGAGAGTTTTTGTTAATCCAAGTGGATTTAGCTAAACTGAGACCTGTAATTGAATATTTAGACCAATTCTTAGGATTCCCCTCTTCTCAAGGTTTCAAGGTTCTTGGTTAAAGGTGACAGTTTCTCTGCACACATTTGGAACATGATGAACACAACATTTTAAAACAACTGTAGCCCCTTGGAATGTATTGTGTTGGAAAAACTGTTCATTTACTTTTTGTAAAAAGACACGGTATTAAACATAATTTTCCAGAGGTTTAAATGTGTATTTAGCTGTCCTGCCTTTATGTAACAATCTCTCCAAGAGCTCCTAATTTTCTAATTTGATAGAGTTTGTTTGGAAAGTACTGAGTGAAAACATGCTCCAAAGGTGAAGCAAACAAAATTGCTTAATTGTCTCTCAAGTGATTGGGTGAGTAAATTAATGATTCATCTTCCCTCACTTCTGATTGGCGGAGAGGGTGTGGGGAGAAGCAGAGGAGAGAGGGAAGGAGATGCAGGATGGTGTGAGTGAATGGGAGGGAGAAAGCATAATTCTCCTACAATGGTAGTATATTGTAGTTCAGAGATTATATATATGTGGATAAGCGAGTATTTGAATACTCTAAGAAAACACTGTGCAGGTCTATATCAGAGCCGGATTGACAGAAGCTGTGACAAGCCAACTCAATGCCATATAGAGGTATGTCCATTCAGTGATGTGAGTGAGAAGAGGACAGAGTCCCATTTAAACCATATAGCACTTCAGGTGACCAGGAAAAGCCTGAAAGGTTTCGCTGGATCTGCGGCATGATGTCAGATGGTGACGCCATCGGACACAGACATTAACCCGGGGTTGAATACTAAAATTCTTTGTTTTCTGGACTTATTTAATTGAATGGGCCACATTGTTTTGCCCCACCACTCTCGAGGGTTAATCGGGCCTGCAAGGGGGTTTAATTTTAAACACATTTTTTTGAACTCCGGTATATGGAGGACAAAAACTGACATAATTAAATATTAGAGCAGAGAAATATACATTTTGTATTTATTTTTCCTTATTAGGTGCTTTTTGCAAAGAAATGTATATAATTAGTTTTTTCCTTATTACGTGCATTTTTGCAAAGAAATATATATTTAGTTTGTTCCTTCTTATTTGTACATTTTCATCAAGAAAAATATACAATTTATTTCCTTTTCCTTATGTGCATTTTCATCAAGAATAATATACTTTGTTTTTCCTCTTCCTTTTACATGCATTCCTTGTGTAGTGACTATGGCATTTAGCCACTCACCTGGGTAAGGGGAGAGATTATTTATAACACGCCTCAAAAATCATTCCAAAAGCTGCTGTCCATGTTGGGTGATGTTCCCGTTTATTTTCAATGATGATCCGCGATAATATGCGATTACAGGCAACTTAAAATAAAATAAAAGGGTGTAAATTACGAAAAGGTGAAAGCAATTAAAAACTGTCATCCTCACGCACCCAAGCTAATTAATGCCCCATATCACCTGTGGCTGCTATTTAATACACCTGATGCGCCTCTGTGATTCTTTTCAGCAGAAGATCATCTGATGTAGAAGAAAGAGCTTGGAAATAGGCCGTTCCAAGTGTCCGATTTGATCTTCTTTTGTACTGAGCGCACAAATCCAGCTTTATCTGGGTATGTTTTGGTAACTCTTCCCATGATCCATGTCCCACATGGAGCAGTTTGATCCTTGACCATCTCAATGTCTCCAACACTGAAACTTCGTCCATTTGGTCCATTTTTGCCATTCTTGTAACATCGGCAGGTATTCTCTGGTCCACCTTTTCCAAAAAAGATCATGAAGATACTGAACCTGTCTCCAGCGTCTTTTGATGTAAATGTCATGCTAATTGAAGACTCCAGGAGGTATAACAGGTTTTCCTTTCAATAAAAGGATATGATGTGGAGTGAGCGCTTCCAAGTCATTAACATCATCAGACACTTTTGTAATTGGACAGTCATTAATAATGAATTCTACTTCAAACATGAAGGTATGAAGGCTTTCGTCACCCAACGTTTGTTGCTGTAAAACAGAAAACACAACCTTCCTAACTATTCTGATCATTAATTCTTATACTCCTCCATGATGGGATACAGTACGGGGGTTAAACGTCCAATCAATACCCCTTTTAGCAAGAGTATGCTGAATTTTATTATCAACAGCAACCCAGGCCTGTTTCAACTCCCTTTCTGCTCCAACAAAATTTGTTCCATTGTCCGATCTTGTGTGACTTACTTGACCTCTGCGACACATACATCCTCTTATGGCATTTATACACAAGTCAGTAGTCGGGGAATGAGCAATCGCCGGATGAACAGCTCCGCTGGCCATGCAGGTTAATATTACACCATACCTCTTGACCTTAGAACGGCCTCTTATGACCTCAATGGGCCTAAAATAGTCCAACCCCACATTGGTGAAAGGAGGCCAGTTTGGAATGACCCCTTCCATTGGCAAGTCAGCATTTTTATGTTCACTTGGTTTTCCTGTGTGTCGCCGGCAGATCAGACATTCAGATATTATTCTTCTAAAGGCTGAGTTAGCACTTGTCATCCAATACTTTCTTCTCAATGTTGAGTGCATGTGGTTTATGCCTGCATGTCCAACTTGTTGATGTATATGTTGCAAGTGAGATTGGACACATGTTGACCTTTGGATAGTATTACAGGATGTTTCTGTTCTTCAGGTAAGGCTGCCCGGCTGAGTCTTCCACCTACTCGCAACGAACCATATTTCAACACAGGATTCAATATGTAAATATCACTGCCTTTTCTCAAACTTGATGCTCCACTTTCCAAAAGGGATATTTCCTCCTTGTAAGTAGCTTGTTAGCTGAAATGGAAAATAGCAGATTCTGCTCTGGAGAGGTCACCAACGGTTAGAGATGAAAAAGCACATACAGGTTAAATCTTCTTTGGCTCTCTTTCCACTGCTTCTGGTTGTATGGATGAGCCTGCAGCTGCTAGGGAAGCAACAACCTTTTATATCGTGACCTGAGAATCCAGCCACCAGAGATTTTCAGCCTAGTCCATGAGGAAAAGTAGTTCACAACTTTGATGACAACATTGACCTTGATGTCCCTTTTAACCTATAAATCCACTGAGGAAATGGCCTGCAGAACGAAATGCTTGGGCCAATTGTCCTTTGGCCGTTGAAGAAAATTTGTGCCTGTGATCCACCTGCTGGATGCCAAGAGACCTTCAACTGCCAAACCCCTGGAGGCATCATCAGCCGGATTTTTCTGTGAGCTAATGTATTTCACTACTTAACGTCTGTAGACACTCTTATAGATCCCACTCTATTAGCCACAAAAGTGTGAAATCGTTTTCCTCTCAGTATAGATGTATTTCAACAGCAGCAGCGAGTTCAAGGCTTGGAATAGTTTTTTTGCTTCAAAGGAGCAACTCTCGCTTAACCCATCATAAAAGCAAGATGTACTAAAAGTGATGCAGCTGTGCCTGTGGAGGTCCTATGTAATCTTTGGGTTTGATACTGCGATCAATCTTAAAATTCTCCACTTTCTTTAAATCCAGCAACCATTCACTCCACTGCTGTAGAAATGTCTCTCATACGGATCATCCCAAGACATCTTCTGCTGGCACATCTCCTGCAACATCACCTTCGGAAATAAAGTGAATGGTGAGAGAAATCCTAACAGGTTGTAAATGGAGCTGACAATGGAAAGAATGCCACGTCTTCTGTATCTTTGTTTTTCAACCTTTGGCTTGAAGATATGAACTTGTCCCTTTCGGCACAGCAATGTAATCCAAGAGTAGTTTCCACAGGTAAACTGTAGTGTTCTAGGAAGAGCTGTCTGGATGTTGTGGATTGGATAGACATCAATACAGCATGACTGTTGCTTGTCCACTTTGACGACTGAAATCCTCCCCTTTAGCATATGTCAGTTAAGGTTACAACCAACTGCATTGCTTCTCTTTCTGTGGCCATAGATTTCGGGCAATTATCTGCATAAAAGTTATTGAGGATGGTGTCTGTGGGAGCCATTCTGTTTGTTTCTCTGATGTATTTAATTTAGTGAACACAAGGGGGAGTAAAAGATGCTACCTGTCACTGTCTCCACACCCATTTAATCCCAGTCTCAACTAAGCTCAGGTGTGACGAGATGGGACAGAGGCACACAGTTTTTGTACCGTGTTTAAGAGTGCTTGATCATGCAGTATTTTGATTATGTGTTGGAGCAACTTGGATTATGGAATGAAATGAAATGGAACTATATGAAGGTACTGCATCGACTTTAGTTGGAACAAGCTCATTAAAATAAGATTGTTTTATCATAAGAACATTGACATCAAGAGCACTTTATTTACACACGTTCAAACGCCTGTCCGCTCATCACCTGTGGTGGTTGAGCTTCGATTGGAGAAATTTTGGCCCCACAGTATCAATGACCTCGTTCTTGAAAACGGTCTTGTTATCAGTCGCTGTTCTTTTCAGTGCATAATTAGCGTAGCTGAGTGAGGAAACTGCTACAAAAATATGCACTTTCATTCTGTGTTGTACTGGGTCTTTCGATGTGTTGCCCATTGCCCACCACACGAAGCGAAGGAAATCCACATGCTTCTCCGACACCTTCACTTGATGGAACATGGCTTTTATGTCTGTGATCAACGCAACAGTTTCCTGTCTGAACCTCATCAATACACCAAAGAGAGAATTTGTTACGTTGGGGCCTTGTAGAAGTTTAGAATTCAGAGAAGTTTGCTTAAATCCTGATCCAAAATCAAAGACCATTCTCAGTGTTTTCTTCTTTAGGTGGTATACCCCATGATGAGGGAGATACCATGCTTTGCCAACTGTGCATGCCATCTCACTTTGTGTTACTACTTCTTCATAACCACTTTCAATCATTTCTGTGATGAACTTGGTACACTCCTCTTGATCTTATCCTTGTCAAACTTTGTTCGGCTATGCACCCGTTATTTGGCATACAGATGTCATTCACTTTAAAAGGTAAGTACATGAAATAATGA
Source organism: Apricaphanius iberus (assembly GCA_028564705.1). NCBI lineage: Eukaryota > Metazoa > Chordata > Actinopteri > Cyprinodontiformes > Aphaniidae > Apricaphanius > Apricaphanius iberus. Next base: position 129,687 of record JAPXFQ010000972.1, read on the forward strand.
CAATCCTGTATGCAAGTAGACTTCTCCAAGTGGTCCATGAACCTTTTATCCTCCTGGGACATCTGTTTCTCTTCCAGTAACTTCTCATTAAAGTCTTAATTATACTGGGAAACCAACAGCTCCTCCAGTTTGATAATGGACGTCCTGTTAGCATAAACAGTTGAACAGCTTCTCTGACAACTAGAATTGCCTTTCAAAGGACCCTTAATGACCCACCCCAATAGGGTCATCACGGCATATGGTCCATCATTTCTGCTATTGATTATTTCCCACGGTTCCATGAGTTCGGAAGCATTCGTCCCGATCAACAATTCCACTTTATCATCCAAATCTGGAAATTTTATTCCTTTGAGATAATATAATTTATTAATCTCATGCTGAGAAGGGATGTTACTTTTTACGGGAATTATTTTCTTGAGTAAATGTCTCCGGAAGATAAAAAAAAATTTGCTGCCATCCAATGCTGACACTTCAAGCTCTTTAAGGATTTGAATGGGGTGTGTGTGCATGCTGCGTGATACCATCTTGTTAGTTTGTCAGCGTAAAAATGCACAGCAGGTTCTCCTGAGAATGGAGCATCCTGTATAACATAAAAGAAAGGTACTTTTTTTGTTTTTGTTTGTTAGTTACTTTGCTTTCCTGAACTACTTGTTTTAAACATGAACTTAGGTTAGGTTGATTGTAAATCTTTGAGGTGTGCATGTGCAAATAAATATCATTATATTGTACCCAATCTATTCTTTTATCTTTACCAGTGGTTTAATGCAGCCTACAGTATGACAGTGACAATAATGATTTTTTTTTGTGTATTAGGAGTTGGGGGCCAGCAAAGATCTAGGTCTAGAATCACCGCTGTTAGCTTCCAGTTCATGTGACAACAAATCAGTCCTACTACATGTAATTACATAGTGCTCTATTTAATGTGCAGTATTACTGATGCTTAAATTTTAAAAATGTAATAGATAGATTTTCCTTTGTTTCTTTTTACACAAATTTGTGTGTCCTAGTTTTGCACTTTAATGAAAAGTTTGTGATTATGTATGAACAATATTTACTTTTAGTGTATTTTTTTTATTTTTCTGCATACTACTTATCTTATTGGGTCAAGTTCAAATACCAAGGGTTGTAAAATACTGTATATGGTGTTTTTTGGTCATTCATTAATAAAAATATTTGACGTTACAGATATTATAAAACAAAACTGTGTTATCGAACAAAAAAATAATAACAAAGTTACTTTGATGAGTAACTAATTACTTTTACAGTGTGGTAACTGAGTTACTAACTCAATTACTTTTTTGAAAAAGTAATTTGCAACTATAACTAATTATTTTTTTAATGTAAGATGCCCAACACCGGTCATACCTTCTTAGCTTCTGAGGGGGTAATTTTTACCACTCTGTAAGCTAAATATTAACTCTGTTTTAAGAAATTCTGTAAACTAGTATTTTATCCGTTGTACTAAAATTAAAAGAAAATTAAATTCCTCTTGTCTACTCTCTGATAAAGTTGAACACGCATGGGATTTATAGAGTTAAGTTTTGAATTAAATAAATATAAAACTCTTTCAGAACGCACAGGACGCCATTACCCAGGCTTCCCTGGAAAGCAGTTGTGAAATCTGCTTTTTCAACCCGAACACTCACTTTTTAAATTAATTTACAGGCATATAGAGGACTTTATTTGTGGTTAAATTTACGTATTGTCCCTTTAGGCAAAACAACACTTGATCAGCAATATAATCTATTAATAATATAATAGTCAGCTTTTGATTGAAGTCACCTTAGATCAGCAGTTCCCAATGTTGGGGTCGGGACCCCACTTGGGGTCACAAAAAGGTAAGTGTGGGGTCCTGAGATTCTTTTGAAAAATAATGTAAATACCAGAAATGGAAATGAGCAGCCATCTCCATTTTATGAATCAAGTGAGAGATAAAAAACAAGACATGAATTAATAAAAGCAACATTGGTTGATATATTGACTTGATGTTGGCTATGTTGCCATGATTGTACCACTTTTTAAGTGACTCAGACAAAAATGATTGTACGTTCAATGACGAGTTGGGGACACGGGCCTCTTAAATTATTTTTTTGTGGGTGAGACAATGGGAAGTTTGGGAACCAGTGCCTCAAATCAATGGTCCAGGGAATACAGCTTCCATCCAGTAAGAGAAGATTATATAAAACAAGTGGGCTACTAAGTTCTTATTGTTTGTCTACCTGCCTGTGTGTGGTTTTCTAAAATTGCTCTATGAAATTCCCATCAGTGTTTTTATGTAGGACCTTATGTTAAGTCAGCTGTTTTCATATGAGAGATCAGATGAAACTCAGCTAGAAACCAGGGAAGGAGAGAAAGGCAGAGCAGATGCTAAAGACTTAGTTTATACAAGTTACTTTAAGTTTTTTTAGGTTGTCAAGTCAAACAATTGTAAATAAAGTTTGATTAAGCTAAATCAATTACTTGCACCAAATTGAAGCAATGCATTTAACTTTGAACTGGGCTCTCTTCTTCAGTGTATTATACTACAAAAAAATTTAAATCACAGTGATTGTTGTGTTTCTACCACATTATGCATAATTTTGTGTGTTGTGGTTTGGTTATCAAAATAATTACTGTGACCCTCGTTAAGACTTTCTGATAGATCATCAGTAGAGTAGGTGAGAGACTGATGGAAAGTTAACAAAATGTGATTGATTTTGAGTTGTTCTTCACCTGTTCGAATTATTTTTCCCTACTCCTGAAAGTTCAATAAATAACACAAATTGACTGATTGCTTCATTTGCTCGTGAGTAATATGTCAGAAGATTCATATAAACTTAATCAAATAGCAAAAAATGTATAATAAATTTAACTAAATGTACAGTACATTAACTGTTCAATAGAAAAAAGAAATTCATTTGGTGCTCTCTTACATTTAAGTTTAAAGAGTAAATAAACCCCAGAATATTTTTTTTTCTTATAAACTCTATAAATGGGTCTTTACCAATGTAATCTTTCAGTTTCAGGGCATTTTTTGACAGTTTCATGTAAAGTTGTTAAATTATACTCATTTTGGTTAAAAAAAACCCGTCCCATTTCTGGTTGATGTGTGGCTATCGCATTTGAATTTTGACGTTAGCTTAGAGCGGTATTTCTTTTCCCCACTCTTCTTCAAGAACATTTTTTAAATGCACTGTGAGCATAGTCCGTTCAGCACACTAGTTTGCTCAGAATACTAACAGTGCGTTCACACCAATCACTTTTAAAGCAACCAAAAAGCGCCACGTGCCCCTAGCTGGACGCTTGAATATTCGCACCTCGAAGCGTGTCCAAAGTGAACTGGTCGCTCTTCAAAATATGCCATTTTCATGCGGGTGAAGCTGGAAATACATAACTTGTGGGGGGACCCTGACTCCTCCTCCTCCACCCCTCCTTCTCCCGAACCTCCGGGAGCTCCCAGTGAACTCTGATCCGAGCTGGCTGCTACAGCGGGGGATCGTCGAGCTAAAACCCCGTCTAGCTGTGGCAAAAAGTTCCATAAACACAGGCCCCTCGCTGCGGCGGCAGGTGAGAGTTGAAACTCCTTCTGACATCTCAGACATCCATTAGTTCATGCCTCCAGCTGTGTTCCTCACACCAGTACTGTGCTCCTGGCCAACTTATTTTGAATTAAACGGTACAATCTCTTTCCTTATCTTTGCAAGAAAGAACATGAAATATTTATTTAGCCTTTGAAATATATTAATCGAGTGATCATCAAATTCGTCAAATAACCCGTTAAACATTCTAATAGTACGAGGCTTGAAAGCATGTTAGTTTCAAAAGCTAGTTTCGCACTCGGTTCAGCAGCAAAATCAAGTGCCAGCATGATTAAACTTATTGGGGTTTGTTAGTAAAATCTAGTCAATTGGTAGTAGACATAAACAGAAGATTAAAGATTACAATAAAAGCTCCTGTGGGGACATTTAGAAAACATGACGTATTGTCTGGTACTGCTCTTTCACGCATGAGCTTTGGAAAGAGTTTAGCAGGTTCAAATTTACCGTATTTGGAAAGAGTTTTCCGATAATGAAAAACTGTTCTGTTCATTTTTCCGTAAACCTCGCAACGATGATACATTCTATACACCAAATCAATATCAGACTATCAAGAAGAAGGCTGTCAAAATAATTAATATACGTGCATTTTGTCAACGCTTTTTCAACAGCAGCACCGGTCAACAAAGTTTTATTTTAAGCATGGAAAATAATTGTGTCTATTGCTGACTTTTTCATATTTTGCTGTGGTTTATATTTTATAGAGATTTGTAATGTTTATGTGCACTATTTTTTGTGACTTATAGTAACTATATTGTAATTGTCTTTTTCAAATTTGACTGTGGTTTATAGTATTTTATAGAGATTTATGTGCACTATTTTTCTTTGACTTACATACTGCGTTTTATGGTGACTATTGTTGATTTTTAGTTTTCGTATTGTACCCTTAAGTTTAATATTTCATTTTTTGACTGCACTATTTTTATATATATTTTATATTTTATTATACAATGTTGTAGTGTGCTTTATTTTGTGATTTGTCAAGATTCTACCTCAACCTATTTGCATGTTTGTTCTGGTTACTGTTGTATTTTATTTTGTATTCTTAAAGATACTTGAATCTGTTTTTTTATTTTAAAACCATTTGCTCTCAAGTTACTGTTTTGACTTTTTTATATTTTATATTTGAAGTTAAAAAAATATTTAAAGGGTTTTATTGACTTCTTAATTTATATTGCACACAGTGAGTGTTAAACTGTCTTTCACAATCGTAAGGCCAAAAAGTATATGCGTCGGCCTTGGATATCGGCCTTAATAATCGGCTTTAGATATCGGCCATGGGCCACCACATTTTTCCAAAATCCGTATCTGCCTTTAAAAAAACCATATCGGTCGGCCTCTACTGTTTTCTAAAGGGTGAACTCAGATGCAGTAACAATAATTCCACATTCACTGAACAAAGCACGGGACCTTCTCTTTAAAATATAACAGGGTTTATTAAGATAGTTATTTTAATCTTACAGATGAACACTGTGACAACCATACCAACAAAATGAAAGGATATGAAAAGATAGGAGATATAATAACGCTTTAGCAAGAACCAGTGAACACAAAAACAAGCATACAACAGCAAAAGCCAGCGTGCAGCGACGCTACCAACAATGAGCAAATGGTGGTTTAACAATTACAGAAGAATAATTTAAACCATTTCACACAAGTCTACACTTGTATTTTAAAATGTCCTACAGAAGCCTACACCCTACCCAGACAAACTAAATCTATCCTACCGGTGATGACTTCGTCCTCACTGCCAGTCCAAGGCGAATGATGAAGAGAGAAGGAGGAACAATCCTAACGGCGCAAAGTCCGTTGAAGAACAGCAGTTCACAACTTAAAAGAACGCGTTCAGATGCAGGCAGCGACTTCAGTTGATCCTTCAGAGAGCTATCTTGGTATAGCTCAGGTTCCAAGCAGACCTCCTGGCTGCAAAAACTGGAGGTTGGGTAACTTGGAAAAATAATGCTCCAGAGGTTTAGGGAAGTGGTCCTGTCCTGGCCTGCAGGTTGGAACCAAAGGCCAGATTTTCCTAGCAAAGATTTGAGTGTCCCCATCACCCAAAAGGCATGGAAAGAAAATTGCTTCTTTGAACACAGTCCTTTTAAGATCTCTCCATGTGATTACATGCCAAAGGCCAATGAGAATACACTGAGGGAGTTGCGAGCTCTGTCATCATCACTGGTCACGGTCTAATGAGGGTGAGTTTAGGGCATGCAAAATGATGCTGGAGAGGGCATTTTATTTATGGAAAATTAATCCCAACAACGATGTGGTCGAGTTAAGGTCATTATTGGAGTTTCTGAAACATTCAGACTGATCCGATTATATGCGTGAGCGGAGAGAGGTGGAGAGAGAGAAAGCAGAGAGTTACTCCCTTATACATGGGGTTTGTATACAAGACAGCTCATACTAGAAGTTCCTCTACTCAAAACACCAAGATTCCTTGCGAATAGAACATCCACAGAACACTAATCAATTCTCCTTTTGATGGGGATATGCTGGTACGTGTTTACATGACCAGATATTCCGGTTAGAAAAAGGGATACCCCAGGGGTCATATCCGGGGTTTTAAAAGCCTGAATATGAGCATATTTGGGTTTTTGCCGTGGTTGACATGGTTGTGCCCGGTTGTGACCGGGTTATTGCTAATATCCCGGTTTTGAACAGGTTATTGGCTTCATGTAAACACAGCCATTGTCTTTAAAAGAGTGACCTTTGTCCTTTGCATCTAAAATAGACAACACTCTTTAATAGTTGAAAGCAAAAGAGAAAAAAAAATTAAGACTGGATTCTCTGACCCCATTGGGCAAATTGAAGATGAAGTGCAATGTAGGAAATGTTATTTGTAGATTTTATAGCCTTCTCAATGTTTGACTAGCTGTATTTATTTACTGTAACAGTACTTTACTGTTTTTCAGACTGTGCAGCAAGGGTTCTGATGAAAAATAAAAAGAGAGATCAAATTTCTCCTGTTTTGGCTTCTCTCCAGATTTGCCACTAATTGTGCATAAATAAATATTTCTGTTAAATATTTTTTTTCTCTTCTCAAATTAATCAGAGGTTTTCTAATACATTATCTGGTTATATGATATTCTATCTGAGTTTGGTATAAAGTGAGGACAAATTAAGTTACATGACTAAAAAGAGAAATAATACAAAATAGTTTAACTTAGCGTGCTTTTCTAGTGTAGCCTGGGTGCCAGCCGAACTTAGTCCCGCCTACAACATCGTCTGGAAGTTTGGTCTGGCATTCCTCCGTTGAGGAGCAATTATGCCCGTACAAGATCTGTTCGGACCAATTAAATTGGGCTTGCGATGACTGACGGATGAACTACAGGAACGTAATCAACCACGTCACCCAAGAGCGCCTGTGTTGAATTTGTTTACAACAATGAAGGCTGGCGCTGGAATGTGCCACTGAGATGTGTAGATTCTGTCATCGAGTCTGTTCTAGAAGATATAGACAGGTAATTCATTTTATAAGAGGAATTTTAAAAGAGGAACAGATAACGTCCGTTGTCCTGATTAGAACTGAGTATGGCTATGTCAGGCTAATTCTAGTGGGGAAGGATGAAAGAAAGTGCTACCCAACTAAATATGAGCCTTTAAGAGTTACCTGAGCAGATTATTTTAAGGCTGCCATCATCGATAACATCCTTAGGTACACACTCAATTAAGGCAGATCCTGTCTCCAAACAGGTAGACTTGATCCACCAAACTGGTTTCTTTGAAGGTTTAATTGTCCATCTTGTTGAAACAGCAGCACCACAGTTCAGTTCAGCACAAACTGCAACTGCTGAGTTTTTGTTCCAGTAACCAGTCCGAACACCCCTCCCATCAATCACTGGTCTCCACTGTCCCTGGTGCAACATCTCCAGTTTCCCGGCACATCTGCTGGCCTCTCCTATCAATCTGATGGAGTCTTGATCTGAGCAGAGAAAGAGAGGTCATTAATGAAGGAAGAGAAGCAGTGAACATAACCAGGTCTGCAAATCCCCCTCTACCTGAACAGGTGAGTCCAACAGCTTGACCAGGTGAGCAGCTGTTTCTAACTGAACTCTTCGTGCTGCCACAGTCCAGCAGAGCAGACTCCCTGCCTTCACACAGGAACTCTCTGCTCCACAATGGAGCCTGTGCTTCTCCATAGAGCGCCCCCTGGAGGACTGAAGGAGCCCCACAGCCAATCTCCCTGCAGACCACCTCTGCATCCTTCAGGTCAAAGTCTTCTTTACACACTGAGGACCACGACTGGTTGGTCTTCACCTCCAGTCTGCCTGAGCACCAGTTTGTCCCATTAACCAGTCTGACTGAGTCTGAGCATGCAGAAAGAAAAAAAGTTTTTAAATCTTTCAGAACTTTATTTTTATAAATAAAGATGGAAACGTCTTTAGTTTTGACATCAATCCCAATATGAGATCAAGATTATCACATCACGGGGCTTCAAACTTCTGCCTCTATTAAATTGTTATTTTTTCTGTGAAATTAAAAATAGGCTCAACAGCGCCCTCTAATTCAGCCAGGCAGACTCAGACTGTATCAGGCGATTGAAACATTCATTGGAAATCCACCATAACAAACATTAAGGTCTGTTGGAGAAATGCCCTAAAACCACCTGGAAGGTCACCATTTGGTTAAATTGTCATTTTCATTTGATTTTCAGGTTTTAAACGTCAGATTTACTTGAACTACTCCTGGGATTGTGATGCTTCGACTTTAAAGAGACAGTGCCGTTGGGTCAGCCCACTGAATATTAAATGGACTCAATCTCCCAGCCAGAGGTTGCGCTAGACATTTTTTCGTCCATCATTTTGACCAGCAGCGTAAAAAAAAAATCCAGTCAATCTATCTTTATCCGTCAAATTTGAATGCGATTGGGCGGAGGGGTTGCCTATCTCCAGTAATCGTCTGACGAGTTAATACCTTTTCAATAATATCTGTTAAGTAGTGTTCAATCAAAACAACCTGACCAGAGAACTACACATTAAAGTGAAAATAAACTTTCGCTATTATTAGAATACCTGATGTGGTTCCTGGACGGCATGGAGCCAAAATGCTCACTTTTCTTTCTTTTTTCGTAATCTAATAGTTGGATTGTTGCAGATTCCACACTTACCTCCACTGGAGACTGGAGAATGCAATTAAGTTATTTACTTCAGATAAAAAGTGTAACAGGAGGAAACATTTCTCCCATTGTAGCAACCATTAATCAAAGACTCTCAGAACTAGCTGTTTCCTGACCTGTTGACTACCGGAGGAGCACCTGCGATAAAACCTGCAGCAACGGCGCACAACATCTGTGTTTGCCACACATCAGGGCTCTGTGGTGCGCGTCTAAACAGGCGCACTGGAATAGATGGACTGGCGACCAGTCCAAGGTGCACTGCGCCTCTCATCCGATAAACGCTGGTGAAATGCAACATACCCCCAGGACCCTTCAAGAAGTGGGATAAATAATGAATTGAATTTATTCATTTGGACTGCATAGAGCTGAAAAAAAATATGTGCATCACGTAAAGTGCTCAGAGGGAGGTGTGAAAACTAATCTGTAAAAATGACGGACAGCCTTCAGATTTTTAAACCGTTCTAAAAAACTGGTCAAATATGGAGAATATTCTGACAACGCGAACCCTGCTCTCCGCATCCCTTGGCCGTGTCAACGGCCATTTTGTTGCCTACCAATGATATCATTGGCTACTCCAGCACGATTCCCGGAAGATGCAAGCGCCGGTCAGTATTTAATGGTCGTTCGCCCTGGAGCCCGTCTCTGTCAGCTGATCTTTAGCGTTGGCGGTTGAGGAGACCATGATATCACGAGCGATCCTGTTTCCCTCCCTACTTTTGGATACCAACAGCTTGTCCGATGGATTCAACCCAAAAACTGCCTGGGCGTCCTTGCTTTCACTCCTCTGTGCACCGTGCAAACCAAAGCTGCACGTGGCCTGTGTGGTTCATTGAGCGTATTCCGAGTGGCCGCCAGAGCACTTAGACTTGTTTCTCTCTCAGCGCAAACTGAGATGAATGGATAAAACCTCTTCTTTGACTAAGGACAACTTTTTCTTCAAAGCTTCATCCCCCGATCGTGGACTGAAGAATTCTCAAAGTAGGGAAATTCAGTTTTTTCATAGTATCTGAGTGGAGCAAGTTAGCAGACCGACTTGTATATGTTTTCTGTCAGAACTGGCACATTGTGTTGCTATTTTTTCTTTTATCTGTATGCAAAAGCAGTGTGTTGTTTGTGTTGTGTTTTTGACTGTTAGAGTTAATAAGGTTGGATACTTTGTAACGTGGTCGCTCTAGGAAGAAGAAAGCAGTAACCACCCTTATGTGGTAGCTAACTTGTTAGCTAATTAAAACCATGCAGGTTCTTTTGTCTCTCTGGGGATTATTGCACGCTTTGATTAAATTCACACCTGAGGGACAAAAGCCTTCTGTCACTTACTTACCTTTCCACTTTGAACACCCCACGTAAGTACGTGAGGCCGTCTTGCTGTGTCGTCAGTTTGTTTTGATTGTGTCTTCCATATTCATTTGTCGTAGGATAGATCCATAGTTTAAATAAAGAGGTCTGTGAACAGACTTAAAAATAAAATAAAAAAAATAAACTGTCTCCAACCCTGACCCACTGACCAACCCAATCAGAGATGCACCCAACCCAGGTCGCTGTCCGTGCTAGGGGGAAAGGGGGCCTCAGAGATGACGGTTCCCTGCTAGGGCAGAAGTGTGCAATCAGCAGTTGAGTCTGAGCCTTCGTGCGACATGCACCTGGTCCACGGCTTTGCGTCAGAGGCAGAAACCTTCTCGATGTACACCGCCAGAAAATTAGAGTAAACATCGGCATCACATTCTTATAATGGAAATAACTGAAGGAGCAGCAAAATCTAAGGAAACACACTGAGGTTGCATGCTTTTTCCTGCACAGGTAACAACAATCACCGTAATGTTTTTTCTTTTGTTTTCAAACTAGTGCCAGTCACGATGAAACTAGACTGAAATGTGTCATTTTTTCCATTGATTTCATTCTGTCTAACATTACAGTTTATTAATTTACAAAAATATCTGAATAATATCACTAACTTACAAAATGCTGAAAACTTTTTCCTTTCACAAATAATGTAATACACATTTACCTCTTCACTCACTGCCTGTGATGAAAGAGAGTCTGATGTGCTTGTCATTGTGCTGCATAAATTTCCCTGGAAGTTAAACTATCAGCCTTGTCCGAGTAGAAAGTCACACGATCGCGATTTTGGTCCTGTATGTCTATCCGTCGTCACTTGAACACAAAAATATTGCTTGCTTGCAATGATTTAGGTATGTACAGCCCCTTATGGTCAAGAAACTACACACTGTCACTTTAAAGCAGCAGAAATGAGAAGTTATTAAACTGGAGAGTTTTTGTTCATCTATGTGGCCGAGGTTCAACTGAGACCTTTACTTTGATATTTAGACCAAAATCTCCCATGCTTAAGGTTTACAGGTTCTGCACATATTTGGAACCTGATAGAGGGAACATTTTAAAACAAGTAAATATGAGAGTGTTCAGAGTTACCTGAACAGATTATCTCAAGGCTCTGAGAAATGTTAAAATCTTTGGGTAAACAGCCCTTTAATGCAGCCCCTGACTGCAAACAAAGAGACGGGATCTTCCAAACTGGTCTCTTTGAAGATTCCTTTGACCTTCTTGTAAAAACAACAGTACCACAGTCCAGTTCAGCACAAACTGCTGCAGATAACATCTTATTCCAGTAACCATTCACGTCCATTGCTGGTCTCCACTGCCTCTGATGTAACATCTCCAGTTTCCCGGCACATCTGCTGGTCTCTCCCACCAACCTGAAGGAGGCTTGATCTGAGCAGAGAAAGAGATGTCATTAATGAAGGAAGAGAAGCAGTGAACAGAACCAGGTCTGCAAATCCTCCTCTACCTGAACAGGTGAGTCCAACAGCTTGACCAGGTGAGCAGTTGTTTGTAACTGAACTCTTCCTGCTGCTACAGTCCAGCAGAGCAGACTCACTGCCTTCACACAGGAACTCTCTGCTCCACAATGGAGCCTCTGCTTCTCCATAGAGCGCCCCCTGGAGGACTGAAGGAGGCCCACAGTCAATCTCCCTGCAGACCACCTCTGCATCCTTCAGGTCAAAGTCATCTGCACACACTGAGGACCACGACTGGTTGGTCTTCACCTCCAGTCTTCCTGAGCATCGGTTGGGCCCATTAACCAGTCTGACTGAGTCTGAGGATGCAGAAAGAAAAAAGTTTTTAAAATCCTCCAGAACTTTATTTTGAGGCCTGTAAAATGGAAGCGGACGTGGCTAAACTCAGACCTGTACTTTAATATTTAGACCAATTCCTAAGATCCACCTCTTATCAAGGTTTCAAGATTCACGGTGACAGTTTCTCTGCACACATTTGGTACATGATGAACACAATATTTTAAAACAACTTCAGCCACTTGGAATGTATTGTGTTTAACAAACTGTTCATTTACTTTTTGTAAACAGACATGGTATTAAACATACTTTTCCAGAGGTTTAAATGTGTATTTAGCTGTCCTGCCTATATGTAACAAGCTGTCGAAGAGATGGCTCCTAATTTTCTAATTTGATATAGTTTGTTTGGAAAGTACTGAGTGAAAACATGCTCCAAAAGTGAAGCAAACAAAATTGCTTAATTGTCTCTCAGGGATTAGATGAGTAAATTAATGATTCATCTCTCCTAATTTCTGATTGGCGGAGAGGGTGTGAGGAGAAGGAGAGAGGGAAGGAGATGCAGGATGGTGTGAGTGAATGGGAGGGAGAAAGCAAAATTCTCCTAAAATTGTTGAACGTTTTAGTTCAGAGATTATATATGATGGATATGTGAGTATTTGAATACTCTACGAAACAGCGCGCTGTTCTATATCACAGCCGGACTGAAAGAAGCTGTGACAAGCCAACCCAACGCCGTATAGAGGAATGTCCATTCAGTGATGTGAATGAGAAGAAGAACAAGTCCCTGTGAAACCACATAGCACTTCAGGTGACCAGGAAAAGCCTGAACGTTTTTCTGCCTTATTCGTGTGCCAGATTAGCGCGAATGAGGCATTTGACGTACAGCATGTCAGAAAATAGGCGTCCCATTTTATGTAGTGCATTTTGGGCAATCACGCAGGATCGGCGTTTTCACTGAAATTGAAAAATCACAATTTGGTGTCAATTTGAGCCTCATCAACCAATCAGGAACCTGGTGATGGGGTGTCAGTAATGCTGTGACTGACATGGAGTAAATACTGATAAACACAGTGGTTAATCACCCCGAGCAATACGACAGCAGTTGTTTTCTATACAGAGACAGAAATAATAAAAAAACATTATAAAGAGGTTAAACTATTTAGACAGGAATGGTCTTAATAGGTTTATTCTTTACACTCCCTTGTTTGATGCCGTCCATCGGTGGTTGGGTTCCGGGAGGTGGGACATGCTGTCTGGTCCGGGGCCGGGGTTGTTTGGCTGCTCTTGCTGCTTTGGAGCTTTGGCGGTCTGCTTGTCTTCATCCTGTAGGGTAGGGGGCAGTTCTCCAGGGTATAAGGGCAGGTTGTTCTGCTGGGGTATCGGTCCCTGAACCTGGGAGTATAGAGTATGTATGGGGTGTATGAATGAGTTTATAGCGTCCTATCTTTATTGTCTTAGTGTGCTGGTGTAAATGTGGTGCATATGAGAGAGGGTTTTATGTATGTTTCTGTATGTCTCTGTCTACACGTCAGTTTGGGTCCTCTGCTCCCTTCTCATATGGCACATCTCAGGCCCTACAACTAGTTCTCACTAGAACTAGGAAAGTAGAACATCACCCCAGTTCTTAAGTCCTTACACTAGCTCCCTGTAGCTCAGAGAATAGACTTTAAAATACTCATACTAGTTTATAAATCACTGAACGGTTTAGCAAGTATGTTGGAGATCTGCTCTCACTATACCAACCCAGCAGACCCCTCAGGTCCTCCAACTTAAGCTTACTTAACATTCCTAAAATTAGAACTAAACAAGGAAAGGCAGCTTTCAGCTTCTATGCTCCACAAATCTGGAAAAAACATAAGAATGCAAAAATGCTGAATCATTAAGCTCTTTTAAATTAAAGATTAAAACTCTACTATTCAGAGCTGCCTTTGAGCCCTATATTGCGCTTTTTGATCACTATTTGATTCTCATGGTTTAACTTTTATTCTTTTTTTAATTTCCTTTTTAACTGATTGTGTTTTATCTGTTTTTAATCTATATAAATTTCATACATTTGTTCCTTACATCAACTTTTCTTATTGATTGATTGTGTCTGTCTGTTAAACCTATATGGTTCTGTTTTTCTAATCATGCTTCTGTAATTTGGTATCATTATCACTGAATCATGTAAAGCACCTTGATTTGCCTTGTGTTGAAAGTGTGATATATAAATAAAATTGCCTTGTCTTGTCTTGCCTTGCTTAGTGGGGGCCTAGTTCCGCTCCACCACTCACTGCTGGTAACTGCCGGTGCATTGGTGGCTCTTGCTGTCTGGGGCTAGGGGCCCGGGTGCGGACCGGCTTGGCCTTGATACATGCCTGGCTGGGCCAGGGTGGGCCGGGAGGCTGTTGTATCAGGCTGTGGCCCTCCTTGGATTGGTTGGGGTACCTCCTTTTGGGGTGCCGGGTTTGAATTGTTTGGTGGTGCTGTTCAGGTGGCTAGGCGGGGGTTGGACCTGGCGCTCAGTCCCCTGCGTGTTCAGTGGGTTCCATGCCTGGTTGGTTCATGTTGGATTTGTCTGATCTTGGTTGGGTGCCTGTTCCCGGTGCTCTGCGGGGGACGGGATTTGGATCCAGGGGCTGGTGGCTCTGGTGTCTGGAGGCTAGCTGTGCGTGGCCTGGGGGGCTGTCTGCCCACTGTTGTTGTTCAGCTGGCTCCCCGATGTGGGTGGGCGGTCAGGGCTGGGGGGTTGGCCTGGGGCAATGGTATTGTGTGTTGTCTGTCGGCCGGCTGCAGTACCCCTCGTCTTGCGGTGAGGAACCCCTGTCAGTTGATGCCTGGTCGGGGCCCTGCTGGGAGTGTGGCGCCCCTGGCCCCCGAGGTCCCCTGTGGTCCTGGAAGGGGCCCACCCTGGCGAAGCCGATTGCCGACAGAGCCCGTGGGCTGGCCCCTGCGGCCAGCCGGGCCCCTTCATTGAAGCTGCTGGATGCTCCACAGGGGCTTCCCTCTGTTCCTCTCTTGGTTGAATGGTTGGCCATGTGGCGGTCCGCAGGGGCTCCTTGACTCTGGGGCCCCCTGGGTGTCCGTGACCCCGTCCTTCATGTCTGCATCGATTCCGGTTCGGCAGATGGGCGGCCTCTCATACCAGCTGGGCACTCGTGGGGAAATGTTGTATGCACCTGCATGCTCACACACGCATGCGTGTGGGGACTTTGGTGTTTGCGGATGCATTCTTGGGCTGAGGGTGTCATCAGTGGTTGGTTGGTGTCAGGGGCTATTTAGGGACATTGTTGTGGTAGGGGCGACTGTGCCTCAAGGAGTTGGGTGTTTGCCTTGTAATCGGAAGGTTGCGGGCAAGATACTTCACCTGTTGCATACTGCTGGTGGTCAGAGGGCCCGGTGGCGCCTGTGTCCGGCAGCCTCGCCTCTGTCAGCTGTGGCTACAACTTAGCTTGAAAATTAGAGTAAACATCGGCATCACATTCTTATAATGGAAATAACTGAAGGAGCAGCAAAATCTAAGGAAACACACTGAGGTTGCATACTTTTTCCTGCACAGGTAACAACAATCACCGTAATGTTTTTTCTTTTGTTTTCAAACTAGTGCCAGTCACGATGAAACTAAACTGAAATGTGTCATTTTTTCCATTGATTTCATTCTGTCAAACATTACAGTTTATTAATTTACAAAAATATCTGAATAATGTCACTAACTTACAAAATGCTGAAAACTTTTTCCTTTCACAAATAATGTAATACACATTTACCTCTTCACTCACTGCCTGTGAAGAAAGAGAGTCTGATGTGCTTATCATTGTGCTGCATAAATTTCCCTGGTAGTTAAACTATCAGCCTTGTCCGAGTAGAAAGTCACACGATCGCGATTTTGGTCCTGTATGTCTATCCGTCGTCACTTGAACACAAAAATATTGCTTTCTTGCAATGATTTAGGTATGTACAGCCCCTTATGGTCAAGAAACTACACACTGTCACTTTAAAGCAGCAGAAATGAGAAGCTATTGAACTGGAGAGTTTTTGTTCATCTATGTGGCCGAGGTTAAACTGAGACCTTTACTTTGATATTTAGACCAAAATCTCCCATGCTGTGGCTACAACTTAGCTTGCCATCATCAGTGTGTGAATGTGTGCGTGAATGGGTGGATGACTGAATGCAGTGTAAAGCGCTTTGGGGTCTGTAGGGACTGAGTAAAGCGCTATACAAATGCAGGCCATTTACCATTTATTAATATACCCATTTTATAATATACCCAGACAGGACACGTTAAAAAAAGGAAACATTATTCGTCACTTTCTGTGAAGGTAACTCCTTAACCCTGGTCAGATTCTCTTGAGCCCATGCAAATAGGCTGCAACCCAGCTTTCCCCAGAAGAACGACAGAAGTGCATAGTATCAGGTTGCTGTCTCTTTTGTGGCTCTCCCAAGCATTTCATATTCTCTTGCCTGGTTTGGCCAAAAGGCAGTGCCTGTCAGTGAAACTGGGGGTCCTAATGGGCCAAAACATTAAAAATCCTCCTTCTGCTTAAATAATAAATTTAAAAAAAAATCCTTTGTAGTGCTCTGATCATTACCTTCAGTTTTATGATATATTTTAAATATAAAAAAAATGTTTCTTATTTTCATTGTATTTTTCCAATAATTTTTTTGTTTCGTCTTTGTTTGTTTTAACAATTTATTTTCATAAGTACAGGAGGAACAGATGAAAGACATTTATTTGTTGTGTTTATATCTCCACAGCCTATAGAAAACACGAACAGGCTTTGATATCTTCAAGAAAAAGTGGGATTGTATTGCTATTGGAAGGTAATTGGATAATTGAATTTTCGGGTTGAACTTTGATTCAACTCAGTTTTAAACTAGATTGGAGAGGTTTTTGGAGATTTGGGCATAAACTTAAGAGCTTTCTTTCATCCTGATCATCTCACATCTTGACAAATTTCCACTTACATAAAAAGTTAATGAAGTTTGGCTCATTAACTTCAGTTGTGGAGTTCATTTACGATTGCTCGATGGAGCAGCGACTTCAAGGTAATCTAAACCGAACTCCAGTGTCTGCTAAGATCTGATCTCATTATTTCCTTTTTAACAACTAATACTTAACTCAATTTGAGGATCACATAAGGGGCCTCCAGAAATGCAGGTCTCCTGAGTGACGATCCTTCCCTTTCTGGAGAAACTGTTAGGAGTCAGGGTTTTGGTGCTGGTGTTTGTATTGGCAGGCGCTGGTCCAGGTGTTCCTCCTTGCCGCTAATCAACGCTGGCCTTTGTAACAGCTGCAGAGAGCTAATGCCAGATGGTTCGGCTTCCTAGCATGGTACGTGGCCACATCTTACTTCCAGAACTTTCCACAGTTCTGCATGCTAATCCTTTTGAAATATTTACTGAATTTGTGTTCTCGGCAGATCCTTCTCCTGGGTTTCCCACACTACTTATGGAACCAGCTCCCAGGGTTGGTTCGTGAAGCAGACAACTTGTCTGTCTTTAAAACTAGGCTTAAAACCTTCCTCTTTGACAAAGCTTACAGTTAGAGACAGGTTAGACAGGTAGCTAGGAAGAGACAGGTTAATGGCAGTAGTCAGGTAGAGTGTCAAAAGCTAGGAAGAGATAGGAAAAGGTAGAGTAGTTGGGTAGAGATAGATTAATATAAGCCAGGTAGAGAGTGTTAGTAGCTAGGTCTCCTAGTAGCTAGGAAACAGGTTATTGTTAGTAGCTATGCTGCTTTAGGCTAGGCTGTTGGAGGACATTATTAGAGTCAGTTCCTACTTTCTCTCCTACTTCTCCCCAACTGCATGATGTGCTGTCAATTCAACTGCTAACCTGTTTTCTCTTAGTCTCTTCCTACATTAGGTGCTTCTGACCCGCCCTGCTTGACAACCCTGACTAAGATGGCATTGCAGTGCCATCTTAGTCAGCAGCAAGTTCTCCACCTGCTGCTACCAACTTCTGCATCAGTTCTGTTGCTCTTTCTTTGTCTCTGCTGCCTTCTCCAAACCCCAGACGGTCTTGGCAGATGACCGCTTATGCTGAGCCTGATTCTGCTGGAGGTTTCTTCCTGTTAAAAGGGAGTTTTTCCTCTCCACTGTCACTTCATGCAAACTCAGTGTGAGGGATTGCTGAGAATTCACGACGCAATCTTCTGTGGATCTCTAATTCCTAAATTAAACATTGTATTGTAATAACTCTTCTTGTAAAGTGCCTTGAGATGACATCTGTTGTGAAACAGCGCTATATAAATAAATTGGATTGAATTGAATTGCTCCGATTCTGCTGTTGACGCCAAAGGAGAGCTCGGGGCAGATTTACTCCCTCCGTTCCTACAGAAAGAGAATCTGACCTTTCGCGGTTCTAGCCATAGTGCTCCAACGTTTGGGTTTTCTTCCCGGTCAGGCTCTGCGTCGCTTCCCTCCTGAAAAACGCAGAACAATCCACTTACCTCATCTCCCTCATAAGCTGCCTGTCCGTCCACCCTCTAGCAAACACCACCAGGACAGAGAACTGAATCACAATTCACCAACCAAACAATCACCAGACAATCATAGACCCTAGGCTCCTAGTTACCCTCCCATTCTCCACAGATTCCGGATTCAAGCAAGCATTCACACTAACTCTGCACCGTCAAGATCTCAATCTTCAGAAAAGACTCTTGGACTAATCACTTCCCTGTCAGCTGATCCAGAATGCTGCTGCTCGCGTTCTCACTCGAACCAGGAAAGTAGAACACATATCCCCAGTTCTGAAGTCGTTACACTGGCTCCCTGTAGCTCAAAGTCTAGGCCGGATTCCAGCTGAGAATCTTTGGAATCAGCTAACACCTGATGTTCTCAGATATTCAAATGTGCGCAATGTTTTTTTCCTGTCCCTTCATGATTGGACTACTTTATGAAACAGACCACGACATGGGCGGTGCAGAGATCTTGAGGGTGGCTGGTGCTCAGAGTTCAAAAAGGGCCACACAGAGTAAGATTTTAAAACTGCTTACAACAACACAAGTTAGTGTATCACCTTGAATAGCAACAACTAGGACTAGACAAAATGGAATGTTTTAATTCAATTTACGATTTTTTTTCTTTTCAATAAAAAAAATATATTTTGTAACCAGCCCAGTAATTCCCCTGAACTGACAGCAGTCTGTTTGCTGTAGCTTAGCATAAACCAAAGTAAGTCAATGGGAACTATTAGCATGCAAATTTTTATTTAGGAATGGAATGTGAGATCAAAAGAGCTCAGGGAAAACTCTACTTTTTTATAGAAATGTTAGCTACTCTGAGGGATTACAGACCCGATCACTATTGCGCAATGCTCACTTTTCATGTCTTTGTTCCCACCGCAAACAGGATTCTGCCGAAGGCGGCAGGGATGCTGTTGTGGCAGGGACGGGAAAGTGTAATTTTTTTTTTTTTTTAAGCGCGCTTAGCACCACAGAGGAAGAAAACGCGGGAGTAGCAACAGCAATGGAGCAGGAGGAGCAGGTTGCCCTTGTTTTTTAGATTGTGGTTACTTGTGTACAACTATACATCCACTTTGTTTAATGGGGTGTTGAGTACAAAGCTCTGTGTGATGAGGAAAAAGAGACAAAGGATCGCTGATCGTCAGTCAATGCGAAGAGGTAGGGTGTTTCTCAATGTCAAGGCGCCTTGCCTAGGCGGGGTGCCATTTTAGATATAAGCCCGATGGTTAAAATTAGTTGACTTACATTTAAAAAGGAAATTTGCTGCTGCCGGCTCCTACCGCGCAGCATTCTGGGAAATGTTTCACCGAGAGAAGGCATCAAGGCACGTCTAATGTATCCTTGGTCAGTTAGCTAAACGGCTAACAAACAGAGGGCAGATTCCTCCTTAGCACAAGAACATTGGAACACGCCTTGGCGGTCCCCGATGACGTATCTCCTAGGAAACCGGGGCGGGACCAAGGCATCAAGGCGAGGTTCCTGGGCATTGAGAAACACCCGTAAAGTCCTTGTGGTAAGCAACTTCTCCCTTCGAAATCCTCTGTTTACAACATTTAACAAATGTAGCATCTTTTAGAAATTTGTGAGTATATCTTTTAAACCCCTTGAAAAAGGTTCAAGCGACCGAACAACAAATGTTTACATTTCCTTAAAAAATAAATCCGCTGTACAAAACGTAAAAAATTCCTCACAACAGCAACTACAGCTCGGGCTTTAAGGGACTTCTATTAAGGATAAATACTTCATGTTTTCTAGCAGGAAGTTGTAACCCATAACTTAAAATGACTGTGTAGTTTTTGCAGTACATCTTTGAAAATAGCCATTAAAGTATTAAGTAATAATAATTACGTAAAGCACATTAATTGCAAAATATTGGCGATATAGTAAAATATGACTTTAAAAATCAGTTTTAAAATACATAGGCGCGGGTCCTGCTCGTTACGTTGCTGCAAATAGATAATTCTCAGGGAATTGGGCGTTTGAAAACAGCACTAGTTGGACCTCTGCTGTTGAGTTTCTTACTCGAAGACACAGATACCGCATGTATGTGATAATTTAGGTATGCACTGCCCCCTACTGGCCGAAAATTAGACACTTTGACTTTAAGGACTAATTTTGCTTTAAAATGTCTTAAATGTAGACTTCGTGGTGCAATCACCAGTAAATGCAGTGGAATCGATGTTGATATTCAGATAGTCTTATACTTTTTTAACGTCCCAAATTTCTTTGTAGTATATATATATATATATATATATATATATATATATATATATATATATATATATATATAGTGTATAGAGGGACACAGAAAAAAATACAGATATAGAGAGAGATCGTTATACATATCTGCATATACATGTTCATGCTTATATGTGTGGGTACATGAGCATATAATTTCTTACATACATATAGACCTGTATTACTTAAATTATATAGTTATAACCAAAGCTTTTGTATCTCTCCGTAGGCGCTCGGCCCATTTCTGCAGCAGCACAGATTGGCCGTCGTTGGTGCCTACAGGCGTGCAAACGAGTAGTGGGAGGTGGCGGTCCCGAACTTCACACACACGCAGTGGGTGCGCAACTTCCGCATGTCAGAGGAAACCTTCCTGTACCTTTGCCGTAGGCTATGCCCAGCTATGCAGAAGAAGACCACCAACTACAGAGCCTGTGTGCCCCTGAAAAAAAGTATTTGCATGCCTTCAACTGTATACAAAAAACGCTACATATTTTTTATTGGCATAATACTCCAAAGTTCTATGCAGACCAGTAACCCGCCTGTAGTAAAAGTGAGCAGCATATTTTAAGGGAATTTTATGATTTGGTATGTAAATTGACCTTTATTTTACGCTCCCTTCTTGCTTTAGGGTTGTTACAGCTTTAGGTACAAACATCACATGACATTGGAATAGTGAAGTCACTGAAACAAAACTGTGTTTAACAACAAAAACTTAATTAAAAAGCTTTCAGAAGCAGTGAAAGTCAAGGTGCTGAGCATTTTTTGCTTTGGATCTTATGTCCAGTTGAAAACAAAAAGAAAAGTCTATGTTGTACAACAACAACTGCCCCCCAAATAAAAAAATAGGGCAGACATAAATCCCCTTAGTAACAGGGACACCTTGTAACACTACTGTCGCGGTTTACGCAAAGTAGTGCGGTTGTCTTGAATCACATGCACAAGCTCTCCAAGGAAAAATATTGCTGGGCTACTTCACGGAACAACTGAGCTTCCTGCTGGCTCTACTGGTGCATGTTGTCTGACATTCTTGCTTCTGGACTCCTGGAGTTCTGCCAAAACCATCTGCATGTGTGTGTCCTGCTGTGAGTTCCTCCAGTGACCTGCATGACAAAACAAAAAGGTATGCTTACTTACGACATAGCGAAAAGGTGTTAAGTACTGCCACTGCCTAGTACATTAATCATAAAAAGTGAGTGAATTTTCCATTAGGAGTCATTTTTAAAGAAAAAAAACATAATTATGGAGCTGTTGTGATTTGTAAAGATTTAATGGTGTAGTATCTATCTATCTATCTATCTATCTATCTATCTATCTATCTATCTATCTATCTATCTATCTATCTATCTATCAAGCTGTAACTATCGGTCATACTTTTGACTTAGTTTGTGATAAAGACTATAGACCACTTCCACCCGCCCGGTCTGATGCTGTCACAGGCAATATACGAATGCACACACAATAGCTAAGTTATGTACCTATTGACTAAATGACTAAATTCACACATTTTTACAATGTTTTGGGACTCAAATTGTTGGACCGCTAATTCAAAACATTATTTTCAAAAAAGAACAATGTGTGAAGCTGTTTTAAGACTTTGTAAAATAATTAAGTAAAGGAGACATGAAAAAAATCCCCTTTCCTGGGATTTGGGGTGTTATTGTGTGTGCATAGAAATCTGAAAAAAAAAACAAAAAAAAAACATCCATGCTGTTTTGAGGGAGGGAGGGGTTTCTTAATTGATCCTGCATTCAGTCTCTGATTGAGCTGTTCAAAATCTGTCCGGCTTTCTTCATCACAAGGCGGATTATTGAAATATCCACACCACCTCAGAGCGCTTAAACTCCACCCACCAGGTACACCAGTAAACAAAAGTTACCATTCAGATTATGGAACACCATGTTGAAGCTCCACGCAAAATGCTCCATTTTTGGCTGGTCAAAAGAGCTCAAAACAAATCATTGGTTCCTAGTCGAAGAGGACAGAAGAGCGGCATGGGTTGAATTTTATTTTTTATGGTAAGATGCTGGCGGTAAGGGCGGGGACGATGGGAGATCTGCTGCCAAACTGAGCTGCTGAAAACTGGAAAGAAGACGGGAGATCTGCCGCAGAAGAGCGGCATACGTTGGTTTTATTTCTTATGGTAAGATGCTGCCGGTAAGGGTGGGGAAGGCTGAGGACGTACCGCCGCAAAGGGCTACTCAAACTCTGGGCGGAAGATGGCAGACGAGCCGCCGATCTGAGCCACTCCAACCCGGGGGAAGACTGGGGACATGCAGCCGCACGGAGCTCAAACAGCGGGGTCTCCACAGTGCTAGAGAGCCGGGCTGCATCCGAAACCACTAAATTGGTAAGAGGTCTTACGCCAAACCGGATGTTCGTCAGCGTCCGCCATGATAAGATGCATCCGAATTGGGCTTCCAGTTAGGGAAAGTGGCCTGTATGCTAACTATCATAGCCACTTTAGCATAGGGACCTCTGATGCTAACTAACTGGCGATTAGGAGCTATGTCCCATCCCACAATCCCTTGCGCCACAAGACGCCATCAATACAAGTCGCCTGGCCCACCTCACGTAAAATAACGAAAATGGCCGAAAGGAAAAAGACGTGCGCATGTGAGTACAACCTCTTCCGAAGGTTTATTTTGATATGCGTCATTCATGTGCGTTTACGTCGCGTAATGACGTCGGCTAGAAAGGCTGTTCGAAATGGGCACATTCGCGAACGGCTCCCTAGACTACTAGCCATCGTGTTCTCACTGTTGACCCCATGAAAGGTTAAGGATTAGTTGCTAGTGTTAGTGCTTAGAGGCTAACATTCAGTAGTTTCGGATGCAGGGCCGGAGTCAGCGAGATTGAGCAGGAAGGCTTTAGAGTCAGTGTCTCAGGAAGATATCGGAGTGCCAGGTAAGCAGTTAAATTTATATTATTTTAACTTTAAGTAATTTCTTCAATAACTATTCAGAAGTATTTTGCTGAATTCTCTGAGTATTGGGTTCTCAGGAGGTTACCCTCCTATGGGAGCAGATTCTGGTTCAAACATGTTTGGTTGAACTACTTTTTTTGTAATTGTTTTTACGGTTGAATTATTTTTTTTTTGTATGGTTTAACTATTTTTAATTTTTTTTATGGTTAACAGCAGTTCATGTAATATGTAATGAGCCGCAGAAAACAATTGTTTCCTACTAGTTATTTCCAGCAAACAACTTCAGATACAAGTTTTCTCAAACTCATAGACCTATTTTAAATATTGGAAAAATAGTCATAATATGTCTCCTTTAACAAATAAACAATCGGGATGTGTTTCCAAGCATGGTTTGTCGTTTGTTTTCTGACCAACAGAATCGACAAGCAACAGGTTTTAGCACCTCAACCACACAAATAAGGGGGTTAATTTGTTGAAAACCACTACATCGCTGAGCCGACATCTTACCCGTGTGTCGGTGGCTGTTCAGAGTGCTTTGATGTCTGGCCTTCGTAGTATCCTCCACTGCAGAGCTGGAGGGTTGTGGCGTGCTGCTGGACGACCTCGCTTCCATCTCATCTTCAGATGAGTTGTCACCTGGTCCCTCCTGTGTGCTTGTGTCTGGAATGCATAACCCCCATCATCATTACACAAACAAGAAAACACTCACACACCCGTCACATGCCGTTGTACATAGTCTGCCGTTTTAAAATAAGTTCCAGCTGCTCTCTCCCCTTCATGTAAACAATGGAAAGCTAAGCTAGCTAGCTCACATAGCATGCTAACTCGACACTGTTTTGTCCACGATTATATACAAACAAAGACATCTCGCTAGGCCTCGCGATCCACAAAACCTCATTATTAGTGCTTATTCAAAAATGTACTGGTCACTTAAATGAAAGTAATTACCAGCAGGGTCTAACGAGTCCCCGGCTGCCGTTCTGCCTTCGTTGGATGGTGTTTGGCCATAGATCGCGTCCAAGAGGTTGTACCAATTTAAAGACTCACAACTGTTCCCACTCTGGTTGTTACTGTCTCTGATTTTTCTGTACTGCCCCTTCAGTTTTTTCCGCTTTGTGCAACACTGCTCTGAGGTCCTTTGGAATCCTGCTGCCGCCATCCACTGCCAAATGTCTCTGAACACCTTCTCATTCCTCACAGAGGCATCCATCTCCTTTTGTATGGTGCTGCCGGCGGCAATGGCGAGGAATGTTTGGAGCTCCTCAGTTGACCACGCTCGGTTGCTGCTTGATGCCATCTTTACCTGTACCTACTAATGGCTGGAACAGAGAACAAGTTGTTTTTGTAGTTGTTGTCGAAGAGGTGCCGTTATGACTTCATCTATGAATTATTGCAGGTAAATCTGTGTTAATATTTTAACCAGATCATTGCAGGTGAGGTAAACAATAACACTGAAAAAGTAGAAAAAACCCCCGGTCTGAGTGACTCACCAATATGCCAAACCTTTATAAATCTCATAACAGGTTACCAGAAAGCTATTAAAGTTGGTTTATTTTGTTGGTTGCAACAGTTGAAGAACCATACACCAACACACTACAGTGGAGTGCAGCAATGAGCAACAGTTTGTCTTGGAAGCAGCAGCAGTTAAATGGTAAGTAGCCCGCATTTGTATAGTTTTCTTTCAGTCAGAAGACTAAAAAGCGCTTTACACTACATTCATTCACCCATCCACACACACATTCACACACTGGTGATGGTGAGCTACGTTGTAGCCACAGCTGCCCTGGGGTGCTGACAGAGGTGACCCAGGGACAGGTGTCACCGGGCCCTCTGGCCAGTAGGCAACGGGTAAAGTGTCTTGCCCAAAGACACAATCACTGAGACTGTCAAAGCCGGGGATTGAACTGGCAATCTTCGGATCACAAGAGGAACACTCAACTCCTGAGCCACGGTCACCTATATCATGCAAAAGCAAGTTTTTGGAGTTTTCAACCATCTGGTAGTGCAAGTTTTTAATAAAAAACCCTACCAGAGTGGTTGTTGGCGTAATACACGCATGTCTGAGTAATCCTCCTGAATCCTGCTCTCTTAGCAGCTGCACCTCCCTCTTCTACGACTGAGTGGTAACATAGTGACATATTTTAAGTAACTTTGTTACTTTGTAACACATGGCAGGATGAGCTGCTGAGTTCTCGCGAGAGCTGTGCATAGGTGAACATGGCGGTTATGTGGTAAAGTACGCAAAGTCAGGTAAAATAAGAAAATCATTTTGAACCAAACGCAGCTTCTAAACTAACCATCAAGTTACTTTTTTTTTTTTTTCCTCTAAACAACCTGGACGAGGAAATATTGGATTCGCTGGAATGCTACCTAGACGAGTGCTTTGATAACATCGTTATGGGTAAGTCACGGAAACCTGCTTCGGATACAACAACGAGCACACCGTCGCAGAAGCGCACTCGTTCCGAGGCTAGCACATCCACCGACTCGCCAGATAGAAGCTACGGCGACATCCTGGACTCAATAGACAAGAAGCTAACCAGCCTGGACGCCCGTCTCGCGCTGGTTGAGGTTCTTCATAAAGAATTTCAGGCTCTGAGGGAATCGCTGGAGTTCAGCCAACAACAAGTAGCTTCACTATTTACAGAAAACCAAACACTAAAAGAAGATGTTAAGAAACTCACCGAGGGGATGAAGCAGCTGTCGGGAGAAAACAAAAGCTTCAAGGAGTCTATTCTAGACATCCAGGCCCGATCAATGAGGGACAATCTTGTTTTTTCGGGGATACCAGAGCAGGCTGAGGAAGATGCTGAAGTAGCCGTGCGAAAGTTCATTCAACACCAGCTGAAACTGCCAGGCAACACGGTTAAAAACATAACCTTCCATCGGGTTCACCGACTCGGAGGTAAGAAGCCCAACAACACCCGCCCGCGACCAATTGTTGCAAAATTTGAACATTTTAAACAAAAAGAACACGTCAAAGGACGCGGGAGAGAGCTACGGGGGACGAATTACAGCGTTAATGATCAGTTTCCGAAAGAAATCCTGGACAGAAGACGCGTGTTATTTCCAATTAGAAAAAAACATATTAGTGAGGGCAGTAGGGCTACGGTTAGTGTGGATAAACTGTATGTTAACGGTCAGCTGTTTAGGGACCCTCAGGTTACTCCTTGGCTTTATTAGTCATATTTAACAGAACCAAGACAGAATTAGCTTTATCAGACAACTATAGTTTAAAAAAAAGCACAGCTCAGCAGGCTGTTTTTGTTTGTTAATGTGGGTAGGGGCAGGGCTGTGCACTAGATTGCTTTTTCTTTTTTTTCTTCTTTTTTCTTTTTCTCTATTTTCTTTCTCACATTTGTACCACCAAATCTCTTTATCACCTTTTTTCCTTTTTCTCTCTCACACACACACAGACTTTTATCATGGCATATTCATGTTTTTCCATCATACTTTCATTCTGTACACACCTGTATGGTGCATTATTTGCCTCGCTTTATCTCTGCTTCTGGTTTTTTCAATCTGGCAACCCCATGGACAAACCAAAATTACACCTATATTCATCCTTGGCGATAGTACATGTCTAAGGTTTATCTTAGCTCTATGAATCCTGTAAAATTTATAACATGGAATATTCGCGGCGCTAGCTCCAGAGATAAAACGATTAAGATTTTCAACCATCTTACAAGATTGAAGGCAGATGTCGTCTTACTACAGGAGACTCATAAATCAAGTTCAACAGCTAATGATTTAAAAACACCAGAGTATCCTAATATATTTTCTTCATGCTATAACTCTAGACAACGAGGAGTAGCAATATTAATAAATAGAAATACTAATTTTAAAGTAATAGACACAGCTACAGATCCAGAAGGTAGATTTATAATATTAAAACTATTTATAAATAACCAAAAGTTATGTATAGTTAGTATATATGGTCCAAATGTTGACGACCCCTCATTCTTTCATACTTTCTTCTCGGTTCTGGCTAATCACATGGATTGCTCACTTGTTCTTGGGGGAGATTTCAACTTTGGACTAAATGAAGAAATAGACAGGCTCAGTACAGCAGGGACTCAGCGCAGATGGCAATCAGTAGATATAGTTAAACAGTACATGAGCGATTATGGACTCTGCGATGCATGGCGATCGCTTCATCCCAACGACAGAAAATACACTTTTTACTCAAACGTACATCATTCTTATTCTAGATTGGACTATTTGTTAGTCAGCAGCTCACTGTTGAATGACATTTCAGACACTGAGATACATCCTATAGTGATCAGCGATCACGCTCCTGTTTCTTTAAATTTAGCAAATAAAATTGCAACCCTTCAATATAAAAATTGGAGATTTAATACATCATTACTTAAGGATAAAGAATTTATTAAATATATTGAAAAAGAATGGGCTTCATACATGGAATTTAATGATCTCCCTGGTATGTCGCCATCCACTCTATGGGAAGCAGGGAAAGCTGTGATTAGAGGTAAAATAATTTCATTCTCATCAAATAAAAAGAGAACAGAAAATAAACATGTTCAGGAATTAGAAGAAACTATTAAATCATTAGAACCTTCCCTGGATAAAGAGAGCTTAAGTAAAATAAGGAAAGCAAAATTAGAGTTAAATGAAATTATTAATAAAAGGACGCAGTTCTTAATCCAAAGACTTAGAATAGAAAACTTTGAACATAGTAATAAATCAGGTAGCTTCTTAGCTAATCAGTTAAAAATAAATAAAGAAAAAACAACTATATCTGCAATCAAAGACAAAATTGGGAATATAATATATGACCCTGAAAAAATAAACAACACTTTCAAAGAATTTTATGAGACGTTATACACACCAGAGATAAACCCTTCAAATAATGATATTGTACAATTTCTGGATAAAATAACTCTTCCTAAACTTTCAGACAGTCAAGCAAAGGCCCTGGATTCACCGCTAACAGTGTCTGAACTCCAGGAGGCCCTCCAATCCATGCCTAATAATAAAGCTCCAGGTCCAGATGGATTTCCAGTAGAGTTCTATAAAGAATTCTGGAATATTCTGGCACCAACATTTTACAAAATGTTGCAGGAAACAAAGGAAAATGGTCGAATACCACCAAACATGAATTCTGCCTACATCAATCTTCTATTAAAACCAGGAAAAGACCCTATGTCTCCTACCAGTTATCGTCCCATTTCTCTTATCAATGTGGATCTGAAAATAATTTGCAAAGCTCTTGCAAGAAGGATAGAGAAAATAACACCTCTAATAATCCACCCTGATCAAACAGGTTTTATAAAAGGTAGGCTCTCTTCAACAAATTCACGTAGATTAATAGATTTAATAGATTATTCCCACTGTAAAAACGTCCAAACCAATATATTATCTTTAGATGCAGAAAAAGCATTTGATAGAGTTAACTGGAAATTTTTATTTGCAGCCTTAAATAAATTCGGATTCAGTAATTCTTTTGTAAACTGGTTAAAAATATTATACAGCTCACCAACAGCATGTATTAGGACCAATAATCAAACATCATCAAGGTTCTTTCTTCAGAGAGGTACCAGGCAGGGATGTCCACTTTCTCCCTCCCTCTTTGCTATTTTTATTGAACCATTAGCAGCAGCAATCAGGCAAAATAATAATGTTAAAGGTATACAATGCAACAAAATAGAACATAAAATCAGTTTATACGCAGATGATGTACTACTTTTTCTACAGCATTCACAAACTTCCTTGTATCAGGTAATTGAGTTAATAAAATCTTACTCAAGAGTTTCAGACTATTCCATAAATTGGTTAAAATCTACAGTCCTTCCAATCAACTGTTCTTACCAGAGTCCTGTTGCTTTACAGCTCCGGTCGGGAAATATTACATATCTAGGTATCCATATCTCACCAAGACTGTCAGACTTATCTAAGCTAAACTACGTCCCACTTTTAAAAAAAGTGGAAGATGATCTGGCAAGATGGAAATCCCTTCCAATATCACTTATTGGAAGGGTAGCTACAATAAAAATGATGGTTTTGCCTAGAATCAATTATTTATTCTCAATGATCCCAAGCAAACCATCACCTGATTGGTTTAGATCTCTGGACTCTTCTGTTTCTAAATTTCTTTGGAAAGATAAACCCCCACGTATCAGCTTAAAAACACTACAGAAGTCCAAAGATAAAGGAGGTCTAGACCTACCAAACTTTCGTCATTATTTCTTAGCCAACAGACTCCAATACACATCAAGATGGGTAAAACACAGTTATATCGATGAGTGCTGGGTAGATGTAGAACAGACACTATGCAATAAGATAAAACTTTCAGATCTACCTTTTGTTAGCTCAAATATAAAACAAAATGAATGTTTTAAAAGTATTAATATCAGCTCCTCTCTGACAGCTTGGTGGGAATTTCTTAAAATGACAAAGACCTCACTAGTCCCATGCAGGCGTACACCCATCTGGAATAACCCGGATATCTTACAAAAAAAATGCATGATCAACTTTCCAGGCTGGAGTTGTAAAGGAATTGAATACCTGGAGCATATATTTGATGGAACAGACTTTATCCAATTTAATACATTGGTTACACAATTCGGAATTAACAAGAATAAATTCTTAGAATACCAACAAATTAAATCAATTATAAAAAATAAATTTAGGCTCAATACAGTTGATTTACAAATTCCAGGAAAAGTTTTAGACTTCCTTAATCTTAACCCTCCCAAACTGCTATCTAAAATATACAAAACATTAAATAGAATAGATGAATCAATAGCCCTTCCTATTTCAAAATGGGAGATGGACTTGTCCATCTCAATAGACCAAAACCTCTGGTCTCAAATTTCATTAAGAACCTTTAAATTTCTTAAAAATCCTAATCTACGATTAATACAATATAAAATCCTTCATAGAGTGCATTATACAGGGCAACGGATGTTCAAGATGGGTTATACGCCGTCTGATACCTGTTTACAATGTACAAGCAATCTACCAGACAATTATATTCATGCTCTTTGGTTCTGCCCACCTGTTAAGAAATATTGGTACCAGATATGTGAAGATCTATCAAAGTGTCTGAAATGTAATATCACACCTGCTCCCACAGTTTGCTTGCTGGGAAATGTAGATGAAGTTACCATGGATACAAAGTCTATGCAATTATTTTACATCGCCTTATGCATCGCTAAGAAAAATATCCTCTTGAACTGGAAAAATAAAAATACTCTGAATATTAATCAATATAGAGATCTCCTTCTGGATTACATTGGTCTAGAAACGGCATCTGCCTCCACATCTGATCAATCTTTCTGGTCACCCTTGATCAGTTCCATCACCTAGTGGGGTCGGGCCCTTGATTCCGTTCTGTGGGACACGGTTGCCGATGTGGAGCTTAAGGGTTGGTGGTGACTGCGGGGAGGTCCTTGGGGGTGGGTCCGCTTGCGGTTCGGCGGTAGGTGCCGTGACCCTCGCCTGGGGTGGGACTTTGGGGGCTTTGTGTGGTGACTCCTAGTGGCTGCATGCGGCGCCTTAGAGGGGTCGTGCTGGCGGACACGGGTTACTGGCCTGGTGCTGTGCTGCTCTGGGGGGGTCTGGGCTGGGCCTGGGGCTCGGGGTTCTGGGGCGGCGTGCCCCCCGGCTGGGGCCCTGGCTGGGGCTTGGCCGGGGGGGGCCGCTGCCGTCGGTGCCGGCTGGGGGGGGGCTGTGGTCGGCCGATGGTTGGCGGGCGCTGCTGCCCTTTCCATCTCCCCGGGCTGGTTCTTGTCGCTTGCTCCCCGGTGGCCGCTTGCCGCGTCTGGGCGTCGGCGAGAGTGCGCGGCGGGTGGCCGGCGTCTCCGGGCCCGATCGGCTATATTGACACTGGACATGGCTCCTGGGTCTTGGTCTTAGCCCTCGCGGGGGTGCTGAGGTGGGGGCCTCTGGCCGGTGTTGGTCGGCCTCCACGGTGACTGACCGGTTGGTGGGGTGTGGGCTGGTGGGTGGAGGTGCTGGGTTCTGTTGCCACCCGGCCATCGGGCGGTAGTAGCAAGGCTGGAGGATGTCGGCCTGGGGATTGGCCGCCCGGGACTTCGGTCTGCTCACGGGCCTGGCGCGGCATGTCCGGGGTACCCGAGTCGGTGGTGCGCCGGGTTCCGGCCTCGGCGCGGGGGCCCTCGGACGCTGGCGGTGCCTGGGGCGTCTCTTATTGGCGGGGAGGCTTTTTACCATCTAGCACAGGCGCTCTTTTTAACGGGGTGCGCTTGGGACGGGAGGGGGGAGGGCGTTGAGGGGGAGGGGGGGCTAAACTCAACCTGGGTGTCTAGTGACATGTGTTTTGTTAGCAGTGTGAATGTTGGGAAGGATTTAGGTATGCCCCTGGCATGGGGGCTGGTGGATTGCCGGGGCCCCCATGGGGCTCGGGGGTGCCGCTGCCGTGGGCCCCGACTTGACGTGCTGGGGCCTCCCACCCCTGGTGGATCGGGCCGAACGGGGGTGCCTATTGGAGTCAGCAGGGGAGCTGGCTCCCTGGGGTTGGCAATGGTCACCCCAGTTATTTTCTCCCCATCCCCATGCCTCTGTCCACCTGCTCCTTCATTCTACCATTCACAAGGCCTTGGGACGTGGGCACGTCACTGGGGTGCGGGATGGAGCTTCCGTCTTCGCTACCCGGTGGCGGCCTGGGTCCCGATTTTATTGAGCAACTTAGACACTTACACTTGCAACATTTACATGGAACGCACATGTAGGGACCTGGCGGTGTGGCGCATTGGCGCTGGGGGCGGGACCCCTCATGGGGGGCCCCCTATAGGGGCCCGTTGTGGGGGCCTCGCCTGTGGTGCCGGCACCCACTGGTTAAACGCATCTAGACACTGAGGGCCCGGGGGGGGAGATGGGGGTACCCGGCAGTATTCCCATGTCCCCCCCCTCTGTTTTAAGTGCACATTAGAACAACACGCAACAACACCACATTGAGCTGGGGGAGAGAGGCTGGGGGGTCTTTCCACACCCCTGTTCGTTGGACCATCAGGGGTCGGAGCCCGGATAGAACATCACGCCGTCTGGTCGGGGTCCTGGGCTGGTGGGCTGCTCTTGCCGGTGTGGGGGCCTTGGCGGTCTGCTTGTCCCCGTCCTGGTGGGCAAAGGGGTCTGTCTCCTGGGTGCAGGGGCAGGGTTCTCTATTGGGGCGTCTGTCCCTGGGCCTGGGAGTATGGAGTATAGTGTACGTATGGGGGGTATGAATGAGTGTATAGCGTCCTTTTTTCGTATGTCCTGTATTTGTAAGAATGTGTACGCATGAGAGGGAGGGTACGTATGAGTGTCTCTGTCTGTCTATGTCTACCTGTCAGGTTGGGTGTTTGGCTGCTCTCTGGCCTGATGCATCTTCTTCCCTCCCCGTCACTCCCCGTCGGTGATGGTTGCTCCTGCCCGCTGGTTGATGATGGCTCTCGATGCCTGGGGCCGGGGGTCCCGGTTGCGGCCCGGCTCGGTCCTGGTGCATGTCGGGCGGGTCCTGGGTGGTCCGGTGTGTCGGGCGGCCGCTGTTTCGGGCCGACGTCCTCCTTGGATTGACTGGGGCACCTCTTCTGGGGGTGCCGGGGTTGTAGAACAGGTTGGTGCCGTCCGGTGGATCGGTGGGGACCGTGCCTGGCGCCCAGTCCTCCTGCCGGTTCCAGGACTTCTGCTGGCTGGTCTGTTCACCTGGTGGGGCTGTCCGGCATTGGCTGGGCCCCTGATCTTGGCGCCCTACGTGGGGCGGGATCTGGACCCGGGAGCTGGAAGATCTGGATGTCCAGGTGCCGGCTGGGCGCGGCCTGGGGAGGGCGTACATCCGCTGTGGCTCTTGCTGTGGCTCCCTGGCGTGTGGGTGTGTGGAGGCGGGCCGGGTTGTTGGCGGTGGGTATTGGTCCGGGGTGGCGGCGGCGTGTGTTGTCCGTCGGTTGGCTGCGGATCCTCCTTGCCTGCGGCGGCGGCGGGGGGCCCTTGTCGGC
Source organism: Apricaphanius iberus (assembly GCA_028564705.1). Classification (NCBI taxonomy): domain Eukaryota; kingdom Metazoa; phylum Chordata; class Actinopteri; order Cyprinodontiformes; family Aphaniidae; genus Apricaphanius; species Apricaphanius iberus. The sequence continues at coordinate 163,033 of JAPXFQ010000972.1, forward strand.
TGGTCCCTGGTTGGGGCCCCGCTGGGGGGCGGGGTGCCCCTGGTCCCCGTGGCCTCCGGTTCCTGATCCGGGCCCGCCCTGGCGTAGCCGGTTACCGGCGGAGCCCGTGGGCTCGTCACTGCGATCTCTCGGGCCCCAGCATTGCGGCTGGTGGGTGTTCCCCTGGGGCTTCCATCTGTTCCTCTCTTGGTGGGTGATCGACCCTGCGCTGATCCGCCTGTGGCCTCTGTACTCTGTGGGACCCTGGATGCATACATCTCTTGCCTCCTCCATGTCTGTGCCGATTCCTGTAGGACGGATTGACGGTTCCTTACACCAGCTATCAATCACTTGCGTGGGGAAACCTTATTCCGACCTGCATGCTCGCACACACATAGGTGTGGGGACATTGGTGAGGACGGACATATCTTAAGCTGAGGTTATCATCATTAGTTAGTTGTTCACAGGAGCTTACCAGAAACATTTGTATTATGTTCATTAATCAATGCTTGTGTGTAGTGAATGTGTAATTCTTAGTTTATTCTACTAGATCCGAACTATTGGTTTGGTTCTGTACAGTTTGTTGTTTTTGTTTTGTATTACTGTTTCTCTGCCGTCCGGCAGAGGTGGAGGACTGGGATGTTTTCTTGTGTTCTTTGTTTGCCTCCCTGTCTTGTGTCGTCGGTTCGCGCCTCTGCTGGTCCGGTTTCTTTTCTTCACCTTCTTCCTTTCTCCCTTCTTGTCTCAGTTTAATGTCCATGACGTCAGGAAATTGAACCCACAGTAATCACTAATAAAGATTTTTCATACATATACATCAAGTGGCGTACTACAGCGAAGCTGTAAAACTCTGCTTGGGAAAGTAAAACTGTTGGGCTTGTACTTGGTACTCAGACACCAATTCTGAGTAGCATACTGCTAGACAGGACACGTAAAAAAAAAAAAAAAAAAATAGTAACTTTGTTACCACTAGGAAGTGCTAGAGTGGTCTGCACCGCCCCTGCAGACAGAGCAGCTTACCTCTGTTAGAATTGCAAACACACCCTCTGCCTTCTCAAAGCTCATAGCTGCTCTGGTTTTAGCAGCTGAAACACTTTTTTTTGTGTTGGAATTTAACTTTCTCTGTGAAAACGCCCATTTGGCTGCCTGGATTACAGGATTTTATCCTACATTCCTAAGGAACAGCACCTCGCTCAAAGAACAAAGACGCCTGATGGACAGAGAATAAAGTAGCAACATGCTAATGCTAATGTTTGTTAGCCATTTATCAAGCTGCTTATGTGATCTTATAACATCATTGTGGGGTCAATTAATTTATCTATAGCATCTCAGAATGTTCAATAAACGGGTGCAAACCACACCCATGGCTTTTTTATATACTGAGCTGGAAAGTTTGCTTTCTGAACTCAGTTGTGTTGGTTTGGACTCAGTCAAAGTCTGGATCAGCTTGGTCTATAGCCTGGTAGATTTAGTAGCTGAAATAAGATTTATTGATTCAATTTTTTACAAAAAAGAAATAAATAAACCAAACGTCCGAGCCCTTAATATAACGCAGTTTAATTGTGGTACTCTGTAACATTTTACCATATATGTCTATCCCAGAAGTTGAAAGCTGTAAAATAGAATGCTATAGTCCCTTTATACACTGGAATGCAGCAGCTGGTAATTCTTCTTCTTCTGAGCATTTAACGGCAGATACAGACTGCTTAGCGGATTTCCCCCACCCTCCTGGGGTCTGTTCCAGAAAGTAGGTTATGTGACATAACCGTATAAGTTTGAGGCTAATGTTTTGGATAACCTCAACTTTCGGTTCCTAAAACAAAGGTATCTTTTAAGGTATGTTAGTAACCGTAGCAACTAAATCTCTGAACATAACCTGATCTGGACCAGGTGATCCAGATAAGTTTGTTCCAGAGAGGTTCTGAGCATGGCGTGAATTTATAAATGATGATCCTATGGACGTGGAAGCACAGATTATACTATATTTTGTCAAAACAATTTTAATCTTGTCAACCAGAAACTATAGCACAAAGCCCATTTCATATTACAAGCAATCAAAAACTATTTCACAAACATATTAGTAACATGTAAGAGCATTTCAATTAAGATTACAGAACACATATATAAAAAATCCTGCATTGTGAAATAATGACTACTGCCAAGTGCATTAAAATGCCATTAACTGGCAGCAATGAGCGTTGTTTATTTGGAATATGCTAGTATACGTTGTAAACTTACATTTAACAAAGTCACTGGAAGAAAGATGATGTAGCGCCCCCGGAAAAGCCACCAACCATTTTAAATCACATGGGTTACACTAGGCAGATAAAACACCTGTGTTACCTTCGTCACGTTTCTGGAGCGTCATTATTTAAAAATCATCCACTGTGATTTTCTGCATTCTTGTTTTAGATTCTATCCCTCAAAGTTGAAGAGTACATTTGATACAAATTACAGACCTCCACATACTTTGTAAGACGGAAAACTTGAAAATTTTGCAGTGTATTAAGTAATTGTTCACCCGATCCATCCATCCATTTTCTGAAACGCTTGTTCCTCCAGGGGTCGTGGGGGGCTGGTGCCTATCTCCAGCTGTCAACGGGCGAGAGGCGGGGTACACCCTGGACAGGTCGCCTTTCCATCACAGGGCTTGTTCACCCCACTATATATTAAATATATTTTATTCACCTAAAATTTCTTGCTTTTATTTGACTAAAATTAGACTAAAATTAAACTAAAACCAATGAATAAATCTTGACTAAAACTTAAATCAATTTTTGTCGAAAGACTTAGACTAAAGCTAAATCAAAAGTTTTTTGTCAAAATTAACACTGGACCTTGCTTATGCACATTTTGGACGAGGAGGACAGTGGCAGCACAGCTGGTGAGATGTCAAAGTTGTGAATTTAAGCCCCATTTTCAGACTTTTATAGTTTTGCACACACAAACTCACAACAGTCAATCCCCATTCTGTCTCCGAACTGAGATTTAAAATGAGAAGTCTGAATGAAAATATATTGCATTCAAGAATCATATCACATTGTGTTCACATGTATGTCTTTAGATTATACAGCAATAGCATTTATTGGTGCACTGATTGTGTGAAATACAAACAGAAATGTTGCAGTGACACCCCTGCATAATGCTGCACAGTGGATGCGCTGGAATTTATGAAGATCAGCCACTGGTAGTATCTGGATGGGGGGAGCCGATGTAGAGTCCCTAAAGCCGTCCTGTTAGATCTATCCGTGAACTGGGCTGGGGGTTAGAGCTACCGACCCGCTTGAACTGTACATCCTGCCCCCCACAGTACATTCTGGCTGTAACATGCCGTCTCCCTATTTGCCTCTGATTCATGTCAGTGACACTGCTACATCAACACTATGTCACTTGCAGCTCTTCCACCTATTTGTGACCCACAGTTAATATTTTGAATGGATGATACTTTTTAAAAGTAGACCTAAAATTCACCTTTTCAGTCAGGCTTTACATACCTGGGAGAGATGAAACTCATCTCGTTCTACTGTATTTTTGTTTACTTTTAAATAGCTTTATTCAAAATATAATTGTTACTACAAGAAGTAATTCAATTCACACACACATGCATATATATATATATATATATATATATATATATATATATATATATAGCACCAATACACAACAAAAGTAATTTCAATATAACTATACAAACATTCCAATCAGTTAAATTTTCTATATAAGGAATCCCAGCAGATTGCGTTGAATCAACGACGTAGGTTTTCACATAATTCAAACTTTATATTTGTTTTTCTTATTTTTTTTATGCTGGAGAATGTTTTGTGTGGTGGTTTTATTTTTTTATTTAAATCTTTTTATTTAAATCTGTAGTCGGTGCTAAATATTCACCAGGCACATTTGCATTGACCGTTTATATATCAGAAAGTGGGTGTGGAGTGGGCAGGCACATTTCTAGGCAGAGTATGAATAATAAAGCAGAAATTTCGTGCATCTGTACGTACTCATAATTAGATAGATCTTAAACTTACTAGGCGTAGCCTAAGTAATGTTTTTTCACTGAGCTTAACTACAGTTTCAGTAAGGATTCTATGCAAAGTTTTATAAATGAAACCTCAGGAAACAGAGATGGAACATCTAAAACAAGGAATTATTTGAATAACAGAACAAACTCCAAAAGTGACACAAAGCCCTTCATTATATAACAGAACCATCCCATCTTTTACCCAAAGCTCTCTTAAGTGTCCTTTTTGCTTCTTGACTCCTGTCTGAGCTTGGATCATCAACGGCAACACATCATGACAAATTATAAATTGTTAATGAAAGCCGAGTCCTACCTGAGCTGCAGACACACAGAAGCACTAGCAGCGCAGCAGGACCCATGTTTCTTCTTGATGTGGAGTGAAGTGTGTTCTTCATCTGCTTTGCCTCGCCTATCTATCAGATCAGTAATCAGATCCGGTTCTCTGAGCATTTCCTATTTTCTATTTTTTTTTTTTTATCTGATACTTCCTGACAATTGCAGCTCATGGCCTTCGTCTCCTTCCAGAAGTTGTATGTTAAAACCTGCTGGGCCAACCTGCATCTAACATTCAGATCTAAAGTTCGAATCATGAAAATGTATTGTATTTGCTGCTCGTATGTTTTAGGATCCATTTTAAGGTTCTTTTAACTTTTTTTGAGTATCTTAATGGTCTTGAGCTTTCTCATGTTTCTGAAATGCGTTTACCGTATGAACCTTTGCAGTCTCTGTGCTTCTCTGGCAGCCAACTCTTTGTCATTCCTAAAGACGGGAGACACACTTATGGTGAGGCGTCTTTTCATTATGGCCTTCACCTTTGGAACAGGCTGTTCTGATGATCTCAGGGCCGCAGAGAAAGTTCATGTTTTTAAGAATATGCTCAAAACTCACATATTTAGTTTAGCTTTTAGTGCATTATCTTTTATTTAATTCTGATAAATAGTGCTGTATGTTTTGCTTGATTATATTTTATCAGTGTTCTACTGCTTTGTCTATTCATAATATATTGACAGTTTAATTTTACATCTTATCCTGTAATTTTAATCCTCCTTGTAGTGTTTCCTCTGTTGGAGCCCTCTGCCTCGGGGGCGGTGGTCAACTGTGGCTGCCTGGGTGCTCACCAGGTAGCGCTTTGGTGGAGGTGGGGGTCTCAGCCTTCCCTCCTCTGGGCACCCTGGGTCAATGCCCCGGCCACTGCTGTTGATCTGCTGCTGCCAATGCAGACGGCTATAAGTAGCATAGAATTTAATTTTATTGTCATTGCAAGTGTCACAAGTACGAGGCAACGAAAGTTTGCATCCAGAAGTGCTTTAGCAATGACAGATAATAACAATAATAGATTTTTTACTGTGATCATGCCCTTAAATCCTAGATGAAGCGATGGACATGTGGTTAATATGAGGTCATTTATTAAATCTGTAAAGCTATTTGAGTTTCAATGTTTCTATGAAGAGCACTTTATAAATAAAGATTGATTGATTGGAAATCTCATAAAGATAAATACAACTTTGACTTAAAAAACATTAAATGTGGTTTATCAAACATAAGATTTCTCTTCTCAAAGACTTTGTTTGTACATGACTTTTGATGAAAAATCTATTTGTTTTCTCACAGAAACATGGCTACAGCAGGAGGGTTATGTCAGTATGAATGAGTCAACTACTTCCAATTACTTAAGGCCACGTCCACACTAAGCCGGCTAATGCCTTAAACGTATAATTATTTAGTCTACACCCCCCTATCGTCCACACTAACCCGGCGTCGTTTAAGGTCTGTGGCCGGATAACTATTAGCCGGGTAAGAGAGCCGTGTAAATCTTAATTCAACGGCTAAACGAGCTAGTGTGGACAGTTTACCCGGATTATGAAAGGAAGTGGCGTCAATGAATGCTGCGTCAATAACAATACGACACTAATAATTAAGCCCAGAATAATTGATAGTTACAGTTTCTTTGACAATCCAAACCTTAGTCTTCCTCATCCAAGTTGCAAAACATTTTTTGTCATCCACCAGTCCCTTACTCTCAATTTTTAGATCAGATCTCAGATTATTTTTAATCCAATTTAGTATTAATATTAAATACTGATCATTATAGTTGGAGATTTAAATATTCATGTGGACACTGTAAGTTATACCTTAAAAAAAGCCTGTAATGCTATTTTAGACTCAGTTAGCTATTGACCACATACTGACATATGGCACTGAGTGTGAGGAAATAAAAGTTCTCCCACATAATCCAGTCCTGTCTGAATATTTTTTGATAACTTTTGAATCTATTTTAACTCACCACCCCAAACCTATAAGTAAATGTCAATATAGTAGAGCTTTATCTGCCAGATGTGAAATGTTTGAAAAAGCTGTTCCATTCTTAATTTTATAAGTTTCTAAGTGTCCATCTCTAACCCTTCACAAATTGATGGTCTGGTTCATATCCTTACTTCCTCATTGCTTCTGGCAATTTAGCCCAAGAAATATCACATTTCCACTGTTTTAGCTTCCCTTCATTGGCTCCCTGTTAAATCCATAATATAATTTAAGCACCTATTTTTGTACCCCCTCACCTGGCTCATCTATAGCCTACTCAGCCCACTGTCTTGATCCTCCTTAACTGCCTTGTTAAAACTACAGAACAGAGAAACAAAAACACATGCAAAATATTTATTTTAACATAATATTTTAATGTGATTTCAATGTTGCTTCTAAGTTTGTCTGCACATGGGGATAAGATTAGCGGGACGGGGGCATAAATGTGATCGTGTTTAAACCTGTGAGGGTGGGGGGTGATATATGTGGGGTTATTTTTTTTATTCTATAAAGCGCTGCATTTTTTGTATGAAAAGTGCTTAACGATGTTTGAATGATTTATGATGATGCAATAGGCTTGAACTGTTGAAGGAAGGACCGACCCCTTTTTTTCACTCTACTTCACTTTCTGGTTGCATTATTTGCTGTTATTTAAACTTTTAACTTAGTTTCCTCTCAGTGTTTTTCTCTCCATAGAAGCTATACCTGTTCTGGCATCCAGCTTAGCTATGATGCATATGATATCTTTATGCTTTTTCATACAACCCCGCCACATAATTGGTCATAATGTCATTTACTTTGTATCAGTTAAAATACTGAAATCAAATATAAATGTTCAGCAGAGCTGCTTCTAGACCTTGTGAAATCCAGGGTGGAAATATGTATTTCTAAATGTTGCAACACATCAGCTCTGCTCTTCCTGTCAAAGTTATCTTTTCGTTCGGCAACTGTTGTTCATCCGCTCACATTTCTTCAAACATCTGCTGACCTTTTAGTTTATTTCAAGTTTTAGCAGATAAATATGATCATCAATAACTACAAAATTTTGAAAAACACTGTACAGGAGAGGTTAAGACGACCCAAGTTCTTATAAAGCCACCTTCCCATGGGCATTGCTATTTCAGAAGGCAGAATTAGACAAGTTGCGTCCAGTATTTTACAATTATGAAAAAATATATACATCATGTACTATTAGAGATTAACCTAATTTTGAGTTGTTTTTTAAATAATTAATTCCAGTTGTTGCCTGAAAAGCTGCTGTTAGTTTATTGCACAGAGAAAGCCCTCTATATTTAGATGCATTTTACCTACATGTTTAATCTGGACACTTCAGCACTTTGAAGACAAATCTAAATATATATCCTAGTTATAATATAATCACAGTTGAGCATATGTATTGGTAACGTTTATTTTGTAGATATTCTATTTAAGTTTTTTTTTTTAAAAAGGTTTCTCCCAGATGATCAAAGTGACTTAAAACATTTTTCTTTTATTATTCATAAAATACATTTCTGCATATTTGTTAAACAAGTGAGTGGTTTTACTTTTTAGGTATAGTTTGTGACTTCAAGCTGGATAAACATTACTATTTAATGTATAGTATAGTTTAAAGTAAAGCAGGTGATGTGTATAATTCTTATGAGTTATGTTTTGGCCTAAGGAGGTGAACTCCCTAATATCAAAAGGTCCATAATTAAATAAAATGGGGGGGAAAACTAACTTTGAAAAGTGAAAAATGACCAAAGCTCTCATAGAGATATACAATACTCTTAAAACTACGAAGATATTAGGGTGTGGTCACAGAGCCAACAAAGTTTTGGTTCCTAATAGACAACATGGGTCGCAGGAAATGTGTTGAGAAAAAATACACATTATTTTCAAAGGATTTAAGAAAAATTTCAAGAGTATGCCAACTAGGAACCCATTATCTTCAAGTTCTGTCATATTTTCATAACTGCTACCTTCCTGGAGGACGTAGAAGTGCCAGATGTTCAATGCTCAGAGAAACAGTAGTGGTGAAGGAGGCTGATACTTGGCCATCATTGAACAAGACATTTCACCTGTACCATCTAGACTGGGCCAAGAAATATCTGATGACAGATTATAAGGTTTTATGAACTGATGAAATCAGAGTTACCCTTGATCGACCAAATGGACAGTCCTATGGGTGTATCAGTAACAAGCACAGAGCTCCACCTTAAGGCAGATGCCAACACGGTGCACGTAGGGTACTGCTACAGTCTGGTATCATTAAAGCAACAACAGTGATGCTGTTTACAGGAAGAACAAGCGCAGACTCTACCTGCTCAGGACAGTGAGGCATTTCGGAGTCCAGGGAGCGCTCCTAAATACTTCTATGACTCTGTGGTGGCATCAGCCATCTTTTATGGTGTCATTTGTTCAGTGTTGCCATCGTTACTTTGAAAAAGTAATCCGATTATTGACTACTGATTACTCCTCCAAAAGTAACTTAGTTACTTCACTGATTACTTTATTTTAGAAGTAACCATGTTGGATTACAAGTTACTTTATTAGTTACTTTCAGCAGTTTCCAATAACACTTCCCACTGCCTCAACAAAGAAACAATTACCAATTTTGCCAAAACCTACTTCATTGGAAGAACATTTTAACACTAAGGAAAAATATTTGCTCTTTAACCACATTGACACCAGCATCTATGAAGCAACAAGCGTCTTGGGGAAGTACTTGCTTGCTCACTGCATATACTGCTGAAGAGTTCCATTAGGGGGCAGAATACAGAACTCAGACTGAGGCCAAAATAAACATGGCAACCATAAAGGACATATTGGGTGTTTCTCAATGCCCAGGAACCTCGCCTTGATGCCTTGATCCCGCCACCGTTGCCTAGGAGATACGTCATCAGGGACCGCCAAGGCATGTTCCAATGTTTATGTTCTACGGAGGAATCTGTCGTCTCGTTTGTTAGCCGTTTAGCTAATTTACCTAGGATACATCAGATATGCCTTGATGGCTTCTCTCGGTCAAAAATTTCACAGAATACAGCGCAGCAGGAGCCGGCAGCACCTACTTCGGGGGTAAATTTCTATTTTAAATGTTACTCAACTAATTTTAACCATCGGGCTTATATCTAAAATGTTTTTTTTATTTTTATTATTATTATTTCTTAGATCCAAAGCAGTTATATATGGTTGGTTAGTTGCTTACAGCTTCGGTGGCTACCAGGTACTAATTCGCTTATACATTTGATTTAGTCGACATATACACAATTTAAAAAAAGTAAAACTCTCATTATACATTTCCAGTTCCATTGCTGAAGTAATTTTACAACGCTACAATGCTACAACGAGGCGTGGGACGTAAACAGAGCACGTAAGCCGGCAGCCGCGGTCACGTAAGGCAAATCTGTTCCACACCATTTTCTTTGACCAAGGAAGGACAGTGTCCTCGTAAGCAAGGCACCTCGCCTACCAGGCAGTGACTGGGTAGGCGAGGAAACACCCAATCAGCTGTTTCAGACTACGACAGAAGAAGACGGCTGCAGGGTTGTAGAAGGTATATAAGACCATATTTACGGATATTGTTGCTTGTTTTCTTAATTCTCTTGCCACCATGCACCAAATATATCTTTTTTGCTTAAGAAAATTACAAAAATAGTAAATGAAAAAGTGTTCATATTAGAAGTAACGCTACTAAGTAACGCGTTACCGGCATCACTGTGTATGTTGGAGCAGCAGTTTATCTACAGCTGAGAGGAAGAGGTTGGATGAACTCATCAGGAAGGCCAGCTCTGTTCTACGATTTCCTCTGGATCCAATGCAGGTGGAGGGAGACAGAAGGACTATGGCCAAAATAACATCACTGATGGACAGAGTCTCCGACCCCATGCATGGAGATGTTGATGAACTGCAGAGCTCCTTCAGTGACAGACTGCTGCATCCTACGTGCATGAAGGAATGTTTTCTCAGGTCCTTCCTCCCTGCAGCTGTAAAACTTCACAACCAGATCTGCTCCCAACAAACCTATTGATGTAGTTCTGCAGTCCATGAAGAAAAATAAAATAGCCACTCAACACCATGGACAGTTACCTGTTTCTCATTAGCCAGAACAAACAACATTGAGTTGATCGTAATTGAAAAAAGTAGCTTATGATATTTTTAGAGCTGATTATTTTTTCTCCAAATTTAATGCTATCATTATTAGTGTCCTAGCCCAGTCGGTGCCAGATTACAAATGGTGGCGTACCGTTTGTGTTGAATACTTAGCAAACTTTGCAGGCTCTCATGTGATTGGCTCTGGAACCAGGAAGTATGGATGTGGGAAAGACTTGGAAAGACCCTGCATCCGGAACCACTGAATGTTAGCCTCTAAGCACTAACACTAGCAACTAATCCTTAACCTTTCATGGGGTCAACAGTGAGAACACTATGGCTAGTAGTCTAGGAAGCCGTTCGCGAATGTGCCCATTTCGACCAGCCGTTCTATCCGACGTCATGACGCGACTTAAACGCACATGAATGACGCATATCAAAATAAACTTCGGAAGAGGTTGTTGTACTCTTTTTTTACAGGCTGTGACTTTTAAAAAAAAGAGTTTTTTCCCTTTCGGCCATTTTCGTTATTTTACGTGAGGTGGGCCAGGCGACTTGTATTGATGGGGTCTTGTGGCGCAAGGGACTGTGGGATGGCACATAGCTCCTAATCGCCATTTAGTTAGCATTAGAGGTCCCTATGCTAAAGTGGCTATGATAGTTAGCATACAGGCCACTTTCCCTAACTCCTTCCTAACTGGAAGCCCAATTCGGATGCATCTTAACATGGCGGACGCTGACGAACATCCGGTTTGGCGCAAGACCTCTTACCAATTTAGTGGTTTCGGCTGGAGCCATTGTAAATAATGATTACGTCCTGAAGCAGCATTTTTAAAATGACAAAAACTTGCAACCATCAAATCAGCTGAGATTGAAATCAGTTTCAATGTATCCTTCCAACATGATTGGGACATTAGACTGTTGTGTGATTAGTTCACTGTAAAACTATATATTGCACCTTTAACACACAACTAAATATGCACACTGTAAAAAAGAGTTTTTTTTTACAGTGTGCATTCTGTAAAGTTTTCTGTTTTTAAATTCTTAATTGCACATTCAAATGAGTATGCCACTTCATTTCTAATAAATGGGCAGTAATTTTTTGTCCTTAATGAACATATACTATTCTTAATGTTGTTTTTTAAATACTTTTTCTATTTTTTCGGACCCGATTTAAACTTGATCATTTACGGTGTCCTGAAACGCCTGCTCCTTGTGGAAACCTATTTGATTAAATATCTTTGTTGCTACATTTGGTTTCGCCTTATTTTCTTAATATCAGTAAAAATCCCACCAAAAAGGATAAATGTTCAGCGGAGCTACTTCTGGGCCTGAGATGGGAAATCGGAGGTGGAGATAAACATCTCTAGATGTTGCAACACATCAGCTCTGCTCTTCGTGTCAAAGTAACCATCTTGTAATCAGAACATCAGCATTCTTGAGCCCTCGTTCGTCAGCTCACATTTCTTCAAAAATCTGCTGACCTTTTAGTCTAGTTAAGGTATTATCACACAAAAATGGTAAACAGTAATAATCACATACAAGTATAAGAAACACTGAACAGAAGAGGTTAAGAAGTACCAGGGGTCTTATGAACTTGGAGATTAACATCACTTAAAGTTGTTTTTAAAAATAATGAATTGCAGTTGTTGCTTGAAGAGCTGCAGTTAGTTTATTCCACAGAAGAAGAAAAAGAAGTGCATTTTGCTTAATTGCAAAATGGCAGCTAGAAGTCAGTACAGTATCTTGTGGCACTGGTATGTACATCTGGTAAAAAATGTTAGAAGGAATTTAAAGGAGTTCTTAATATGATTTTAAACCAGAAGGTTTGAACAGGAAGCTGTTTAGAGAGAGAAGTCAAACAAGAGCCTTAATGTGTTTAGATGAAGATGCTGAATCGGTTTTAATCGGCTCCTTGGTTCTGAATATTAGTGGTTAATCTGGACATTTCAGCACTTTGAAGAAAATATTAAAAATATCTCCTAATTATAATACATTAAAAGTTTAGTGAATGTGTTGCTAATATGTATTTGGAAAATATTCATTATTTTCTTATTTTCTGAATTTGCAGCCACATGATCAAAATAACTTAAAACAATATTTGCTCCATCCAAGGGCGTCAGTTTGTTTTTATAATTGGTTTGAGGATATTTATTTAGCCTCTAAGTATTCATCCGTTTCATGTTTCATTACAATATGCACTGCAGAGTATAAACGTGGTGAAAATCTTATCTTTATTAAATCAATACAAGTTAAAAGCCAGAGGTTTTCCTTTTTAAGCATCACCAAAATTATGCTGTCGGTTGGGAAGAATTATTTAAATCCACACTGTAGCACGAAGAACAATATTTACTCGCACCAGAACAATGCGCAACAATAAAATGCACTCTTTTTGCAACCCCAACACCGTTCTGTGTGGAGAAACTTCAGATTTAACTTACAGCTGACAGTCCTGCAATAGGGCAGCTACCTGTGGGTGATCAGCATAAAGTTGTTTCAGGTGGAGAAAAACTCAAATTGAAGTTCACGGCTCCTGGAGGAAGTTTATTCAATGCAAGCGGACATAATCTATGGGGTTTTTTTAAGAGTCCCAAAGAGGAAAATGTTCATGTGTTGTCTTGGTGGAGGGAGCAGGAGGCTAGTGAGGCAATGCTGTCGCCTTCTATCCATCCATACTTTCAATAATGGATCAGGTTATTTTTCTTTTTGATTTTTCCCCCCAACTTTGATGGAAATGTTGTCCACTCCCTGGCTCTCCGTTCCTGCGTCACAGAAGAGTCTCTGGCTGCTGGTTGCAGAGATAGCGAGAATTCTGGCATGCTCTCTACACAAATCCAGAATGTCAAGATATTATCCTTGGGAGTCTTAAACAAGAATAAATATTGTATAAATATTTTGTTCCTTGCTACCCACCCGCAGTAAAAAAAAAAAAAGACCAGACTCATAAAATTTACAATGGTCCCTCATTTATTGCAGGAGTTCTAAAAATAACCCGTGTTATGGATTTATTTAGTTTTATGTTTCATCTGCACTTTGTAATCAACTGTGATGCACATTTACTTAATATTGTAGAATTAGTTGAATGTTTAGTCTTATTGAGTGACGCCATTACCCGAGTCATGATCAGACTGGTTTGATAACAATGGTCCCCATCTGCCGTTACCATGGAGATGACTCTTTTACCAGGCTTTATTAAAATGTCTAACAAAGTTCACAGCTCCCTAATCTAAGAGAAAGGCTCCACAAAGTCTAGGCTTTTTGCCTTGAGAATTGTGTATTATTAAATAATATTGATAGACCAAGGTTGCTGGAAATAATATAAGCTTGTTGTTGTAAGACTGAGACAGGTCAGTATTCCGGTGTTACTGTGTAATGATACTGCCCTCTTGTATGATCAATTCTAATCACATTAAAACCTCCATATTTACCGGATTTTTAGAGTCCTTCCTCTAGTAATTCTTTTTCCAAAATGCGATCTTTTTCTGGGATTATTAAAGACTTGCTGAAGTGTGCATCCTTGTTACTGTTTGCTTTTGGATTCATTGTTTAAATCTAGAAAAAGGTGTGCAGTTAGCTTGGTATGCATGGTGGCCTGGTGGTTGAGGATAATAATTCCATTATCTCAGTAACCAGCATTTTGTAATTATGTTATATCAACCAGGTGTCCTGATCCAGCTGATAGTGTGCAGGCTGCACAAACTTTTAGATAAATTACCTCCATCAGAAGGGCGACCTGTCCAGGGCGTATACCACCTCTACCGCTGGAGATGGGCACAGACCCCCCTGACCCTTTGAGAATAAGCGTCTATAGATAATGGATTGATGGATCTCCATCTGGATATCTTAAACCTTGTGCTTAAAACTATGCTTTATTTGGTATAATGACATTATCTCAGTATAATGATATGACAAAGAAAGGACAAAAGTGCACTAGGCAAAAAAAAAGGAAAAACATCAACGTACAGCTGCAATTTCTTTATGACCTTACATTGACCCCATATATAGGCTACTTCAAGTTTAGTTTTCAACCACCAAGCCACCATGTAAACTACATTAACTCTGGATCCAATGACAAGAAAGAAACAGGTCATTCATTTAAAAGTTAAAGCAAAAAAAACATTACATAAAGTTGTAGCAGTGGATTTTGCTGTAATGTGAGGGCATTTTAGAATTATCACCTGAGACAGATAACAATATCTCCAGGGCTCTGAAGCAGCTGTTTGACTTGCTGACTCCACCTTTACTCACAGTACCAGCACTGCTGTTCCGACTATATAGTTGGATCATAGAGACTCTGGTCAAGTAGTAGCCATGTAGTAGCTATATTGCAATGGCGCCGCTACTGGTTGGTAGATGTAAACATAATGTCATCATCGTACCTGTTAAAATGTACATTTTATTATATTTTAATTCATTTTTTATTTTTAGGAAATGTACTTTCATTCTGCACGCTTCTAAACGCCCCGTGGATGTATTCTTTTTTTCTTTAAACGTAGCTTTATATGAAAATGTTCCATATCCAACTTTTAAAAATAAGATGGTGTGAAAACCTATTTGTTTCAATGCATATATTTTGAGTTTGTTGAAATGTTTTCCCATTCACTGTTTATTGTAATTCCAATACCTACATTTTACCTACATTTATTTTGGATTCAACATTGATATTTCTTAGTTACAGTTATATATCTTTTCAAAGCCAATCTTTCTTTTCTGTTTCATCTTAATCTTAAATCGTTATGATCCCATAGAGGCCTGCTACTTTCTTCGTTCCATGTTAATTACAAATTATTCTCTTCTTTGAGAGAAAACCTCCAAACTGCAGGTGAAAACTCTAATCTTTTAATTGCAGGACACTTCTTCCAGCCTTGAATCCCCAGTTTAACTCTGTCTCGGAGTGTACCGCACTGTCCACTTGTTGGTGCTGTTGAGTTAAAGGAGACACATCATGGAAAATCCACCTTTTAGCTCTTAAATGCATGTAAATGTGTATTTTGAGTGTTTAGGAGTGCAGACAACTTACATTTATTCTCTTCTGGTGCTGTGTTTATATCTTTACATTCTTTTTTGGTCATATTTTTCAGTCTGTTTAGTTTTCTCTATTTGCTATTACGTTTTCTTGTCAATTAGGTCACAGCATTTGTTGTTGAACTGCCAAATAAGGTAATGGACTTCCGGGTAACCAATTTCGTGAAGCTGCCATTTTTTCTCCCCCACAGCGATTTTGTAGTCCAAGGTCAGTCATGTCGAAATTACAAGAAAGCAAGTCAAAATGTTCAGTTATTGGGTGTATTAACCCACACAAATCCCTACATCGACCCCCAGCATCAGAGCCTCTGAGAAGTGCCTGGTTAAATTTTATTTTTAGAGGAAATATACCGACATCCGTGGGGAAAGTTCTCCTCGTTTGCGCGAAGCACTTCGAGGAAGAGTGCTTCAGCAACCTCGGTCTGTATCAGGAGGGATTTGCCAAAAAGACTTCGTCTGATTGAGGGGTCAGTTCCTTCTCTCCACGGAAACGACGGACAAAGCAAAGCGGTAAGCTTCAAATAACACTAAAATGACAGTAAACTTTATTTTAGACATGAATGTTTGGTGTTTATATGTCTTACGGGCGATTGTTTTGATAGTTGTAGCATTGTACTTTCTGCTTCTGTTAGCGTGTTAGAGTGTGCTAGCTTTTAGCTGGGGATATAACTGTACTGCATGTTTGGAATAAAACGATTGGGCTTTTTTTGCCGGTTTTTGTCGTGGGGTACACATGATGTACAGGAATGTAGCGACGACATCTTCGCAATAAAAAGTTTATTTGCTGGTAGTAATCGTATCGCTGCTATCAGACTACAAAAATGTCAAAACGCGGTGGAGCGCAATGCTCTGTAACCTGGAGGGGGCGGGGCATGAAATGTTTTGCTTACATTTAAAGGGACCGCACCAAAATGAGTTGCTCTAAAGATGCTCCTCAGAACGGTATAAGGAGGGTCTGTGGGGCTACAATAACATGGAATTCAGACCAAACCACTGTGGTTCTACTTTACATAGACCACAAGTGAATGATTTACATGTGAAAAGGAAGGATTTAAAAGTATGATGTATCTCCTTTAAAGATACAGTTTGATTGATACCCACGGGGCTGAGTAGGTACTAGTGGAAAAATGCTGTTATAACTGATTAATCTAAGATGTTTAAGTATTGAGATTAGTTTATTTTTGTCCTGTGGTGCAGGCTTTAAAGAAACATTTAGGGAAATGATTGGAAAGCTAAATTACCCACAATCCTCCTGGATCACGTTGTCCCGAACAGCTGTAGGGTATTGCAGTACTTTCCTGGAGGATACAATAATTATGTGCCAACAAGCAGACCAGATCTATGTTGTAAAGTTGAACTTTAGGTGATGGAGATCAACACCTCCCTGAATATTGACTGTTATAAATGAAGAAAACTGTAGTTCTCCTGTTATCTCGAAAACAAATTACCCCAAAGGGTTTCTTCAGTTCTGCACTGAAGCTGAACTACCTCCAGGATAACCAGAGAAGTCCAGTTGCATTCGATCACAGGTGAGACCGAAAGAATTAGAATATTGTGCAAAAGTTCATTTAAATAAGTACTTCAACTTTAAAAGGTAACACTCATTACATGTAAAGTGTGATATATCAAGCCTTTATTTGTTACAAGTTAATGATAATGCGAAATTCAAAATATCAGAAAATTGGAATACTGCAAAAAGCCTGTATTTTGAAGCTTAAGCAAATGTTCAGTCATCTAAACAAAGTGGACAGCAGCAGAAACATGGAGGTTGTCCTACCAAGATGGTCACCACTAGAGGGAGCCATCCAAACCAGACACTTACTGCTGCTTAGATAGATAGATAGATAGATAGATAGATAGATAGATAGATAGATAGATAGATAGATAGATAGATAGATAGATAGATAGATAGATAGATAGATAGATAGATAGATTAGATAGATAGATAGATAGATAGATAGATAGATAGATAGATAGATAGATAGATAGATAGATAGATAGATAGATAGATAGATAGATAGATAGATAGATAGATAGATAGATAGATAGATAGATAGTAGATAGATAGATAGATAGATAGATAGATAGATAGATAGATAGATAGATAGAGAGATAGATAGATAGATAGATAGATAGATAGATAGATAGATAGATAGATAGATAGATAGATAGATAGATAGATAGATAGATAGATAGATAGATAGATAGATAGATAGATAGATAGATAGATAGATGTCTGAAACACGTCTCTGTTCCTTCATCTGGATGTGTGATGAAAAGCCTAATCTACTGGTTCCTTCAGACTGCAGTCTCCTCCTCTAAGGAGCCTTCATCTCTAGAATCATCATCATGGTGGCTTATCTCTGTTACGTATTTCTGGCTTCTCCTGGTCTGGAACCAGATGATAGTTTAGATTCAATGTAATGACTCTGCTAACTGAGCACATCATGTATAAAACATGCAATACCTTGAAGTAGAGGACGAGGACTAATCCCATCAAACCCAGCAGGAGGACAAGCGGTCTGATGATAAAAGTTCCTGAAAGTGAGGAGAACAGATTCAGCATCAGCTTGTTTTTATCACGAGTCCAGCTATAGGTTTACAATAACTATTGAGGCCTGCAACAGCAATGCCGCAGAAAGCATTGCTTTGTTCCCATGCAATGCAGGGAAGGCACAAATTACTCTACACCTCTAAGCTAGACTCTTTATCTACTTTATTTTTCTTCTGTCCCACTTAGTGCAGCTCAAACCGTGGCGTGCGCAAACACAATATATTTATATCTAAACCTACGGATGTAGACATGTGTGATGTTATTTCTTTTTACAGATTGGCATTACCATGGCAACATAATTATCCAAAAACTACACCAAAAGTCTATTAGAAATGATTAAAGTCAGAGAAAGAAGTCATGTCATATTTTCATTCCAGATTATTTTCTTCTATAAGTGGTAGCCTCATGTGCAGTTTTCATACTGATAACTGTGAGAACACAGTAATACGGACAAAGAAAAGATAAACAGCGATTCACCTATTTTAGCAACCTTTAGTTCTAACAAAAATTCATACGCATGCTTTTAACAATGTGTTTCAAAAGTGTTCAGATTTTTTATGCAACCGTCTTATCTATAAATGTTATTTCTATGCCAAGAATATACACAATACTGAGAGATGGAAGGTGTGGCCGACCTCTCAATAATTACAGGTCTCTGATAATGTGAAGTCTCTGTGGCTTTATAATCTCAGTGTGGCCCAAGTTTAGTGATGGTACTTAATCTGGATGAAAGGTATACATTTCATTCGCCGGTTTACCTAATAAGAAATAAAACTATCATCCCGCAGAAGACGTTGTGTTTCAGTGCGCACGCATTATGGCACACCCAGACCACACTTTGCTGCCAGGCAGCGGGGCAGCTAGATTACATGCAAAGTCTGTGGTACCTATGCAGCATGTGAACGTCAAGCTGCGCCAAGCTGCCATGCAGCCGGTCTCGTGCATCGGCACAGCTGGCATCAGCATGTCCATGCAGCTGCTGCTCGGGTGGTCCTTCAAGACGGTCACGCAGCCGCTGCAAGAAGTCGTGAAAATTGAACTTTGGGGTAGAAAAAGCGGGGCAGCAACCTATCAGCGACGGGATGACTTTGTTCTGACTATCTGTGCTACCTCGTCAGAATGTCCTACCGTAGCACACATTGATAGCTGTATCTATCAGTCGGTGCTACCACGCAGAATGAGCTACCATCATGTTTACCACCCGAACAACAACTGTTAGCTTTGACGTGAAATATAATCATTGGAAAAGATTTTATAAATGACGACACTGAAAGGGCAGTTTAGCAGTAACATAGCAACAACTTACATTAGTAGCGAAAACTTTTCTGTCAATCCACAGAACATGCAACCTGTTTAATAAACAAGTAGCAGATGCACTACAAACCGTGATCAGAATATCCTTGTCTTTTAAATATACGTGGTTAGCACATATAAATTAACAAAAAAACATGATCAGAATAGCCTGTCAAATAAACGTTGGTAGCGTAAATATGCGTACATAGGTCTGCTGTGATATCAGAATATCCTACCTTTTATATAAAAGTGAGTAGCAACATATAAATGAACTAAAAACCGTGATCAGAATATCCTACTTTTTGAATATTAGTGGGTAGCAACATATAAATGAATTAAAAACCATTATCAGAATCCAGTACTAACACACTTACACACACACTCAATAAACATGGATTTTTTTCATCTATGACATTGTTCACTGCAGCTTCTTCTCTGGCTGGTCATGACATCATGGAGGGGGTGTTTAGTATTACCCAGAATGCCATGCAGTTTTCCTCCTCATCTGCCTCTCCACCACAGTTCTTACAGGGTCCAGCTCCTGAGCCAGCATAGTCTTTTTAACCAGTTTTTCCAGATGTCTGCAGTGTTTGTCCACAGTGCTACTTCCCCATCAGGCAACAGCAGCAAACTTCTGAGGACTGTGTGGTAGAACATCTGTAGCATATTATTGCGAACACTGAAGGATCTTAGCCGTCCGAGGAAGATAAAGTGACTCTGTCCCTTCCTGTATGCTGTGTTTGTGGTCCACCCCGGTTCCTGGTCCAAAACTACCCCCAGGTATCTGTAGGACTCCAGTCTCTATTTCCTTATCATCAATGCAGACAGATAGGGGATCTAAACCACTAAGACTAATTTTTTCACCACCAGCTCCTGAGACTTCACGGTGTTCAGGAGAAGACACAAAACAACCTTGATCTGTACAATATAAAGGTTTTTAGTGCATCTGTGTTCTAACCACACATAAAAATCTTCAGAATTCTAACCTTAGGGGGTTTTAAGAATGAGAGTATCAAACAAGGGGAACAAAAATTCATTTATTTTAATTAAATAGATACAACAACAATTCAGATGAACCCTGCAAACATTTTTGCATTAATACGTTTTGTATCAGTCTTTTAAATGTAGCGTAGTCAAGCTGTGCTCACCAAACCTGAGAAGTCACTATGGACCTGTAAAGATCAATTATTTCCGACAGTTACCAACTAAAAACAAATCTTTAACATCACTGATCTCAAAGAATGTTTAACATTATGATTGTGATTAAAATAATCTAATATTGTTACAAGGATAAACATTTCATTGGAAGCACTTCCTACCACAAATTTGGATAATTTATTGCTCAACTTTGCAACGGTCAGCATGTTAAGAAATATTTATGAACATCATGAAATAAAACACAAGACAATAATGTGTTCTTGCTATTAAAGTCCTTATGCTATCAACATTAAATCAACCAACTATTCCATCAGTTTTGGATTCAAGTAAGCCTCTGTAATATACTGACGATCACAAATGTGTTGAACCGTCACAGATAGATACATATTTAAATCATACATTGATATACTTGGTTCTACCTAAACGCATACCAGAAGCCACCAACAGCCCAAAGTTTAAGGAAACAACCAAACCTCTTCAGCTGACATCTTTTGTTGGAATGTTTATATTTATCAGTATTTTAAAAATAATGAAATGCAAAACTAGTTTCTTGGTCGGTTCACATTTCTCACATCTCTGTTACTGTCCTGTAAACGGCTTCCTGGGGACACAGGATTCTGTAAAAAAAAAAAAAAAAGACCACATGAGTTTAAATTCTATGTCTAATGTCTAAAACACTCCACAGTATTTAAATTGTCTGATTTATATGAGAATGAACTGATATTAGAGCTGAGGAAATTAATCTTATTGTTCCGGCGGTTCCAGGAAGTGATGTACAGACTTCTGAGGTATAGAGGTAGGTTATGATGCAAGACGCACTGAAAAGATCTGCTGAGATCCCAAAATGGTTTTTGGTTCATTAAAGTTTTAAATTCCAAACTTGACGACAACATACGTGCTCGAACAATAAGACATGCATTTATAAATCAGCAATCTCTATGTGTGTGGGCAACAACAGTACAGCGTCTGTGTCTCTCTGTGATTCAAGAGATCTCTGCTCCTATTCCAATGAACCACACATCAGAGTCAACAATGACCTCTGAAATCATTCTGTACCAAATATTAACACTGATTTTCTCAGGTGTTCAAACGCTTATGTGCAGCAATATGACACAAATTATTTAAAAGTCATGCAATGTGATTTCCTGAATTCGAAAAAATACTGTCTCACAGTGGAGTTGCTCCTGCAATGTTTTAGACCCCTCCATAATTTCTGTGTGGGAGAACTTGGAAAATCCCAGGTTGTCCAAATACTTATGGATCTCATTATATAACTAGATTAAGAGAAAAATTTATAAAATATGTTAGGAAACTATTGGGTGACTGTGGCTCAGTGGTAGAGTAGTTGGCTTGCAATTGGAGGGTCGTAAGTTCGATTCCAGCTTCCTCCAGTCACATGTCAATGTGCCCCTGGGCAAGGCACTTAACCCCCAAATTCTACATTGTCCTACCGAGCCATGTTGGGTGTCGGTGTATGAATGCGAGTGTGATTGGGTGAATACGGCTTCAATGTAAAGCGCTTTGAGTGGTCAATATGACTAGAAAAGCGCTATATAAGTCCAGTCCATTTATTAGATTAGTTATTTAGAGCTGCTAAACTGCTTGCATCACATTACTGCTTCTACCCACCTACCATCACTTGAAGCCCAGAGCTTCATGACTGTTAGCCAACATAATATTCAATTCACTTTTATTGATATGGCGCGAATTCACAACAGATGTCATCTCAATATAAAGCTAGTTACTTTGTACAACAATAAACCGTCATAGTATTTATCTGGTCTTTATCTGTAGATGGCGGATAAACTCTGGAAATATGTTAATATAAACAGCTAATATACTAAGCCAATAAAATGTGATGCACAGGACAGCTTAAAACCCTTTTTCTCTTTGTTTTCAAACCTTGAAAGAAAATGTGCTACTTATTAATAATGACGCCATGTTACGCTACACAGCAGACGGGCTTCTTTTAGCATTTATATTTAGGATGGTTTAAGAAAAAGGTATTATTACTCCAAAATATTGAATAGAATTATTAGGATAGGCACAATTAGCCGGCAAATAGACCGTATTTGTCACAATTCATGAGGTCGTCTCTAAACAACGTGGTGAGTTTAGTTGTTTACATCCAATTTAACACTATTACAGACGTAAAACTCATGACATTTACATTCCTACAAGGCTTTACACTAGTAGTGATATAACAGTTTAAAGAAAGCCAGTGAGAAAATAATTTGAATGAAACTTACCTTAATTCTCCACGAAATAAAAAAGACGAATCGCAGGTAGGATGATCTGATGACAGCTTTGCTGAGTAAGCAGTCTTTGACGCGAAATCGACAGTGCGAATGCGCAGTGCTATGGGTTAGCATGGAATGTGGGGTAGCACAGAAAGTCAGAACACCGGCATTGAGGGCGGAGAAGACATCGGGCGCGCTGAGCCGCCGGCTGGAGCCACTTGGGAAGAGGGGAGGATGCAGGTTGAGCTGCGCACTGTAGCTACTCAATGAGCAGGGTCTCGGTGATCAGAGGGGAGTCGGCAAGATCGAGCTGGAAGCCTGGGGAGTTGGAGACTCAGGAAAATAAAAAATCGAACTTTATTTAGTGAAAGATATCAGCAGTTAAATATGTACTTTTAACTTTCTTGTTATATTAGCTAACACTAGCACCAACCCGTTTAGGGCAACTACGGTTACTAAATATACACTACTAGCTTCCTGGTGGAAGAGAAATCCCCGCCCCCGCTTGCAGATGTACTGATGTGACGCGCGGCAGCCGACGCAGAGTACAAATGGAAAAGCAGTGGGCTTCTTTCGTCCATTTGAGCTGTTTGACGCCTGGCAGCAAAGGGTGGTCTGAAAGTGCCGTTAGGCTGCCGGTGTGCATGTCGCAGTCTAAGGAGTGTAACAATGTATTTAAAAAAAACGTATAACATTTGTAACTCACCAGAATGAACATGCAGAGAATGTTCTCTCACTGATTCAGAGATTCTCTGGAAGGTTATGTGCATTTGCCTTACAGCTGTGACCAAAGCGAGTCGACTACACTTTATTTCTCATACTTTGTGGTTATGACTCCAAGCAGGAAAACGGTGAAAAGTTAGCTGCAGCACCACACAACAGAGCAACAATTTGCCCATAGTTTAGTAGCAGGTCAAATGAATAATAGATCAAATTAAGCCACAGGACCAAGAGTGAGTATGTCCGTATACAGCGCGCTGCTGTCCGAGCAACCAGTAAGGACGCTGCCAAAATGGCGGCCATATAAGGGGATGACGACAGAATCCCAAGCCCTTTTTTAGTTAACTCTATGATAGTTCACATGCTACACATTGCATTTTAGCTAACATTAACACTTTAGCAATTAAAAGAAAGATATAAATGACCTACTGAATATAATTACCTAATTTTATTCTACATCCTAGTGGTAGCCAAGATGCTAACTTCAGCAGTTTAGTTACCATCAGCGTTCTCTGAGACCGTAACGTAGAGCGGCTGGCTCGTAGAGGAGAAGTTATGGGAGAAAACGTAGACGTGGTAAACACAGCTGTAGGTTCCTTGGTGGGCGTGGTCAGCAGCAGAGAACAGGAAGAGGGCGGAGTGATTAACAGCTGGCAGGGTTTGGTTCTCAGTTGAGTTGGCGGTGCTGAGCTGGAAGGAACCACCTTCATACTGAGGTCTGATGGAGCACATGATGCTGAAATTTGAGCCTATGGGGAGATCAGCCCCCTGCTTTCTGGTTGTGGAGACCCCGTCAGTGGATAAAGAGAGGAAGATGTGCGGCTTAACCAACAGATCTGAGAACAAAGGAAAGGCAAGTTTATTTGTATAACAGACGTTCAAAAAGAAGGCAATTCAAGATGCCTTTGTTGAAATAAAAGCAGCAATAACACAACATTAGAGTCACATACTGTAGGTCTACTATATGAAATGAAAACATATGACAATCCACAAATTATGAATCAGTTTTTCAAAGGCTTTCTGACTTATCTCTGTAGTTATGACGCTATAGGCTTACTCTCCCTTACATTTATTTTTAAAAGAATATTTTTCAGTTGAATGAGTATATCTGCCAATCAGGGTGACAATTTCACAGTCACATTATATATGTGTTTATTGTTTACTAATGTAGACATATCTCACAAGTTTTTATTTATTTAATTTTGAGCACTTTTGTGTTCAAAAATGGAAGCCAGACACACCACTATTCTTAGTAGTGCTAGTAGTTCCCATTCACTTACATTGGTTTATGCTAAGCTAAAGCAAACAGACTGCTGCCAGGTCAGGGTAGCTATGTTGTTGTTTTTATCACTTATCTAACTCTGAGGAATACGGCAAGAGACAATTTTTTATTTAGGGGTGGAATATCCCTTTAATGCGGCACCTGAGTTTATGTGGAGGTTAACCAGTCAGATATTAGGGTTTATTTAGTGAGACACTGCTTCAAGATGAATTATTCCATAATGTACTTTATAAAACTTGTTTAATCAGCTACCAGCTATCCTATGGTCTTTTTAATGTTTGTATTTAATCAACACATCCTAGCAGCAGCGTCTCAACAGCAATATTGATTCCCTTCTGATAAAAAACAGGGTACTTTGGCTTTGCATGGTCCACTACTGATGTTGAAATATTATGTTGCAAAACACTATTATTCTATTGCTGGATATTGGTTGTTGCAATTCAGGATGATACACTAAGTTCTGTTGTTGTAAGCCATTTGTTATGTGTCCCCCTTTCTGAACTCTGAGAACCTGCCCCTCTCAAGGTCTCTGCACGGCCCTTCTGCGGTGCTTTGTGTATGTTGGCTCCGTCAACTT
Organism: Apricaphanius iberus; assembly: GCA_028564705.1. Classification (NCBI taxonomy): domain Eukaryota; kingdom Metazoa; phylum Chordata; class Actinopteri; order Cyprinodontiformes; family Aphaniidae; genus Apricaphanius; species Apricaphanius iberus. The sequence goes on from JAPXFQ010000972.1 coordinate 188,254, forward strand.
TACTTGCGTTTCACACGGCAACGTAGCAACGGAAGCGACGCAGAATCTCAGCAAGCTTAACTTTTACGGACCCAATGCAGTTAACGCAGCGCAGCAACCAATCAGAGCGTCTCACTGTAGCGATGTCACTATACACGTATCTTTTTTTTTTCTTTTTTTTTTTTTTAACATGTCCTGTCTAGCAGTATGCTACTCAGAATTGGTGTCTGAGTACCAAGTACAAGCCCAACAGTTTTACTTTCCCAAGCAGAGTATTACAGCTTCGCTGTAGTACGCCACTTGATGTATATGTATGAAAAATCTTTATTAGTGATTACTGTGGGTTCAATTTCCTGACGTCATGGACATTAAACTGAGACAAGAAGGAAGAAAGGAAGAAGGTGAAGAAAAGAAACCGGACCAGCAATTTCAAATTCAACAATTAATCCATACAAAAAAAAGAAAAATTTGAAAAACATTTTGTAATTACACATTTTAAATTTAAATACTAAAGAGGAATTGCAAATTTTATTTATTATTTGGTTAATAAATACTGTGATTTGAAAATGTTTTTCAAATCCTATTTCAAAATGGAGAATTAAAGAACACAATTAATAAATGACATTGTAAATATCTTTCCTTTTCATACATTTAAAAAAGTTATTCCCTTTTCTGAATCCGTTTTCTCTTTCCAGTTCTCATTTTCAAATCCTTTTTGCAATCGCATTTCCTAAATGGTTTACCCTCTCCTTTTAGCATTCGTGTGACCCTCCTGGTCCCTACACTGCAATTTGAAAATGTATTTTTAAATCTGATTTCAAAATGGAGAATTAAATAACATAATTAATAAATGAGATTGTAAATATATTTCCTTTTCATACATTTAAAAAACGTATTCCCTTTTCTAAATCCCCTTTTAGCATTCGTGTGACCCCCCGGTCCCTGAGAACACTGAAAACCAAGTTCAACCAATCACAGCTGCTCCTCGAATGTAACCGGCTCTCTCATTGGTTAGACAGCCACATTTGAGTGGAGCTTGCCGAGCTGTGCGCGCCAAATGGTTTTGATTGGTCATCAAACCTTGCTATGTGCAGACGGTTTGAAGGAGACATATCATAGCTAAAACTCGAAAATGGAGAACGAAGCAGCTGGCAACATCTAGAGCCGCACTATAAATGATTTAATCACTTTGGCAATGTATGTCGACAGTGCAGATGCCGATAATGCAAGTACTTTAAGGAAACTGAAGCAGGTAAGGCAAAACTTTGAAGCAGTTATCCAGAGCTAACAGCGGAGCTAACTGGTAGATTAAACTTGTGCTATATACAGTCAGCAAAACTGCAAAAACGTCCTTGCAAAAGTATTTTTCAAACGTGGTTTTCTGTTCATCCTTTAGATAAAACTCTAACTCGTTCATTATAGCGGCCAAAGCCGTTTCAAACAACTGGTGTTCATCTGTAGTCATCTGTCAATGTTTACTAAATGATTTCGGATGTCACAGCACTGTCTTCATCAGTTTAGCTCACCTCTGGTCCGACTAAATTAGATACACCGATTTGATTGGTTCCCTGAACTGCTCATGTAATTCAGTAACAGTATCATTGCTTGATGGCAGAGCGTCTTGCAGAGACAATTCACATTGTGATCTTGCGAGACCTCAGGATTTCCAGGGTGGCGTAGTTAAGCCTTGACGTGCAAAATCATCCAGTTTACACAATGCCAGTGATACTTTTTATGAGGACAACATGAAAAAGGAGAAGACATGGACAGAAATATATGCAGTTATAGTAGTGGAAGGTGAGATCATGCTACTTTTGAACATAGGATTAATTGAGTTATGAAATTTCAATTCTGTTGTGATCCCGGGACCAGCTGGGAGGAATCCTTCTGCGAGTGATACGTGTCTAAAAAGCTCCCAGTAGAAAGGGACACACAGCTGCTCTCGCGAGCAAAACGTGTCTATTTCATTATGCAGCTGGTGGAAAGGAGGGGTTAGACTGTCGGAGGAAAGACTGACCACTTTTCTTCACTCTGGTACTTTTCTCTTCAACTACTTTCCAATTAGAGTTTTTTACTGTTTACTGTTGGCATCAACTCAGAACTCTGTCCTCTGTTTCCCGTTTTCAACTTTTTAACTTCTTTAACATAAATACTAAGTATAAGTACTCCTACATTCTTTTTGTGTCCCTTCTCTGTCTTTTTAATCCCCCCGATGGTCGTGGTTGATGACCGCTTGTACTATGCCAGTTGCTGGTGGAGGTTTCTTTCTGTTAAAGGGGGCTTTTTATTCTCCACTGTCGCTACACTATTGCTCTATATGAGGGATTCCTGTGGTTGGAATCTGCATCAACGGGGCTTAAATTGACTGCCAGTCGATGATTCAATATAATCTGCTGGGATTCCATAATTTAAAAAAACAACAACTTTAAACTGATTGGAATGTTTGTTTGATTGTATGAGTTTTATTTTAAAGAATTTTGATATTACATCTGTTGTAAAAGGGCTCTATATAAACAAATTGAATTTAAATGAATGAGGGGAGCCTAGAAACTGAAAGCTGCTTCTCAATGTTTGGTTCTAATTCAAGGGATGATTACTAGTCTACAGTTTGAGGACCTGAGTGATCTGAGAGGCTGATATAGTGACAGGATGATTCAACATATATTGGTGCCTTAGATAGAAAGCGGACCTTGTTATTGCCTTTATGTAACCCTGGAGGTTCAGGTCTGAGTCCATTATTACACCTAGATTTCTGCCTGGTTGGTAGTTTCTAGTTGTATTAACGGAACAAAGAGGAAACAATCAGACAAATGGATCTGATTAAAGGAGGAAAAAATTCAGTGACAAGATGTCAGAAAATAAAAATAAAAAGGAGTTCATAACAGGCTGGTTTTCATGGTTATTACGATGGTTGTACGTGACACGATGGACCTTCATGATCGATCTTTAGTCTGTTATTCAGACCAATTTCTAAGCTCCGCCCCTTCTCCAGGTTTCAAGGTTCTTAGATAAAAGTAACATTTTCTCTGCACACATTTGGAATCTGATGGAAGAAACATTTTCAAACAACATAAATGAGAATGGTCAGAGTTACCTGAGCAGATTAGCTCCCGGTAGAATAATAAGGTAAACACTCCTTTAATGCAGCTCCTGAATGAAAACAGGAAGACCGGATCACCCAAACTGGTCTGCTTGAATGTCCTATTGACCATGTTGTTGAAACAGCAGCACCACAATCCAGTTCAGCACAAACTGCAGCAGATAGGTTCTGGTTCCAGGAAATATCATTGGCATCCACTGCTCTCCACTGTCTCTGATGAAGCATCTCCAGTGTCCCGGCACATCTGCTGGCCTTTCCCACCAACCTGAAGGAGCCTTGATGTGAGCAGAGACAGAGAGGTCATTAATGAAGGAAGTGAAGCAGTGAAGAGAACCAGGTCTGCAGATCCTCCTCTACCTGAACAGGTGAGTCCAACAGCTTGACCAGGTGAGCAGCTGTTTCTAACTGAACTTTTCCTGCTGCTACAGTTCAGCAGAGCAGACTCACTGCCTTCACACAGGAACTCTCTGCTCCTCCAAAATGGAGCCTGTGCTTCTCCATAGAGCGCCCCCTTGAGGATTGAAGGAGGCCCACAGTCAATCTCCCTGCAGACCACCTCTGCATCCTGCAGGTCAAAGTCTTCTCCACACACTGAGGACCACGACTGGTTGGTCTTCACCTCCAGTCTGCCTGAGCACCGGTTGGTCCCACTAACCAGCCTGACTGAGTCTGAGGATGCAGAAAGAAAAATCCCTGGGTTTGATATTAATCCAAGGATTGGACAAAGAAAACCAAACTAAAATAGCTCTGAGCATCAAAGGGTGTGTAAAGGACAACTGTATCTATAGTGTTTATCATTGGTTTTCTTCTTTTGATATTAATCACGTTTTGGGAAATAAACATGAACAGAAACTCACCAAACTTCAAACAAACTTCGTCCTCTGTTCCCAACATACTCCGTATTACATCCCTGTTGTAATTTACACTGTTTCCTCATTTCAAATAATATTCTATTGTTCAAAAAACGTTTATCAAAAAGCGCTTCTTGGACTCAACATAAGCTTGTTTGAGGTGCTTTTTGGATAGAAGAATTAAGTCAAAAAAGCAAGAGGAACTCCAAGGCAGTCTCATATAGAAAAAGTTAAAAAGCCTTTATTGTAGTGGCTAGGTCACATTAAGCCTTTCTAAAAAAATAAAAAAAAAGTCAATTCGTTTCGGCAACGTAGCCTTCATCAGGGAGTCAAACATTTCTCAGAGGTAAGGAGAGGTTCTTAACATCTAAAATAACCAATCAGAAAGCTCCACCCGGCAGATGTGTTAGTCAGGTGACGAGTGTCAGTATATCAAACATCCAGTAGGTGTCATCCTTACTAAATAGAGAGACATAAACATTTTGAATACAACACACTGAATATCACACATACATACTATACATGTGTTCAAAATACACACAAACATTAGGTAAAAGCAAATAATACTGAGAGCAGAAAGTAAAAATAAAAAAAACAGATAAAAAAGATAAAACAATCAAAGAAAAACTCTCAAGTCTAGGTCTTCATTTAGTTCCTCTTGCTTTTTTGAATGCTCTATTGTTATTGAAAATCTCTGTTGTTTGCACACACTGTTTTCGTCAGTTCTGGCAAGGGAAAATATTTTGTTTAGCACACTTTCAGTAAATGGTTATTTCTAGGTGCCTTACATGAAGTACAAATAGCAATAATGCATTAAACATGCTTATACCATTGTTTGGGTGAATACTCAATTCTGATTGGCTGGTGGGTGCTGACAAGCGTGCATTATTTTCGTATAACCGCACACGTAGTCCGGTAGTTAAATCACTGGGCTATCACTCCGCTGCGGACGTCGTCATAGCAACACATGTTAAGTGACAAGTCGCTGAGCTGAAGCACTCCAGTACAGCTGTTTCCATAGTAACGATAAGCAATTGAGCTACTAGCTTCAGGTTAGCTCCTGCCCAGGACTGTCGCATACTACCGGTTTTTATTTCCACATAAAAGTGCAGGAATAGTCATAATGTGTTGTAATTCTGGCGATGCAGCGTGTGCTGATGTGTTTTGTTGCGCCTGACGGAGTTCCTCGCAGCAGCGAGAGAATGGCTCACTCTGTGACGACAGTAGACCGACTAAAGACCCACAATTATATAGTCCCTGTGATGTGGGAAAAAACGAGTTCAGTACATGAAATAAACATTTGTTAAAAAATTTTACGTTTGTGGGACCATGGTATAAGCGGATTAAACAACTCGGAGCTGTGCATTAGACGGTTAGAATGCACGATGCGGAGTCAAGAACACCACGACGCGCAGCGTGAGCAAACAAACTGGTGCGGGCCCCGCACTAGTTTGTTTCTGGGGTTTGTATTAGGTATTACTCCGCCCAGCGAGCCCCGCAAAATGTCACTTCTCTGAACCATAGACTGTATAAAACTCTAAACAACACGGAGCGTAGACGCCGCTCAAAAGCCTGGCATTTCTTTTAATTTACAAAAGGCTGGATTCTCACAGTGCAACACCTGTGATAAACTTAGAGCGAACGGAGGATGTACAAAAAACATGACAAAACACCTTCGGCAGCTACGAGATATAGTGTGGTAATGAGTGTACCGTGTTTGATGTGTTGTGCGACGCTCTCCTGCTCCCGTCGCTTCCTCCACTTCTGACTTTTAACCATCAGCCAGGAACTCCTTGTTAGAAGCGGAATCAGGTACATGAAAATGATGATTGTCTTATTCTTTACAGAGTAGCTTCAGTTTGAGTATACTAGTGACGCTAGCAAAAGGCAGGCTGCAGCTGCTGCTGCTACGCTAACCGGCCAGAGACCCCGGCCAGCAAATAGACGAACCCCATTCACCATGGCAGCAAGGGGAAAGCCATTAGTGGAGCAAATTGCCGCGTGCCACAGAAAAGTAAGTGTGTATGTGGTAAAAAGGCTGCAACCCCTTAGCGATGTAGAGTCGCCGACATTCATGTAGCGCTAAGTAAATAAGAACTTTAAGCTAAATAACTTAGCTGCCAGCTACTTTATGTACCCCGACTTAAGTTACAGTTCAGGTTTAATTTTATTGACAGATTGACAGAAAAAAATAAAAATGGCCTGTGTAAAGGCTTTTTCAACGGCTTTTTTTTTTCTCTCCAGCACCTCAAAGAATCGGAACTGAGAACCGTTTAGAACCGGAATCGATTGTGAGAGTCGTAATCAGAAATGGAATCATTATAATGCAAACGATGCCCAACCCTATGTATAAGTTATGTCATGATTTGTTGGAAACACACAAAAAAAACCATACATTTCTGCGGATGATGTTGCCATCTAAGGAAGCCATTAATTTCATTATTAGAACCATGTGATCATAACTTCATCTCTTAGTACAGGAACACGTTGAACTGTGATCCCTGTTCTGCTGCTGTCTGTTTTTCATCGTCATTATTATGGTCTATCTAATCCTGGCCATGTATCATTGTCATACTGCTCTGTCTGTTTCTCTCCTCCATCCTCCTTTTCCTCACTAAGCCTCTGTTGCTCTCCTGCGATCTATTTTACTCCTCATACTTTTCTTCTTAAAAGAAGAAGATATGTCTGTGGACTTTAACTTCATGTCTAAAAATTGACATAACATTTACATGGACCAATTAACGACGTTAGCTAGGTACTCTTGTCAAAACATGTCATAAACAACTCAAAAAGCTGCTGTAACAGTATACTGTAATTATTTGGTACTTAAAAAGCGCATGTCACGACACATATTTCCGCATCTTCTTTTACTAACAAAGATTTATGACTTAACTACTTACCGGTGGCTTTTTTCGTCTTGTTTCTTAACTCTTAACTTTAAAAATGTTGGATCCATAGGCAGGCACTGAGCTGTTGCTGTCTAAGGCTACGTCCACACTAAGGTTATAAGGTTATACGGGGAGCTAGACGCCTAATGTTATCCACTCAACACGAGCATTTACGCCCCGTTTAAGGTCCCATGATTGCGCAATCCCATACCGACCTGTGCAAATACTGGGCATGCGCGAAAAGACGCCTATAATCTACGTGACGCCAGCGCCTACATAATATATACAAGAAGCTCTACAGCACAGTACATATCTGCTTGTCCCGTTACAGAAGAGAACAATAGCTGCTCAGAAGAAGAGAGAGTTTTTGGTGTGGACAGACGACGATATCGATTTATTACTCTTCGTTGTTGTCTTTGTCTGTAGTGTCGTATTGTTATTGACGCAGCATTCATTGACGTCACTTCCTTTCATTATCCGGGGAAGCTGTCCACACTAGCTCGTTTAGCCGTTGAATTAAGATTTACTCGGCTCTCTTACCCGGCTAATAGTTATACGGCCACAGACCTTAAACGACGCCGGGTTAGTGTGGATGATAGGGGGGTGTAGACTAAATAATTATACGTTTAAGGCATTAGCCGGCTTAGTGTGGACGTGGCCTCAGCCAGCAACAGTGGCAGGGAGGGAAGGTGAGCTGCAGGCAGGGGAGAGGGCTGGAGCGACTTACCTGCATGGCTGTGCATTCGGGATGAAAGGCCTATTTGAGGCCACTAACACGCCAGTAGGGTGGCCATCAGGACAACGTCCCTGATGGCGCGATTGGTTCCCCTGAAATATTCTGTTCCCCCTGGTGTTACGTCGGTATGTGTTCACTAACCCCTTGTTGCTTCTGATTGAATTACCTGTTGGTTTGTTACTAATCTTAGCATTCGAGAACAATCGCCTAACCATAAGTCATTTTTTAAACCTAACATTGGAGGAGGATTACCTAACCATAACTGGACTATTTTCCTAATCCTACTATTTGGGAACCAGTCCCTAAACCTAAACGGCGAACAGAATATTTCAGGGGAACAGATTTTCACACCAGACCGGCCCTAGTAGAAAAGGGGATTTAGAGAACCTGAGTGGTCTAACAGGGGTGTCAAACTCGTTTCTATTTTTGGCCACTTCAACCTCCTTAAAGGGCAATTATGGCAGAAAGTATTGATAAAACTATAAAAAAAACATTAAAATATACTTAAAAATTGTCTCCGCATTTGACAAGTACTTCTTGAAATGAAATAATAATAAACCTCTTTCCATAATGATGTGATGAAAGACTGATCGAATAAACACAAATTTGATTTTACTGATAAAATTATATTTATGGGAATTTTTTTTAACATTAGTTCTATTTAATTAGTAATTATTAGTAAAGTCATTTGGGCAATATGGCATAATGCTTGGGACTCAGTGAAGTGGTGGATGTTTCACCTACTCTGAAATAACTGAAGGACTCCTCTTATTATCGTTTTCTGTTGTTTTGACTGTAGCTGTTCTGATATAAGTTTCCGAAGCTTGTAGAGCGAGCAGACACACCATGTCTAGGGGGAGAGAGAGAAGCAGATGCCCAACAGATGGGCTTTTGTTCCGTTTATAATAAATATCTTTAAAAGCCAATGAAGATTAAATCCGCTTCATCTTTTTCCCCCTAGGGTTCTATTTATAGGGTCCTCTAGAGTTTAGAGGGCCACGTAAATGGATATAGCGTGCCAGATTTGGCCTGGGGGCCTTCAGTTTGACACATGTGTTCTAGTGGGTAGGTATAGAGACAGTAGCTTTTCAACATACAGTGGGGGAAATAATTATTTCATCCCTCACTGATTTTGTAAGTTTGTCCAATGACAAAGAAGTTAAATGTCGCAGAACAGTATTATTTAAATGATACTAAGTTAATTTTAACAGTTACAGATACTGAAAATAATAACTTTAACTAAACCATAGAAACTGATTTGCATTCCATAAAGGGAAATCACTGACTCCGCCCCCTACACCACTGATCTTTACTGAAACTGGGCGAAGCAGAGTCCGACAATTTTTCTTCTCCACACGTTTGAGTGTTTTGCTTTAAGCTTTATTTCTGTGGCTTTTTTGAGCCGAGACAAAGCTGTGTGAAAGAGACTTGCTTCGTTGCGCTCTGTTTAAGCTAGCTCAATTTTTCTTGTATGCGGACAAATACTAAAGCGTTGATTAAAAACTTCCATATGAATATTCAGTCACATGTTTTGGCTAACTCAAAATTACCTAAAACATTGTTTAGATCATGAAATGTTGGTGTAATTTAAAACGGTCTCCTACAAACACATGTAGCAAACATTAGCAAATGAACTGGTTGGGTCCAGGGTTAATGTTCGAATCCAGTCGGAGTATTGTGCACAAGGCTTCAGTAAACATGAAAAATAATATGGATTTGAATTTATTTCTGAATTATCTGAAAATGTAATTTGTTTGAGAGAGCACCATTTTAGCAAACATGCTCGGGGTACAATATTACCTCAGGGCAAAGGATTAGTGGTGAAATACTAATCGCTTTATATTTAGTCGGAGTGATTACTTAAACAGTTTCTTCACAGGTCTACCAAAAAAGTCAATCAGAAAGCTGCAGCTGATCCAGAACACTGCTGCTCGTGTTCTCACTAGAACCAGTAAAGTAGAACACATCACCCCAGTTCTAAAGTCCTTACACTGGCTCCCTGTAGCTCAGAGAATATACCACAAAGTACCCCTACTAGCTTATAAATCATTGAATTGCTTAGCGCAAAAATATGTTCAAGACCTGTTGTCACTTTATTAAACCAACCAGACCGCTCAGCTAATGCTGCCTTTGAGTAAACTATTATAACTGCTTTCTGTTTTCTTTTATTTATTATTATGTTTTATGGTTATTTGGAGTTTTTAGTTTTCATGCTTTTATGCTTTTTTTGTCTTATTCCCAATTGCTGTTTATACTTTCTATGTTTTTATCATATGTTTTCTTTAACACTGAATCATGTAACCCACCTTGAATTACCTTGTGTTGAACGTATCCTATTGAAATAAAATCACCTTTTCTTAATAATCAGCTCCATCATACATAAGAGACCTGATTGTTCCATATGTTCCTAACAGAGCACTTTGCTCTCAGACTGCAGGTCTACTGGTAGTTCCTAGGATTTCTAAAAATAGAATGGGAGGCAGATCTTTTAGTTATCAGGCTCCTCTCCTGTGGAACCAGCTCTTATTCAGAACCAGTTTTAGTCCCTGAGGCAGACACTTTGTTTATTTTCAAGACTAGGCTTAAAATCTTCCTTTTTTATAAAGCTTAGAATGGCTTAGGTTATCCTAAGCTATCTCTGTAGTTATGCTGCTATGGGCTTACGGTGCATTCACACCAAACGCGAACAATGTGACCAAAAAGCGCAACATGCCCCTAGCTAGTTGCTTAACAATTCACACCTTAAATCGTGTCCAAAGCAAACTGGTCTTGCTTCAAAATATGTCATTTTCATGTGCATGAAGCAGAAAATCGTAGCTTGTGGGAGGACAGCCGGGACCTGACTGGGGGTCCCCCGCCGCAAGGCCCTGCCCTATGTCTAAATGCAGTTAAGCAGTGGGCACCTGGCACCAGAGGCAAAGCCCAGAGAAAGGCCCCGCCCCTAGGGCCAAGGAGTGCACCCACCACATGGTCCCTAGATTTGAATGTCTAGTGCAATGTTATAAGTGAGAGTGTCTAAATTGTACAGTAAAATTGGGACCAGGTTTTTCTTTTGCGTCTCTTCTCTGTCTTCTCAAACCCCCAAACGGTTGTGGCAAATGACCGCTTGTGCTGAGCCAGGTTATGCCAGAGGTTTCTCTCTGTTAAAGGGGAGTTTTTCCTCGCCACTGTTGCTAAATGCTTGCTCATTATGAGGGATTGCTGTGATTGGAGTCTGCATCAATGGGGCACAACCTCACATCAATGACTCCATGCAATGTGCTGGGATGCCTTGCATACAAAATGTTTGGAAAGTTTGTATAAATGAATGTAAATGTCTTTTCTTGTAAAGTGCTTTGAGATGGACATCTGTTGTGAATTGGTGCTATATTAAATGTTTTTTATCTTGTGAAGCACTTTGGGCAGTTGTTACTGTTGGAAACGTGCTATATAAATAAACTTGATCTTGATTTATACTGTATAAATAAAAATTAATAAAATTGTTGTTGGACTCAAAAACTAACTCTAAGACTGCTCTCACCACCTGCCCTGTTTCAGTTACATGAACCTGTGTTGCAGTTTTTCACCTGTCTGATTTTGTACTGATCATCACCATCATTAATTTATACATCAATCTTTTTATCCTGTTTTATTTTCATTAACTGCATGTTTAGAAGTGTTTGCACAAAGCACTGCAGTAATTTCCTAATGTCAATCGGTTCACATATATTGGAAACAAAACCTTGCTGATTCTGATGAAGGTCTTTTGGAGAAATGTTACAAAACCAACAGGACATCCACTATTTTGGTTAAAAGATAATTGTCTGTTGATTTTCAGATTTTGAATATGCCGGATTCACTCAAACTCCTCTTTGGATTTTGATGAAGCAGCTTCAAGGAAGCAGAGATGAAAAGTGATTATAATGCTTTTGTTTATCTAGAAATTGCTTTAACTACTACTAAATATGAGTGTTCAAAGTTACCTGTGCAGATAATCTCTAGACTTCCATATCTGTTATAATCACTAGGTAAACAATCCTTTAATGCAGATCCTGAATGAAAGCAGGGAGACCTGATCCACCAAACTCGTCTCTCTGAAGGTTCTGTTGACCGTCTTGTTGAAACAGCAGCACCACAGTCTAGTTCAGCACAAACTGCAGCAGATGACTTCTTGCTCCAGTTATCAGTTGTCCAAGTAAGCGTATAATCCACAGGTCTCCACTGTCTCTGATGTAACATCTCCAATTTCCCAGCACATCTGCTGGTCTCTCCCACCAACCTGAAGGGACCTTGATGTGAGCAGAGACAGATAGGTCATTAATGAAGGAAGAGAACCAGTGAACAGAACCAGTTCTGCAGATCCTCCTCTACCTGAACAGGTGAGTCCGACAGCTTGACCAGATGAGCAGCTGTTTCTAACTGAACTCTTCCTGCTGCTACAGTCCAACAGAGCAGACTCACTGCCTTCACACAGGAACTCTCTGCTCCACAATGGAGCCTCTGCTTCTCCATAGAGCGCCCCCTGGAGGACTGAAGGAGGCCCACAGCCAATCTCCCTGCAGACCACCTCTGCATCCTTCAGGTCAAAGTCTTCTTCACACACTGAGGACCACGACTGGTTGTTCTTCACCTCCAGTCTGCCTGAGCACCGGTTGGTCCCATTAACCAGTCTGACTAAGTCTGAGGATGCAGAAAGAAAAAAGTTTTTAAAATCCTCCAGAACTTTATTTTGAGGCCTGTAAAATGGAAGCGGACGTGGCTAAACTCAGACCTGTACTTTAATATTTAGACCAATTCCTAAGATCCCCCTCTCCGGCTTGAATGTACAGTTTGTGTTGAGAGTCACTTTCTGGGGACAAGATGGTCTTGGGAGGTTGCTGTTTATCAGGATTAGTTTTGGGGGGTCAACAGCAAATCTTATACTGCCTTTGACCAAATAACTAACCTAACTTTCTTCACTGGTGGTGCTCCAAAAAATTATTGCAACAGTTTCTTTCTCTGAGCCTGTGAATATTCTCATTCATCCAGGTCATGGTTATCTCAAGGAAATTTCAATCAAACGCAACTGGACTTGGTAATTTGTCTTGAAGACGTTTCACCTCTTATCCAAGAGGCTTCATCAGTTCATGCTCGCCGCTGAACAGGCTGGGACTGGTCCAACTAACTGGTGTGGAGACTCAGCTATTTAACCTCTTGGAGGGCTTTTACAATCATTATGTCATTGGATCCTTTTTGCTCCATGTCTTAACGACGGTCGTTGGCGTGTCGCCTATTGGTGGAGGTTAGGTTTCGGCTTCATAAGTGCCCTATTGTGTTATAACGACAGTCATTGGAGTCACAGTTGTTTCGGTTATTAGAGGCTAAGTTGTTGAGTCTCCTGGGGAGGGAAAAACACAATGCAACAATAATGTTTTATCTTGAAAAATAACACCAGCCTAAACGTATTCTGCCATGTTGTGGAGTTGCCAATGGTTAGCTTCTACTGGCAGTGATGTGGGCTGTATCCGAATCCTTAGTATGTAATTGCCCATTTTGCAGTACATACTGCGTAGCATACGAGCGAGTATTAGGCATGAAATCGGACGTACTGCTCCACCATTTTCTGGATGTTTACGTTACGTTACATCACCTGTGGTCCCGTTAAACGTTGAGTTTTTAACTTAAATGTTTAATTAATTGTCAAAAACAATTAAATTAATCAGTAACATCGCTACACTTTTGGATTTATATGCCAACATTTTTGCGATATCAATGGTTGACAGTTTTTCGGTAGCCGAGTTAACTCTTCTTCTACGAATTGTGGGCTTCTGCTGCATTGTGGAACAGCGTAGCATCCACCGGCTGCTTACTGTGGCAGTAGTACACATCCAGGAACTTTGTACCTTCTACTTAAATCCATACTGAAGATTCTGATTTACTACATCGCTCGCATACCGCTTTTAACCCGCAACGTAGTATGCGTAATAGATGTATTCGGATGCAGGGTTTGTCTGCCCTCTCCTGGCCCCACTATCAATAAAAACTCCCCATGGGAAGTCTAACGCTGTGTCCACACTGAACGCGATAGGAGCGAATATGAAGCGTGACACACACCTAGCTGTTCGCAACAACGCGAACTGGTCGCGCTTCAAATATTGAATTCTCACGCGCGACATGGCCTTCAGCAAAGCTGGGGCCAGAGTGAATCTGCGGTGGATTATGGACCGAGCTGACAGAGGACAGAGTGGATTACGTGTTCGGCCTGGCCTCCGGTAGAGCTGGGACCGCTGCACTGGGGGTTTGGTGAGCTACGGATACACTCTAGCTACGGCGGTGGGATCCATAAATAGCAGCGAGCCTCTCATAAACACCGGCTCCTCGCAGCCTGGAGAACGTGACCTGCTCGCCCAGTTTATGCAGGGAAGGTCCAAGCTTCACCTGCCGAAACACCAACTACATTTCTGAGCAGCTGTCCATCTGTCTGCGGCTCGTAAAAGTTTATAATATTTGAGCAGCGTGGGACGTGGTGCCGGAGCTGCTACCAGGAAACCAGGTGAGGAGGCCGTTTCAAGGCTCACTTCTAGGCTGAGAGGTGCTTTTACAGCAACAACGGCTCTTTTAAGAGCCACCCTCAAACCTCTTAAGAGCATTCCTGTCTAAATAATTTATTTTTTTTATTTCTGTCTCTGTATAACAAACGGCTTGCGTCATCTAGCTCGGGGTGATATAGCCACGGTGTTTATCAGTATTTCCTCCATGTCCTGCTGAGGCTGTGACTCCATGACAGTCACAGAATCACTGACACTCTGTCCCCTGATTGGTTGTCGCGGCGCGATTTGACGCTGGAGTTCAGATTTTTCCAACTCGAGCGATAGACGCCGTGAGCGCGAATGCACAAAATGCACCACATAAAATTTTTCCATCGCATCTGTAGCGCGAATTATTCGCGCGAATCAGGCAGAAAAGCTTTTTAGCGACGCAAATCTGCTTCTGAAGAGTCGCGGGACCCCAAGTCGCGCTTCATCGCGCTCCTCCATTGATTTTACATGTAAACCTGAAGCTCTAGTTGCTCCTATCGCGTTTGGTCTGGACACACCGTAAGTCTCCTCCCCTTCCCGTGGGCCCCTGGCCGAAAAAATAATGAATGGAAGTCAATGGAGCGATAAAAGTTATTTTCTGGTCCGCTTTGTCTTATGTTCTGAATCACGCATATGTTGTACTTCGATTTAAATGATAACTAACAATGTACGTTTCGACTGTGTTTGTCAAATGATTTGGGATTTATTTATCACGACAGACCGGTACAGCGCCCGCATAACTGTAGACGCCTTACCAATCCGTCAATTCCCTCATTCGTGAACAACACCCCCAGATACCTGAACTCCTCCACTTGGGGAAGGACCCCATCCCCGACCCGAAGAAGGCACTCTACCCGTTTCCGGCTCAGGACCATGGTTTTGGATTTGGAAGTGCTGATCCTCATCCCAGCCGCTTCACCCTCGGATGCGAACCACTCCAAAGAGAGTTGTAGATCACGTTCAGATGAAGCCAGCAAAACCACATCATCTGCGAAAAGCAGAGACCCGATCCTGAGGTCACCAAAACGGATCCCCTCAACACCTTGGCTGCTGCCTAGAAATCCTGTCCATAAACGTTATTAACAGGATCGTGACAAAGGGCAACCTTGGCGGAGCCCAACTCTCACTGGAAGCAAGTCCGACTTACTGCCGGCAATGCAAACCAAACTCTGACACTGGTCCCACAGGGACCTAACAGCCCGTATCAAAGGGCCTGGTACCCAATACTCCCGGAGTACCCCCCACAGGACACCCCGAGGGACACGGTCGCCTTCTCCAAGTTACAAAGCACATGTAGACCAGTTGGGCAAACTCCCACGACCCTCCAGGACCCTGCTGAGGGTGTAGAATTGGTCCAGTGTTCCAAGGCCAGGACGAAAACCACATTGTTCCTCCTGAATCTCAGGTTCAACTATCTATCGGAGCCTCCTCTCCAGAACCCCCGAATAGACCTTACCAGGGAGGCTCAGAAGTGTCATCCCCCTATAGTTGGAACACACTATGTGGTCCCCCTTTTTAAAGAGGGGGACCACCACCCCGGTCTGCCAATCCAAAGGAACTTCCCCTGATGTCCACGCAATATTGCAGAGCCGAGTCAACCCACACAGCCCTAGAACATCCAGAGCCTTAAGGAAATCTGGCCGGATCTCATCCACCCCCGGAGCCTTGCAATCGCTGCAAAGCCATACGGAAGTTGTTCTCCATTGTCTCTCCAAACTCCTCCCCTGCCCAAGTTTTTGCCTCAGTGACCATCCGAGCCGCACTCTGCTTGGCCTGCCTGTACCTATCAGCTGCTTCCGGTGTCCCACAGGCCAAGAAGGCCTGATAGGACTCCTTCTTCAGCTTGACAGCATCCCTCACCGCCGGTGTCCAACAGCGGGTTCGTGGGTTGCCGCCGTGACAGGCACCGGCTACCCTGCGTCCACAACTTTGCTCAGCTGCTTCGACAATGGAGGCACAGAATATGGCCCACTTTGACTCAATGTCCCCCGCCTCCCCCGGGACGTGTTTGAAGTTCTGCCGGAGGTTAGAGTTGAAACCCCTTCATGGGAGTCTACCAGACATTCCCAGCAGACCCTCACAACACGTTTGAGCCTGCCAGGTCTGTCCGGCGCCTTACCCCACCACCGGAGCCGACTCATCACCAGGTAGTGGTTGGTGGATAGCTCCGCCCCTCTCCTCACCCGAGTGTCCAAACCATGCAGTCAGATGAAACGGCAACCAGGCCAATCATCGAGCCGCGGCCTAGGGTGTCCTGGTGCCAAGTACACACATGAACACCCTTATGCTTGAAGATGGTGTTCTTTATGGACAATCCATGACGAGCACAGAAATCCAGCAACAAAATCTAATCTGATCTACTGTTTGGTGCATAAGCACAAACAACAGTCAGGACCCGTCCCCCCACCCATAGGCGGAGGGAAGCTACCCTCTCATTCACCAGGGTAAACCCCAAAGTACAGGCGCCGAGATATGGGGCAACAAGTATGCCCACCTCAGCTTGGCGCCTCTCACCGGGAGCAAATCCAAAGTGGAAGAGAGTCCAACCCCTCGAGGAGAAGGGTTCCAGAGCCAGAGCCGTGCGTTGAGGGCAGGCCGACGATGTCCAGTCGGAACCTCTCAACCTTGCACACCAGCTCCGGCTCCTTCCCCACCAGAGAGGTGAAGTTCCACGTCCTAGGAGTCAGCTTCTGTAGCCGAGGATCGGACCGCCAAGGTCCCCGCCTTCAGCCACCGCCCATCTTGCACTGCACCAGACCCCTATGGCCCCTCCCACAGGTGATGAGCTCATGGGAAGGGGGGCCCATATTGCCTCTTTGGGCTAAGCCCCATGGGTAAAGGCCCGGCCACCAGGCGCTCGCCAACGTGCCCCACCTCCAGGCCTGGCTGCCGAATGAGGCCCCGGTGACCCGCGTTCGGGCGAGGGAACACTGGATCCAATAATGTTACTCATCGTAGGGGTCTTCGGGCTGCGCTTTGTCTGATCCCTCACCTAGGACCAGTTTGCCATGGGTGACCCTACCAGGGGCATAAAGCCCATGACAACCTAGCTGCTAGGATCATTGGGACACTCAAACCCCTCCACCGCGGTAAGGTGGCATCCCAGGGAGGGGCAAATGAACTGGGGTCCACACTAAGTTCAGTATGGATATGGTGATCCTGGGAGAGCTTGGGAGCACCAGGTACTCTAAGGAGGGGTGAACTGGCCCAGGTCGGCAACGGAGCAGGTAAAATCCCCCATACTGTTCAGTAGTGGGATTGACCCTGTGAATAGGTGCTGTAGTTCAGCCTGAGCAAGACAGTGAGACACAGTCTTTAGCCAGGTGCCTTTGCTCTCACCTGTAATACAAGCGGCAAGGAGGCTGAGGCTGGAGGATTGTTTGAGCTCAGGAGCTCTGAATTACTGTGGACTGTGTTATTAAATTAAATGTCTACTGTATTTTATTGTGATTATGGTATATAAATTTGTTGATATTTCAGTAAAATTGAAAATAAGCATGGCTAAGTGGCTCAACAAGCGCCCCCTATTTCTGCAAGGATGACCAGCTGTACTAACGTTTGAAGCATGCAGACAGAACCACCATGAAAAACATAAAAGTGACCTGAATAAATGCCCTGAAACTACAAAAAGTCCACCATTTTGGTTCAAATGTCATTTTCTGTTGAATTTCAGGTTTTAAAAATTTTTACTTGAACTCGTCCTTAGATGTTGATGCAATGGCTTCAAGTCAGCACTGATTAAAACTCATTAAAACTGAGAGTTTTTTTCATCTATGCCGGCGTGGCAAAACTGGGGCCTTTTCTTTGATATTAATATGGGATAATTCTAAAGCGATGGAGATAAGGATAAATATTACTCAGTGTCCGTTGGAGTTTTACCATATTTAGTTTAACTGTGCAGGAAGCCCTGTTGGGCCAGTGCTGTTTCCCCCTGACATAGTGTCCCTGTCTACCTGAGGCTCTTGTCTGCCAGTGTGTGTGTGTGTGTTATATCAAATTACAGTAGCGAAAACAACCGAGGAGTCCTTCACCTTCACCTGTGTAGGTAAAAGGTCAACTTAGTCGCAAGTATTATGCCATATTTCCTGGCTGCCTTTACTGTGAATTATTAATCACTAAATAGAAATAATTGTAAAATAACACAATATTCAGATTTTGATTTTCTAACATCTCCCCTTCTCCGGGTTTACAGGATCTTAGTTTCTCTGCACACCTTTGGAACCTGAAGGAAGCAACATTTTAAAACAATGAAATTTATTTGAGTGTTTAGTTACCTGAGCAGATGATCTCAAGGACACCATCATCGATATAATCACCAGGTAAACAGTCCTTTAATGCAGCTCCTAAAGGAAAACAGGGAACACGGATCTTCCAAACTGGTCGCTTTGAAAGTTCAATTGACCATCTTGTTGAAACAGCAGCACCACAGTCCAGTTCAGCACAAACTGCAGCAGATAACTCCTTGCTCCAGTAACCACTTCCATCATTCACTGGTCTCCACTGTCCCTGATGTAACATCTCCAGTTTCCCAGCACATATGCTGGCCTGTTCCACCAACCTGAAGAAGTCTTGATCTGAGCAGAGACAGAGAGGTCATTAATGAAGGAAGAGAAGCAGTGAACAGAACCAGGTCTGCAGATCCTCCTCTACCTGAACATGTGAGTCCAACAGCTTGACCAGGTGAGCAGCTGTTTCTAACTGAACTCTTCCTGCTGCCACAGTCCAGCAGAGCAGACTCACTGCCTTCACCAGGGCTGGCCCGAGGCATAGGCAGTATAGGCAAATGCTAAGGGCGCCGCATACTCAGGGGGCACCAAGGATGCTTTAAGAACTTTCTGCTTTTTTACTTGTTGCTTGATACCACAACAAGTGTATAACAGTAAGATTTACAGGTTACAGTCTACAGCTTTACATAGCTTTGACTTTGACTGTCTAGTACTACTATCATACGACCAGTGGGGAGTTGAAGTGATCACACATACACTTAGCTTACGGTGCAGAACAAAACATGAGGCGCCACAAAGCAGGATGGGAAACCACCACCTCCACCAATCAGACTTCTTTTACCCGCCATTCGTTTTTCGTTTTATTGCATCAAAAAAAGTAAAAGGGATACTAGGCAAGATTTTCATGTTAATTAATTATCTTTGTAAGTCGGTATATGGTTAAATGACTTAGAGGACGAATGAAGACTCTTTCGCCCGCCCCTACTGCCTGTAGACAGAATATCCCACTTGCTAGTTCAGTGTACCGACCCGGTGTCCTTCAGTCTCAGACATCGCGAGGAGCAGGATCAGTTTTCGGCACGCATCCCCAACACTGAGGCAGGCTAACGAAACCCGGCTAGCGAGTGTGGCAAACTGATGGCAGATCCGGCTAAGAAGCAGCAAAAACCCTTGACGGAAGATGCCAAGAAAAGAAAAAGAGCTTTAGACCAAGCGAGGGCTCACACACGCATCAATATTGATCAAGCTTTTACCGAATGGCGAGAGCTGAAAGACACCGAAGGCTCCAAGTCGGATACAGACCTCGCATTCCCACTTTTGCGCTTGTAAGTAACACTTTTATATTTTACTTTGTGCCTGGTTAGGACTGGCAACTGATCAGCTCGGTTGCTAGTGGCGAGCGGTGAGGGGGGAAAAACAAAACAGTTAGTTTTTACGACTGTCACAGCAGCGGAAAAAACAAGAGATCGCCAATTGAAGAGATGGTCACTGAATTTCTGGATGCTATGTTGTTTTAAACTGCTTTACCAACAACTTCGAATTTTACAAAGCCGCCTGTTTGGCTAAATTTGCTCACTTCCATCTGACTTACAACCAATCAGTGTTTGTTAAGCTCAGCTCCCACCCAGTGACTCTACTGGGTCATTTCCAAGGAAATAAAAAAGGTAAAACATCCAAGGGTATGAATTGTCTCTGCCTCCTGTCTCCAACAAAGGGGTTCAGGGAGACACGCCTTGCACAGTTCCTGTCTCTGCCGAGGGTGTCCAGAGGGGCATGCCTCTGGCCCCTGTCTTCTTGAGGGTCCCCAGCACCTCTTTCACTGCCTAAATTAAGTTCTCTTAGGCCGTTCTCACATGTGTGTTGTAGTAAATATGCCGCTTTGTAACCTAGTGTGTTGCTGTGCGATGCTTGAATCGCGTTTTCTGTATTTTTATGGTCGCGAGGTTCTGTAATCTGTCGTCATTTCTGCGTGGAGCGCATCTATTGTCTTGGAGTATGGCCAGAGTAGGGCTTGCTTTCACATGATCCTTATCCACTCGTACCTGGACTCGGATACTACCTGGTCTCTCGGGCCATATCTTGGCACGGTCCAGTCTGTGTTCACATGGTACAAAATAAATGGATTTTGACCAAATACGGTATCCGCACCCTGTGAAAATGCCCATAGTTGTTGCCGGCCACCCGACTGCTCTCTGCTGGTCGGTGCCTCATGACAAGGTTCTCTGCCACAACTGAAGTGGTAAATGCCAAGTATTCCCCATGAAAAGCTGCTCTGCATTTTTTTCTACTTGATTTTTGTTGTTGTTGTGATATGTGAAATGGGTCCATAAAATCTTTTCTTCATTTTCTCCAAGCCTTGAACATTTTATACTTTTACCATGACATGATCAGCTTGTTTAAACTGTTTTTGGTATAGAATAGAATAATCCTACAGGGGGAAATTTGGTTGTAACAGCTGCAAAAACAGAACACAGAACAGAAATACAAACAATTTTTACCGAAAAAATATTTACATAATTGACTTAGTTACAAACATAGAGTTCTGTACAGTTATTAAGATTAAAGTACAGTTAGTGGCAAACCCAGGCTATAGTGTGCAAATAGAGCAGGATACTGCAAGATGTTTAAATAATTCAAAATATTTAGAAAAAGTAGAGATTTTTATACACCTTCCAACTTCCTATATACTTTGCCATAATTTGTTGCTTTCCATTTGCATTACTATCCATCTTATTCTCCACCAATATTTTCTTTTTCTTTACCTTTTAATCTTCTTTTGATTACTTGTCCTTTTGTCATTTTATTGTTAGTGTTATTATTATTTATTTATTTATTTTTTTGGGTTCAGCCTGAGCCAGTGGGTGGGGCGGGTGGGACGACTGGGAGGGAGGGAAGGCATACAGTAGTATCTCACTATAAACAATACTTGGCATTGTATAATTTGACAATTCAATCTGTGTGTCTGTTATTTTGAAAATGTTCCATAAATAAAGTTCGGGAAAAAACAACTGAAAAAGTACAGATTGTGCATTGTATCTCTACATCAAAGAATAAACATCTAACTTCCAATAAGTTAGTATACATAAACTGAGAAAAATATCTGATTACTATAAATGTAGTAGTTTTTTTGATTAGTGCAATTTACAGTGCTGATGTAAACATCTATGTCTGTCGGGAGCAGTTTTGATTGTGGAGTCTGGCAGCTGCAGAGAGGAAGGACCTGCGGAATCGCTCCTTCATACATCTAGGATACAGCAGTCTGTTACTGAAGAAGCTCTGCAGTTCAGCAACATTTCCATGCATGGGCTGGGAGACTCTGTCCATCATAGATGTTATTTTGGCCAGAGTCCTTCTGTCTGCCATCACCTGCACTGGATCGAGGGGGCATCCTAGAACAGAGTTGGCCTTCCTGATTACTTTATCCAACCTCCTCCTCTTGTACGTGCTCAAAAATGCATAATTATCATCACTTAAATAAAGAAGACTCCCAACACTCTTGTTCCAAAACGCTCAGTCTGAACTTCCATTGCTTTCACTGGACAATTATACTTACGACCTCACGTCTATTCCTCAGGACATCATCACGACAACCCTCTGCACTAAAACAGTTTTTGGGCGTCACATGGCACTAGTCCTTTTGGAAGGGAAACAAATCATTTTCCTGGAAGCTCCAAAAGAACACTATCACATCAGCCAAGCTCATTACTGTGGGTTGAGTTGAACTAGGATTTGATCCCAGTGTTTCACAAAACCTCACATTCTGACAACTCTTGGCCTGGGATCCTGCAGATTCTTACGTTCACATTGTTTGAAGGCCCAGTTTTTCGTGGGAGAGATGAATTCATCCTACATAGAAATGTTTACTGCATGTATCCTGGGCCATCAGTGAGAAGCATTTGTGGGACAATTTTTACCACCACACTCTCAGTTGTTGATAACCTTGCTGCTCCAACATACAACACTGTAAAAGACGACAGAGGCCACTCAGAGTCATAGAAGCTCTTTAACAGCGCTTCCTTGACTCCAAATGACCTCAGGCGTCTCAGCAGGTAGATTCTGCTCTGACCTCTGGCCCTTCCTGTTAAAAGCATCATGGTTTTGGCTCCAGTCCAGGTTATTATTCAGGTGAACACCCAGGTACCTATAAGAGTCCAGTATCTGAATGTCCATCCCTGGATGTTCACCGGTGTCAGTGCGGTGGGTGGGTCTGCATCTCCAGAAGTCAACCACCAACTCCTTGGTTTTCCCAATGTCGATCAGCAGGTGATTCTGCTGGCACCAGTCTACAAAGTCCAGAGTCCTCTGTCTGTACACTAAGTCGTACTGAAGTACGGCAGTCATCAGAGAATTTATTCTTTTATTTAAAAAATTTTGTGTTGTCTTTTTACACATTTTCTTATTACCAGCTATATTTTTGTCTCATAATATGAAGCACTTTGGTAGCCGTTTGGTCGAGTGAAACTCTACATTCATAATGTGGATTGGCCTATAAAAAAAAAAACAAAAAAACTTTTCTATGCCTCCATGCTGCGCTTTCTCTGGCTCTCCATTGCCATGGTTACGTGTGAACAGCCCCATATCAGCAACTTTAGTTGCTCCTGAATATTAACTAGGCACATTGCATTGACTGTTTATGGCAGAAATTGGGTGTGTGATGGACAGGCACATTCTTATGGAAAGTGTGTTTTATAAAGCCGGAATTTTTTGATAGATCTAAAACTTACTAGCTATAAGTTTGCCTGTTTTTTTTTCTGAGCTTAGCTATGGTTTTAGTAAGTATTTTAAAGTTTGATAAACAAGACCCAAGGAATCAGAGATTGGAACCTCCAGAACAAAGAATTATTTGAGTAACAGAACAACCTCCAAAAGTAATGCAAAGCCCTCTGTTTTACAACAGAACCATCCCATCATTTCCCCTGATCTCTCTTCAGTGTCCTAGGTTCAGTTATGCTCCTTTCTGCCTCCTGTGTGAGTTTCATCGGTGCCAATACATCATGACAAATCATACGTTGTTAATGAAAGTCGAGTCTTACCTGAGCTGCAGACGGACAGAAGCATCAGCAGTGCAGCAGGACCCATGTTTCCTCTTGATGTGGAGTGAAGTTTCGTCATCATCTGCTTTGCCTCGCCTATCTATCAGAGCCGCAATCGGACCCGGTTCTCTGAATACTTCCTGCTGCAATCTTTTCTATCTGGTACCTCGATTACAGCTCATGGCTTTAATCTCTGTTCAGAACCTGTTCTGTAACCGCAGTTACAGCCCAGCAGGGTTGGGTGTGTCTTGGATCGGGTTGGTCGGTTGGTCTGAGTTCGAGATTTTTTTTTTTAAAGTCCGTTCATAGAGATCTTCATTTAAACTTCTATAGTGGACGAGCGGATAGTGAAGTAACCGCTTATTCAAAATCAGTAAAGGCAATTTGTCCACATAGGCTCAGGTAGAAGGAAACATGGTGTCCAATATGTCCTCTCCCCATACACTAGGACCCACGTCCATGGAATTGAAAACCACTTTTTATTGTTATATGTTATGAAGCACTCAATACTTTTCAATGATTGGGCATTATTTTATTTATTTTCAACAATATTTCAATGGATTTTTTCTGAGATTAATAATAAAAAGGACACAGTCACTTCAAAGGGACTATGTGAAGTTTGAAAGTTTTGTGATTGCGAATGCCCCCTCAGGCCAAACGCGTAACTGCAATCTAAAAGATAAACTCATGCATGAGTCAAACCCATGTGTGAGAGCTCACGAACGACCGAATGAAAACAACAGCTGAGTCAGTCCCGTCCTGAACAATTTACAGATTTGCAGGCATGACTTCAACTGAGGTAAGAAATTTTATTGTTCTGTAAGTTAAGCTGGGGTCTGGGTTGGAGTTTTGCTGGTGCTAAAAGCTGCTCTCTTTTCATTCTTCAGTTACATCTCGCTCTGTAGTTAGATGGCGAAGGCTACGCCTGATTGTGAACGCCCATGACGCCATTACGCATTAGATGCCCCTGGAAAGCCCATGGGAAATCTGCTTGTTTGAGCTGAGCACTTGATATTCAAGTGAATTTAAGGGCATATAGAGCCTCTTTATGCATACATAACCAGTGCTTGGTTATGTATAGTCCTTTTAAGGGTCTTTTAATGGTTTTTAAGTATCTTAATTAGTGTTGTCATTAGATTAAAAAACGCCTTCGAAATTAATTCATCTAATTAATCTCCTTTTTAATCTCACCTAATAAATACAGAGAAAAGCCTTCATCTTTCGATATTTTCATTTAAATTCATTAAATTAGTGTGGTCACACAAAGGTTTGATATATATAATTTAAAAAGTGGTTTCATGAAGTCATTTATTGTATTTAACAGACTTGAAAAGATGCAGTGCCCGCATTTACATTCTGTTGTTTTTCTGACTTATCCCAAGTGGCGACAGCAACCTTCTGCTTCGAGCATGCCCAATTCATTAGTGTTCCAGACTCAGTGGGGTAAATATCTGACTGATCACGGAAAGAACAGACACAAGTTGGTTATGGGGCATTTTGAGTTATTCACAAATTCTGAAAATGTAGTCTCCAAGTTTTTCAACGATGTGTAACACGTGCAAATCTTATAATATTTGGAGAAGTTGCAGCCATTTGAAGGTAGGTGATCAAAAACGCTCAAAGGGGAGAAAATGGTTGCTAAAGGTTCCACAGACTTTGCAGATCCCACCTATTTCTCCTGCTAGGAGTAAGCCAGACATCGCCATATTAAATTCTAATCAGAATGTGAGTCTGACACTGCTCCATTGGGCTGTGATTTTAGGGCGTGTTTTAACCGAACCAGGAATAAAATATCTCTGCACTCAATTGGACAGACCTATAACCATTCAGAGCAACGGAAGTCTGTGACGTTGCTCTGCAGAGCAACAGACGTCATCTGTTCCTCTTTTAAAATTCCTCTTTTAAAATTAATGCGCTGTCGATATCTTCTAGAACAGACTCGATGACAGAATCTACTAATCTCAGTTCTCCATCGGCAGCTATCGTTGTTGTAAACAAATTCAACCAAGGTGCTCTTTGGTGACGTGGTTGATTACGTTACTGTTGTTCACATGTCAATCATCGTAAGCCCGATTTTATTGGTCGGAACAGATCTTGTCCGGGCATAATTGCTCCTCAGAGGAACAGAGTAATGGCAAACTGAACTTCCAGACCGTGTTGTGGGCGGGACTAAGTTCGGCTGGCACCCAGGCTAGCTGGGAGTGGCAATAGGGCTCATTTACACCTCATTTAGATAAGCCATACCCTCTGTAAAGCTGTAAAGCACAAGAAGCATAAAAAAGGTCAGGAAAATGTGCCATCATACAAAAAACCTGTTTGCAAACATAAATGTCGCTTAGCTTCTACCAATACAACTGTTTAGACTCTTATGTGCAATGAATAAAAATTATTTTAGACAGAAAAAGTACAAAACACTGAAGAAGGCATATTACTATCTCAAACATGGAGAGGCTTCTTCTTGACTTCAAGTAACAGATTCTGCATAAAAACGAAAATCTAAATTTTTAAAATAACATTTCACATTTTGCTCGAAAGTTGTACTGCCAACTTGAGTCACTGGTTTCCTTGAAGGGTCACATATCTGCTCTGTATTATGGCTCAAAACAACACGTAATATGAGCCTTATTTGGATGCCAATGCATCCAAACATCCAAACAGCTGGACTTGGGCAGCCGGGTTGAGCTGCGGCGTGCGGTGCGGATTGATTGCCTTCTGTGGCTGCGGGTGGTCTCAGATAGGAGAGTGCCCCACTGCTAGTTGAGAACTGAGAAGGGTAACATTACATGCTTCCAGAAGTCTCCAATAACCTTATAAAAAGTTTCTAGATTTGCTATTGTGGTCTAAAAATCTTCTAAAAATAGCTACTTTGGCTGCAACTCCCTGCTCCTCCTTACCCCCTCCCCTCTACATTAGAATAGCAGTCATCTTATCATAAGTTTACAGCCTTCAATCTCCACTTCAGGGTGCGGTTAACTCTCAACAACTCAAGCACAAGAATCCCAAAGCATTAAAAATGGATTTCAATAAAAGACAACTAGCATAAATAAACAATAAAAGTAAAGATGAAAAAAATAGATTGAAGCAATTTTAAAAAAAACATAGTGCCCTAAAAATGGTTGTAATTAGTTAATTTCAATTAACGTGATACTTTGACACCCCTAGTCTTAATGGTCTTTGGCTTTCTTATCTTTAAGAACTGCTTTTACTCTTTGATCCTTTGCTATCTCTGTCTTACTTCTCTGCAGAGACAATAAATCATATTCTATGATTCATAGTAAGTTCAGTATTTATTTTATTAGAACAATCTCATTCACTCAGAAAAAAAGCCAGATTATTTGTAGAAACAAAGACAACTCAGCCAGCCTGTTTTATATTGCTCCACTTTGGGACCCAATTTAAACTTGATCATTTCTGTGTCCTGAAACGACCTCCTCCTTGCTGCTATATGTCTCGTTTTGTCTCCGTGTAGACAGGGGCATATTTCTTTCAGTATCAGTAAAAATACTTTTAAAAAAAAGATAAAAGTTGAGCAGAGCTGCCTCTAGGCCTGAGTTGTGAAATCGGATGCGGAGATAAACGTCTCTAAATGTTGCAACACATCAGCTCTGCTCCTCATGTCAAAGCTTCCATCTTGTAATCAGAACATCAGCATTTTTTGAGCCCTCGTTTGTCAGCTCACATTTCCCCAAACATCTGCTGACCTTTTAGTTTAGTTTAGGTATTAGCACACAAAAATGATAATCAATAATAATCATTTAGTACTGAAAAAAACTATTCAACAGCGGTTAAGAAGTACCAGAGGTGTTATAAAGTCACCTTCCAATGGGCATTAGCTGTTTTAGCAGCATGAACAGACAAGACATACTAACATTACAAATATAAAGAAACAAAGACAGCATATACTATAAGATTAACATAATTTGAAGTTGTTTTTTTAAAAATAATGAATTGCAGTTGCTGCTTGACGAGCTGCAGTTTGCTTATTCCACAGAAACGGCCCTCTATATTTAAGCACATTTTGCTTAATTGAAAAATGGCAGCTAGAAGTCAGCACAGTGTCTTATTGTACATGTGGTAAAAAAAAAAATGTATATGGAAATTTGAAAGCATTGTTATTATGATTTTAAACCAGAAGGTTTGAACAGAAAGCGGTTTAGAGAGAGAAGTCAAACAGGGGGCTTCCATATGTTTGGATTAAGATGCTGAATTGGTTTTTAATTTTGAATGTATTGCTAATATCTCTTTTCTAGACGACTGACTTTTAAATACAGACCTTTCTACCTTCCAAGGGAGTTCAAAGTTTTCACAATAACAGCTGTTTACAAACCACCAGACGCTTACGCTGGCTCGGCCATCTCACTTCCGCATACAAACATTAACTCCAAACACTCTTTGTGACATAATGTTGGCTGAAGGGGAATCAGACATGTAACCACTGACCATTACCTTTGTGTTGTATTTCTCAAGTTTAATTATATGGATGATCTGTGTGATAATCTTTTGCTTTTAATGTCGTTTATTGGTCTTTGTATCTTCTTGATCTACCAGTGACTGCAGATGGAAAGTAGCCATTGGCTAACTCTGGCATATTTACATTTATGTGTTCATTAATATGCATTGTCCCTTTAAATAAATAAAAAAATTAATTAAAATAAAAAATGTTACAGAGGGAAACTTCTGACTGTTGGTAGCGTTTATGCTCCAAACAGCAGATAAGATTAAGTCAACCTTGAATCTCTAGAAACGGCGCCATCTGGACTTCAATGCCAATGTGGCCAGTGACAGCAACAAGTGGAGGGGTGTGAACAGGAAGAAAGAAGATCAGAAGCAATACTTGGGATTAAAACGTGAGCATATATTTCCAAAGGTCCAGATAGTCCTGTTTCAAACAGTGATGGGGTTTTTGTATCAGGGCTTTGGTGGCACCTGCAGAAACAGTAGAACAGTTAAAGCGATAAATATTGTTGAGATGAATCTTGATGAGTAAAAAAAATAAAATAATTTAGTGTAGGTTGTTACCTAGAGCTGTTCTAGTCCAGATGCACAAAACATGTTGAAATTTGCATGTGCTGAAATTTCACAAATCACATAAAGGTTTGAAAACTCCCAGATTTGGTTTTAGTTTTTCTGCTATTAGTGTAGATTATAATCCAGATTCGAAATGTCTTAGTGTTGTAAATTTTAGTTACAGCTAAAATGTTGTGGTCCAAATGCAGAAAAGTTTACTCAGACATCAAAATGGGCTACAGGGCCAGAGCTCTTCCACATCTGGAGAGCAATACCACGAAGTGAGCTCGAGAAATCAAGGCTCATGTGAAATATCAGGCTTATCCGGCTCAACCAATGAAGCTCAAGTGACTTCAATCCGTGCTGATTCATGCTAGGCTTAGCTAAGTGGGGCTCGTGTGTCAACGCCACATTCACAAGACATGTCTAATCTGGACATGTCAACCGATGCTTAAAGGTTGAATATGGAACATTTTTTCTTACTTCAACAGGGAGTTTAGAGGTGTGTAAAATGTAAGTGCACCTTGTCCTTTTTATATTTTATTTAAAACCTACAATCTTTAAAAAAATAACATTTTTTCCGGACACCACACTGTGTTTATTTTTACGTGTTCCAGCCAAAAGTGCAGCAACATTGTAGGTTGCCAAATACTATCGTAAACAACTGCCTGGAGCAATGAGGCATTTACTGTAGAAAATGGAGCACTCTGTTAGTTTAGGTGCTGTGTGTGAGTGCCAGAGATCTCAATATGTTTCTCAGAAGAGGAGCAACCTTACAAGATCAAAAACCAGAGATAGTTTAGGTGAAGCCTACAACAGATGGACACAAATGAAAAAACGTTCACAGCATCAAAATATACACAGAACCAGTGAAGAAAGCTTGCTAACGGCTAAAGTTAGCTGTCAGTAAAACAGCTTTCAATACTTGTGTATATGATGTTTGTAGATATGAGAGCATCAACCTCCACACTGAGTAAGTGGAATAAAAAAAGGAAGCGGTTTCCTCCTGCACTCCCCAGAATAGGAGGCTTGCTTTCAACGCTGCGGTGAGTGGCTATTAAAAAGACTTTTCTAGCTAGCTTTCTTATAGGTCTCTGACCATACTACTCAGTCAAATTCACATGCTGTGAAATCTGTCAGATGTTTATGTAAATTCTAAAGAAAAAATATGACTTTTATAGAGGAAATCACCAAAAAGAGTGGAGGATCCAATTCAGCTACCTTTATGGTTTTTATGGTGGGTTCTGTCTGCATGCTTCAAACGTTAGTGAAGCCCGTTGGCCTTGCAGAATTAGAGGGGCGCTGTTGAGCCGATTAGCCACACTTTTTTTTCTTTCTAATTTACAGAAACAACAGTTTCATATACCATACAATACAATAAAATACAGTAGACATTTATTTTATACTCCAATACTTGGAAAATGAAGGCTTAAGAGCAGAAAAGTGACAGATTCACGCAAGGATAAAGTTATGGAAACAGAATTAAGAATGCTATAAGTTACATGAAAGGAAAAGTTTTTTATTTTTTTTAAACTGGACCTTATTTGTATCACATAATATGTTCATTTACTCACCCCGACATGTTAGCATTTTTGGACTGATGAAGAGGAATGACCCGTATTTTGTTATAATCATTTTTCGTTTAGTATTTTAAAATTAGTGGTACAAAATATTCCTTAAGCTGTAAGATTTGTCGCTGGAAATGATGCTGGCTGGTTACGGCAGCAAACCTGGCATCCAGACGGTTCAGAATTAAGTTTTGTTATTGAAACTACAACCTCAACACACTAGATGTCGCTTTGGTGCCCATGTTCCATATTTAACCTTTAAATCAGAATATAAAACATGACAAAAAATAGCTGACTGGGTTAAATGTGTTACAAGAGGATTTCAGAAAGGAAGTAAAATTATTTTTTAACTACTAAATGAAAACAGCCTTCAAAATTTCAACTTACATTATCACAGTATTTTAATGTGTGATAAAAAGGGATTTATTTGTAATCATTAATAACTTGATGTCAGTTATTATCTGACATCAAGCCACAATGGTGGAACTAAAAGCTTCTGGTAGCAAGTAAATAATGTTTAATCCACTAAAGTTCTTCAAAATGGCAAAGGTAATATCATTAAATGATTTACTAACTTTTTATTGGTGTGGTGAGGGAGAGAACAGCAGCAGGATACCAGCCCTGCAGTGTGACATTACCGGGATCGTCCAATCATTTGATCAATCTAAAATATACCCCTCACAGTTAGCCTTCTACGGAGCAGGTTCATCATAGAGCATATGTTTCCATGGTGACTGAACAGGGCTTCGGGTTCGTCTCTTTTTTGAAAACCGAATCTGGGGAAATTGAATCAGGACTGTCAAAGTAAGCCTGCTTTGAGTAAGCTCATTATTTGGAACACTCCCCAGGGTCAGTCTGACCATTTGTCTTTGTTTTTCATTTCTGCAAATAACTGTTCCCACGCTTAACAAAAACTGTTGCCATGTGGACAGTATTGAACGCCAAAGTGTTCAAAATTAAATAAATAAATAAAACATTATGAAATAAATATCAGCATGAATTAATATTAAGTAAATATATAATGTGACAATGAAATAGTCAAAAAAGGAATTCTGTTAAAATGCAATGCCCAATATTTATATATTTTAATTTTAGAATATATATTAGTATTAGGGCTGCACGGTGGCGCAGTGGTTAGCGCTGTTGCCTTGCAGCAAGAAGGTTGTGGGTTCGTATCCCGGCCCAGGGTCTTTCTGCATGGAGTTTGCATGTTCTCCCCGTGTATGCGTGGGTTCTCTCCGGGTACTCCGGCCTTCTCCCACAGTCCAAAAACATGCATGATAGGTGAATTGATCACTCTAAATTGTCCCTAGGAATGAATGTGAGTGTGAATGGTTGTCTGTCTCTCTGTGTTGGCCCTGCAACAGACTGGCGTCCTGTTCAGAGTGTACCCTGCCTAACGCCTGATAATTGCTGGGATAGGCTCCAGCTGCCCCGTGACCCTGAATTGGATAAGCGGTTAAGAAGATGGATGGATGGATATTAGTATTATTTAATTAAATATTTATTCCACTGCCATTTTTTTCTTACTATAATTTATTTTGAGTTTTTTTATTTAATATAATCAGTTTTCATTCAAAAATAATTTTTTTTTTTTTTACAAAGTTAGCTTTTATTTCATAATAGGGTTTTTTCATAATGGTGTATTTATTTCAAAATGCCATTTAACATAATGTCTTAGCCAGCCAATCAGAATTAGGTGTTGCCCTGGATGCTGATTGGTTGGTGCTTAAACATGATATTCCTGCAGGAGGAAAATGGCGAGGACCGTCTAAAGTCATTTAATACTGTTATTGAATTTAATGCCTTTAGGATTTTATGTATGGCTTTATAATTCTTATAGTACTGGCAGAATATTTGATCACTTTTGTAATGGGGATGTTTAATCCAAAGAGCCGGTGCTGCTCCAGTGCTCTAGGTATAAAGCTGCTCAGGGCGCCATGCCCGTGATTAGACTGGGGAAAGAGACTCAGGTCAGCTGTTTGGTACGATCATTAAAACATTTCAGAAATAACACAGAACACGTTTAAATAATCTCCCTTTAACTGACTGTAGCTAACAACCAAACAGGGCTTCCTCTCCCATCTCCTCCTCGTTGTGCTGGACAAAACAAAAAAGATAACAGCAGAACTCCGGTGCTACTGTCAAACTCCTGAGAGCTGAACCTGGGATCATTTCAGATTATATCATCCAGACGAATCAAGATGGATCTCTGAAACGGTTCATGATAAGATATTCCTCTCAATATGACCTGTTAGAGCAACCAGAGCTGAACAAAGTTCCTGCATCTCTGACCCTTTACTTAGCATGTTGCTAGCTGCTCACAGAGCCACAACAACGGCTATCCAGGAACACTAATCTAAAGCTACGTCCACACTAAGCCGATAAGGTTATACGGGGAGTTAGACGCCTAATGTTATCCACTCAACACGAGCATTTACGGTTTAAGGTCCGTTTAAGGTCCCATGATTGCGCAATCCCATACCGACCTGTGCAAATACTTGGCATGCGCGAAAAGACGCCTCGAAACACGCGTATAATCTACGTGACGCCAGCGCATAATAATACAAGAAGCTCTACAGCACAGTACATATCTTCTTGTCCCGTTAACCGAAGACAACAATAGCTGCTCAGAAGAAGAGAGAGTTTTCGGTGTGGACAGACGACGAGATCGATTTATTACTCTTCGCTGTTGTCTTTGTCTGTAGTGTCATATTGTTATTGACGCAGCATTCATTGACGTCACTTCCTTTCATTATCCGGGGAAGCTGTCCACACTAGCTCGTTTAGCCGTTGAATTAAGATTTACACGGCTCTCTTACCCGGCTAATAGTTATACGGCCACAGACCTGAAACGACGCCGGGTTAGTGTGGACGATAGGGGGGTGTAGTACCAGCCTTAGTTCCAGCCAATCAGCGTCCAGGTCTCAACCACTGATTCTGATTGGCTGACGGACGACTTCAGTTCTTAAATGGCTTTTTGAAATAAATACCATTATGAAAAACCTCATCATGAAATAAAACCTGACTTCGGGAAAAAGAGAGATTGGAATGAAAACTGATGGAATTAAATAAAAAATGTCTTGAAATAATTTATATTATTATGAAGTAAATTGCAGTGAAATAAATATTTAATGAAATATATATATATATTATACAAATGTATAATCTAAAATAAAAAAATTATGATGGGCGTTGCATTTTAAATAAATTCAGTTTTCAATAATTTCATTGTCATATTATATATTTTTTAAATATTTATTCATGCTGATATTTATTTCATAATGTTGTATTTATTTATTTAATTTTTAACACTTTGGCGTTCCATAGGACAGAGAGTTTCTCTCAGCACATGCAGGAGTGCTTTTATAGGACTAGGGATATTTTGGATCAGTACCTGGACAGCATTCTTCGTTACATACATTGACACTGTCATAGTAAGCAAACGTATCCGGATATAACCTCAGTGGAAAGCCTTGGATGTCCGTGGAGGCCCAGTAGCTGCTGAAGGATCCAGTAACAAGAATCACTACAACACAGCCGGAGCCAACGTGAAGAGAGGCTTCAGGAAGGTGGAGGCACAGGAGGATCGAGGGCCACCTGTTTTTAGGTTAAACTTAATATTCAAATACCTTACACTATAATATTTCTGTTCCTCTACAATCATTTCACCGATCTTTTTTTCACAACAGTGCTGGTACTATTTTAACTATTTAATTTCTTGATGCTGTTGTTGAGGCAAAATTAGCGTACCGTTTTATTAAGGTTTAAGTTAATCATTTAAGAATTTCTCCATTATAGAAATAAAGAGAAAAATTTCAAATACAGAGCTATTGTTCATTTTTCGAAGGGTCAATGGGACTTGATCGTGTGCAAATTTTGAATCCTCTTAGTTGAACTCTGTCTTGTAGTGGTCATCTGATTTGATTGATACCCAGTGATAGTGAAGAGTTTCAACTGATCAGTCAGGCTTTTAAAGAAACGTTTAGGGCTTTAATTTATTTTGAATGGCCAGTTAAATTACACATAATCCTCCTTGAGAATGTTGTCAAGAACAGTTACAGGGAATTAGAGTACTTTCTTGGAGTACGCATTAATGATCTGGTCATGATTCAACAGTGAGAAAAATAGACTGAGCCAAAATGTCCTCCATGGACGAGTTTCAAACAGAGATCCATAGCTGATCGACAAGAAAACAGATGCCTGTCTCACATTTAGCAGATAACGTATGGATAATCATCAAGACTTCTGGGAAAATATGCCTTCCTGTCCGGAGCACCGATGTGTTGAACCGTAATATATAAAGGAATATCTACAGTAACACTACTGATTCACTCATTTTCGAAGGTTTCCAGTGAAAGTTGGTACTTTGCCAAAGTTTTAGGGACTTGTGAAAAAAATGCTGCAACCAGGAATGCCTTCAAAAATGGAAGTGATAATCATTTATTTTCATCAGCAAACAAAATGCACTGAATTAATGAAAGAGAAATCAAATCAATATGTGGTGTGACCCGCCTTTGCTTTTAAAACAGCATAATTCAAAGGTACACTTCCACGTAGTGTTTGAAGGAACTCGGCCAGTATGTTGATCCAAACATCTTGGAGAACTACCCACAGATCTTCTGTTGTAATCCCAGACACGCTCCATGATGTTGAGAACAGGGCTCTGTGGAGCCCATGCCATCGCTTCCAGGACTTCTTTACACTGAAGAAAGTTCTTAATGATTTTGACTGGATATTTGGAGTAATTTCCCTGCTACAGAATAAATTTGGGGCCAGTCATACACCTCCCTAATGGTATTCAATTCAATTCACTTTTATTTATGTAGCGCCAGTTCACAACAAATGTCATCTCAGGGAACTTTACAACAAAAGTCATTGTGCAAACATAACATACAAACATTCCCATCAGTTAAAAGTTTCCTATAGGAATCCCAGCAGATGGCATTGAGTCATCGACGTGAGGTTGTGCCCAGATCATGCAGACTCCAACCACCCTCATAATGAGCAAGCATGTAGCAAGGTATCCCTCAGAGTATATTAGTAACCATAGCAACTTAATCTCTGAACATAACCTGCTCTGGACCGGGTTATGTTCCAGGTAAATTGGTAACAGAGAGGTTCTGAGCGTAGCGTTCCCTTTTTAAATGATGGTCCTGTGGATGTGGAAGCACAGATTATTCTATAGTCTTGGTATTAAATAGTGTCTCATTTTGTTCATTTCCAGAAAAAAAATTTTTTTTTCTTTTATTAAACATTTAACGAATCCATGTTTGGCCTTCGGTATGTATTGCATAAGATTCGATTCAATTCAAAGCAAAAATACTTTATTAATCTCAGAGGGAAATTGTTTTTGTAGCTCAACTAATTCATTTTTTAAGGAGTTGTTGTAAAGCACGATGGCTTTGAGCATAAGGGATTTCCTGTAGCGGTCTGTGTTGGAGAGAAACTAAAGAAGCCTCCGACTGAAGATACTCTGTTGGGTGGGCCGCAGCTGGGTTCCCAATCCCTGCACAATAGTCAGGTTCAGAGGATAGCTACCTCCATCACGAATGACGATTCACAACCACTGCACCCACTTTGAGCTTCTCCCCTCTGGTCGGAGGTATAATGTCCCTATATGTAAAACCCAAAGACACAGAAACAGCTTTGTTCCTGCTGCTATCACAGTACTGAACAAGCTGAAATAGGATATGGCAGAGTCACATGTTTGTTTGTTTTTTACTGAGTTGCTTATCTATTCATTTTAATTTTCTTTAATGTCCTGATCTGCGAAACAAATTTTTTTTTTCCAGTCACGTTTTAAATAAGCTCATGCCGTTACACTAGTGTTTACTTGTATGTGCCTATGTGTTGTAAGGACGAATTCTCATCATCTGCAATACAAATCTACCTACGGGTATAAATAAAGTAGAATAGAATAGAATAGAATAATCCTTTAATAGTCCCACCAGGGGAAATTCGGTCGTAAACAGCAGCTAAAGAAAGAACAAATATACAACATATGTAACAGAAGAGAAAAATATATACAAAAAAAATACAATAATACACAGAATATGTACATCAGGTGAAAATAATGTGCAATTATATTGGTGTGGTTGTTTAGTGCAAAATGTAAGATACAGTGCAGGTGTAAAATATTTATATTTGTTGGGAGCAGTTTTTGGTTGTACAGTCTGACAGCTGCAGGGAGGAAGGAAGTAACCTGTTCCTGTAACACAGTCTCATGAAGAGGATGCTCAGGGTTGTCCATAAGTGTTTAATTTTATGAAGAATCCTTCTTTGCATCATTATCTTCATTTGTTCCACAGTTGTTACCGGAACAGAACCAGCCTTCTTTAATTAAATCAATTATATGGTTTTATTTATTTTTTATTTCCATTTTCATTTAAAAACAGTGTTTTTCTAATATTTCGGTTGAATTAGTTTTGGGAGTGGTCTTGAGTAGGATTGAAAAACCTCTCTCTCCCTGAAAAACTCAAGACAGCGGCTTTAAGGAAAGTATGAACGGGGCCATGTATCGTGAGCTTGTGGGCAAAAACCTTCTTTCATCAGTGAGAGCTTTAAAGAAGAAACCTGGCTGGATCCTCCAATCCTCCAGCATAACAATGATCCCAAACACTATGGCTGGGCAATGGAGGAGTTGCTATGTAAAAAGCATTTCAAGTTTTTGGAGTGGTTTAGCCAATCTCTAGAGTCCAATAGAGAATCTGTGAAGGGAGTTAAACGTATTTGCTGCCCAGCAACAGCGCCAAAACATCACTGCTCTAGAGGAGATCTGTGTGGAAGAACGGGCCAAAATATCAGCAACATTGTGTGCAAATTTGGTAAAGACTACAGGAAACGTTTGACCTCATTCATTGTCAACCAAGGTTGAATTAAAAAGTATTCAGGGTACATTTTGTTATTGACCAAATACTTATTTTCTGGACCGTTACACAAATAAATGATTAAAAATCATAACGTGATTTCCTGGATTCTTTTTTACATTCCGTCTCTCATTCTGACCTCTCATCTTTTTAAGTGGAACAAGTTGCACACATGGTGGCAGCTAAATACATGTTTGCCCCACTGTATGTTCACAACAGTTTTTTCCAGTCCTCAAGCAGGGTGTCTAAAGCATATTTTATATTCTAGATCAAACAACCGGGTACATCAGCCAGTAGAAAATATGCTAAACTGAAATACGCACCACACCCCAGCGAAACAATATTTGTTTAAATTCTTGCCAAAGGCAAGAAGATCCCCTGATTTCTCTGACGCACTCTAACTGCTAAGAGGATAAAAAGGAAAATGTCTGTTAACATGTCTGTAACTGGGTGCAAACTTACAAACAAATAATTATAAAATATGTTTTAGGCTGGATGGTTTAGTTTTGTACTCTGGTAGATTTGTCCAAAACCTTATCTTTTCAGTTATATCTTTAATGTTGCCTTTGGTACACTGAACATTCATTTTGCCATCAACTGCAAACCAATTCTTCGCCAGGACAGCGGGGGGGTGCAAACCTTTTCCAGTGGGTCAGCCTACCATTGCAGTGATGTCTATGGTCAACAACAGCTTAATTACTTTAGCGTGTAAACACACATCCACTCATGGAGCAAAGGCCAACAGAGAGCAAGTGGGCCCCACCGTTTGAGAAGCACTGTTCTAGGCTAACGCTGGCGGCTAATGGTGGCTAACTGTAGCTAATGGTGGCTAACTGTATCTAATAGCTGATCCGTAGTCTGCTGTCACCTTCTGCTTGCGGGGAAGCTCTTCACAGCCTGGGACTAACTTAAAAACTTCAGTCATTTGACGTTTCTGAACTCCACTATCAGTTGTATCTGTAGTTTTTATTTGGTTTTGGATGTTAATCTGGAATTATTGGACAAAGACGGCTGGCTGTGGTGTTGTTACTGCTTTGGGGGGAGGCTTCATACCGGGGGTTCTGTCAGGTGGCCGAGAGGAATATTGTTATCGTCTGAGCTTTTATTTCTTTCTACACGCGAGTTGGAGCAGGCAATCAGTCGGGTAGCAGCAGAGCAGCAAAGTCGGCAGGACCGATAAACCGCGGCATCCAGAGCGGGAGACGGCTAGATCAGGCTGGAAGACTACAGAGTTGGACTGGATGCTCTGGTTAGATCAGTACTGGTGTTAGGAAAACAGCTGGAGGCATGAACTAATGGATGAGATGTGAGGTGACTAAAAAGCCTTTTACTTTTTGAGAGGATCTGAGTTGTCATCATGACTGTGTGACTGCTCTCTGCTGGATGTGTTGTTGAGATGAGCCCGTCTATGTCCTCACCCTCCACCGATGGTAATGGAAATAACACCATATTAAGCAGTATTGACACGACCGATTTGGGTCTTATTATATGGATATGTTTTCTCTACTTGAGATGTTCCTGGGTCTTTTCGTTGTTGAAAAACAGGGTAAAAGTCTCTTAACCGCGGTCTTCTGGCTGAAACTGGCTGCAGCCTACGTTAGCTTCAGTTAGCTCCCGACTAGCTTCTGAGTAGCTTGTAGCTATGTCGGCTTGGAGCGTTAACCCTCCGCCCCCAGCCTCAGCGCCACTTTCAGCTCCACCTCCTTGCCCATTTTTGGAGTTTCTGAGAGTGACGCGGACAAGGTGGCGGCGGTGGGCTACCGTCCAGTTGGCTTCATTTTTGCTCTTCAGAAACCTATGGGTGACATCAACGAGGGTTTGTCCATTTATATATAGTCAGTGATATATATACATATATCTCAGAGCCTCAGGACCAATGACTAAAAATTTTTTGTCCTGGTTGAACTGGAGATTGAACCATCCAGGATTTGATGTCTAAAATACAGTTAAAAAGTGCATCAATTGTAATCAGGAGACATGGAGATGTACAACTGTGTATCATCAGCATAACTGTGAAAGTTAACTCCATGTCTTCTGATGACACTGCCAAGAGGGAGCATATACAAGTTAAAAAGCACTGGGCCTAAAACTGAGCCCTGGGGCACACCACGTGATTTTGTGGACTTCTGAGGAACAGGTATACATGTTTACCATAAAATCCCGTCAATTAGGATGTGAACCACCAAATGATCTTGGGCTGTCCAATCACAGACATGCACTCTCTGTTGCATCTGAGAGTTAAAAGATTGTCTAATAATTATTATTACTGCTAATTATTATTTGATATTTAAATGAATAAAACAGGCAGTTAAATGTTTTAATCAATCACATTTTATTTATAAATCACTTTTCATACAAACATTGTAACTCAAAGTGCTTTACAGATAAAAAAAATGACCTCATATAAACCCCATTCCCATCCCTACCAATTTTATTTGTATAGCACACTTTCAACAAGGTAATATAAGGTGCTTTACATGATTCGTTGGTAATAAAAACCAAACATAATACAAGCATGGAAAGTAAAAACAGCAATTAAGCATACACCTGAAACTTATTAAAAGAAAAACAGAGAAATTAGAATAATTTACTCAAACTTTCATGGGTGGTCAGTGTGTTCTAGTTGTATTAACTGAAGCTGTGTGCCGACTCTTGATCGTTCCTCTTTAGGTCCAAAAATAATTATTACTTCAGTTTTGTTTCTGTTCAGCTGATGAAAGTTATGAGACTTACAGCTAGTGATTTTTCCAATGCATTCATTTAGGGTTGGATGGGATCGAAATTTCCTGGTGACATAGTAATGTAAAGCTGAATATCATCTGCATAGTTATGGTAACTAAACTTATTGGCTGTTATAATCTGGGTAAGTGGGAGCATTAGATATTGAGCAGAAGGGGTCCCAGAAAGAAGCCCTCAAAAGCAACAATAAAAAGGAACCAGGGCCTATTACGGATGATCCAGATAAGGAAACCCCATCAAAGGAGTTATTTGTACCGGCAGCAACAGATCAACAGCAACAGCGGAGGCACTGACCCAGGGCACCCAGAGGAGGAGAGGCAGAGACCCCCACCTCAACCCAAGCACTACCTGGAGAGCACCCAGGCAGCCACAGCCGACCACCCCTTACCGAGACAAAGGACTCCCACAGATTTAGGCAGATCTCAGGTCAGGTGTACCAAAT
Source organism: Apricaphanius iberus (assembly GCA_028564705.1). NCBI lineage: Eukaryota > Metazoa > Chordata > Actinopteri > Cyprinodontiformes > Aphaniidae > Apricaphanius > Apricaphanius iberus. The sequence goes on from JAPXFQ010000972.1 coordinate 228,228, forward strand.
TGATGGATCGATGGATGGATGGATAGATGGATGGATGTTGTATACGTAGGTCCAATTAAATGATGCAATTTTGAGGAAGTTGGATGTGAAGGACAAAAACATTTTAACTTTGGCATTTCTACAGTTGGTCTAGTCTACCTCCATTGGCTCAACCTGGAGGATGTTTTTAAGGTACTTATTCTCTGCTGCAGCTTCCTCAACCTTTTCCAGCATCTGATTATTTTTATGTTCCTTCAGGTTACCCACAAACCTTTCAAATATGGTGAGCAGAGGATGGGCATACTCAATAACGCTGTCTTTCATATTTCGTAGCTCATACATATATCCTGCCGTATGAAGCCCAAAGAGCTGCCCATGTTTATCGAACACTGGTGAGCCAGAAGCTCCGTGATACATGAAAGTGTGGTAAGTAGCCACTTTTTCTGCTTTATCCCCACCCATCATTATGTCGCCAATGCCTTGGTTGTTGACTGATTGGAGGATGAACATCGAGTCTTTGAGTTTGTCTAAATGGTCGTAGACAGCCTGTTCTCTCTTTTTGGGCTCAACGATGCATGTAGGATCTATTTTTTTCACACCTCCTGCAGGGTGGCCAATAATACAGGCCTCGCCATTATCAGGAAGAGGACCAAATCTGTTCAGCAGCCCTGGTGGAACCTTAACGTTTTCTGCTTTGGTTTTTGAGTTGGATTTCTGGCACTCAGGTTTGAGCTCGAGTACTGCATAATCCAGCTCATTGTCAATGTCAACAAATGTTTTCTCAGCAGAGAAGCAATGGTACTCCGTCTCTGGCTCATGCATGTCATAGTTAAACAGAGCATAGACGTCTATATGTTCTGGTAATTGTTTGTCATTGACATACCCATCAAACAGGTGTGCACTGGTCAGGATGAACCTGTCAAACAGCACAAAGCCTGTTCCCTGATAAACATCAGAAACAAGGACCTTACAGACAGATTTGCCCATTTTCAATAGCTTCTCAAGTCTATGAACTTCACTGAAAGACTGTTGAATCTTTCCAAAGTTCTCATTCCTTAGCTTTAGAGATTCCTGATAGGAATCACCAGGGAATCTGCTCTCCATCCATTTTTTCAGATCTGGGAACTGCTGACGCAGAAGTTTGTAAATCTCATCAATGTTACTGCTGTTGGCTGCCTGTTCCAGTGCTTTTTTAACACTTTTCCCACTCCTGCGGACAACATCCAGGATGAAGCTGGTTGGGTTTTCAACAGTTTCCCGTTTATTCAGGGGAAGACGTATCTTGAAAGCCTTCTGGTGGAGGCCGTCTACCCTCTGTGAGTGTAGAGTGAGAAGGTTGGGGTTCTCATTATCAGATAACTTAAATTCTCCGAGATCGTCAAGGAATCGACCATCTCGCTTGAAAGCCTCCTCCACTGTCATCCCCTTTTCCCCATAAACGCAGAGATACTTGAACTGTTTGATCATTTTGCTTCTGAACAAATCCTTTGTTTTGGTTTTCACCCCCCCAACGGTATCGATGTAGAAGACCGAATACTTCTCTTTGGGATATACGATTTTATAATCTTTCCCCTGATATGCTTCAATCTTTTCTGATTTTCCATATAAAATCAACGACTCCCCATCCCCAACACAAGAACAAGGGAAATGTGTTGGAACCACAGACTCCCTGTCCTTTTTACCCAACTGAATGATAATGTTCTCATCAGCCCACTTCATCTTCTCAATTGTGCCAAGACTGCATCTTATCGCCTCCAGGAGTGAGCGTGGTTGATCACAGTCGACAGTGTACTCTTTCTGATCCGACGGACTGAATTTCACTGTGAAATGATGGGAATGTGGAACCTGTAAGGAAGCACAGCGAGGAAGTTTAACTTTGATGGGTTACAGAGACTAGGCTTAAAATTGGACTGTTTATGCAGATGTCAAGGACTGACCGGCGAATCACTTCCATTCTCATTCTTCACTCTCAGTGGAGTTTGTGTGGGAGTCTGGAAAAAAACAAAAACAAGAGTTGCAGTTATATTTCCATCTCTCTTAATCTGTGTTAAGCATTTTGTCTTCCCTGGAAATCCAGAGGTCTCACGAGACCCCAATTTGAGTTGTCTCTACAAGACGGTCTGCCATCGAGCAATGATCCACGTTACTGCATTACGTGAGCAGTTCAGGGAACCAATCAAATCGATGTATCTGATGTAGGTGGATCAGAGGCGAGCTAAACTGATGACGACAGAGTTGCGACATCCGGAATCATTTAGCAAACATTAAAAGATGGCTATAGATGAAACCATTTGTTTGAAACGGCTTTCATTTCTCATTGCCAGACCCTTAATCTTAATAGATTAGGGTCCGTTTTTTTCCCCCGCTACATTTTTTGCTTGATTGATCAGATTTGATAAAATTTGAACAGGCCGATTCCTCTCCGATACTCTTAGAAAGAGAAAAAAACAGATGGATATTAGTCATGTGAGGCAATATATGTTGTGGTGTTAAGAAATTGGGAAACGCATTTAACTCAATGGCTACTCCTTTAAATGTAGCCATATCTACATGACAATAACGTTTTGAACTGAAAAAACGAGGCTGGATGACGACCTAAGAAATTTTGGGTTTGGTTCAGTGGGGTTTGGATTGTAGTTTTAAGAGACTTGCTTGTAGGAAAGTATTCAGAACCCTTTCAATTTTTCACTCCGGTTCATTGCTGCCATTTGCTAAAATCAAAAAATTTTACAGAAAAAACCAAAACAAATGTAGAGATTTTTGCAAATCTATTAAAAAAGAAAAACTGAAATATCACATGGTCATAAGTATTCAGACCCTTTGTTCAGTATTGAGCAGAAGCAGCCTTCTGAGCAAGTACAGCCATTAATCTTCCTTGGAGTTTGGAAGCGTTGTTAAACATTCTCACTAGAGATGCCAAGAAATTTCTTTTCTTTTAAAGAATCATGTATTTTCAGTTATACACACAGGATGTTTGTAGCAGATGTTCATCACTATATACCGAAAGGGTATAAAAATTCTGCTTTCCTGTCCAGAACAAAAGACGGACATGGCAGACGATGGCGCTACATTAAGCTCTCTGGGACTGAACTTTTGTTGTGTATCCATGGATGCAGTTAGATGGCTGTTTTTTATTTTATTTTATGTTGCTTTTATTGCCATGATTGTTCCTTTTTATTAAACGAATGGGGTTATTTCAGGAAATTTTCTAAACTTTGCTCAATTCGGATTGTCATTATGCCGCCAACTAACGGCTTGTTTCACTTTCTAAGACAGATTTAAAATCTAAATGAAACTTCATACAATTGAGTCAGTTTACCCGTGTTTAGGTAAAGATGAATTATGTTTATTAATCATGAACATGTAGCTCACCTGGGAATCTGCAACCCCGTTTGGTTTTTTTCTTGGCGTTTTGAAGGAGCTGTCAGGAACATCCTGATGAAAGATGGCAAATGTACAAAAATTATATAGATACCCAGGATTCTTTGCAATGTTACCAGATTATCCAAATTTCAAGATGTTAAATATGAAGCAGTGATATGTAAAAAAAGCAATGATTAACCAGTCTCTTACTGACATTTTCCTTCCCAAAGTAGCTTCTGATGTCTGGTATGTGCTCTGCAGTTTTTCGCTTTTTGGGAGCCATTTCTACCTGCTACGACAACGGAGAGGAATTTGTAAGAAAAAGACCTTATTTAGGAAAACAAACTCATTTTTGTTCAGATTCTGAAAGGTTTGAACTCTACGCTGTTTGCAGATCTTCTGCTTACTGAAGCAGAGATGCAAAATATGAATAAAACATTGATATTTAATGACATAGCAGCTCTTAGCTAGCATTTAGGAACAGATTTCTATATAAACTTAAATGGTCAGTAAAATGTGAAAACTATTGTTTGATTTGACGCTTAGGAAAACTACAATTACTATGTTTCTGTAGTCTTTTAATTTAGAATGTTAAAGTGTTTTTCTGCAAGACCCCGATTCTACTAAATATAAAATTTACAACTTTATTTTTTCCATTTACACCACCATTTTGGCCTTTGCTGGTTCCAAAAACACTCCGAATATGAATAAAAACCATAAATCCTGTTTTTTGCTTACTTTTGCGCTCAGAAATCTTGTGCTCCTATGAGTTTTAAAAGGTTTAAAAAGGTGCTGTCACAATAAGTGGAAATTGCATTATAACCGCTCTTAACCTAATAAAACCCACCCTCAATTTTCAATGTCATGCCATTCTCATGTGTTGGAAACAAGTTGGCAAACACCACTGGCCAAATTGGAACCAACAAGGGAAGTAACAAAAGTTGCAGTTCCCTCCTCCGCCACTAGGGGCGGGCTCCTGAAAGGAGCAAGTTCCCATCGACTCCAACTTTAAAAAATGCTGAATTAACAAAAGTAATTAACATGTAACGGTTCAAAAAACCGTTTTAAGTTCAATAGGTCAGGTTTACCGCCATGTCAGCTCTGAGTGGGTTGAACTTTTATTACTCATCCATTTAGATGTAAATTAAGCTTGAAATATCAGACAAATGTTTTTGCACCAGCGCTATATTTTTGCATTTGCTAGTTATAATTTGCACAGTATTCTGTTCCCATGCCATATATATTACATTTCGCCAAACCACGCCTCTTCAGGTATCACTGTCATTGCCCACGTGAGAGTTGAAGTCCCCCAGCAGAATGAGGAAGTCCCCAGAAGGAGCACTCTCCAGCACCCCCTCCAAGAAGGGTGGGTAATCTGATCTACTGTTTGGTGCATAAACAGAAACAATAGTCCGGATTATTTGACAGACCTATTTTTTTTAACCATCTTTTATGCCCAGTACAACCCCCAATCTGTACTTCTCCCTGACTAATGTGATTTATATATATTTTTCTTTTTGTAAAAACTTTTGAGTGAGTTTTCGATATGTCAGCATACTTGTTGTTTTCACCTTTGTTGTCCTATATATATATATATATATATATATATATATATATATTTTTTTTTTTTTATTTTTTTTTTACCAGACTGTAAACATGTTTATTTCTGTTTTGGGATGAGAGGGTAACTACAATTGTTTTCTCTTCCCATTTGGCTTCACTGTTGGAAGTTTGCCCTGCAGCCTAGTATCAGTCGGGTTTCTGTAGGCACCACAGCATAGAGACAACAAAGTTTGCATTGACATCAGTATAAATACTGACTGTGGTAAAACCACAGTATTGGTACTATTGGACCTCAGTGCGGCGTTTGACACCGTTGATCATGATATATTACTGGAATGTCTAGAGAATTGGGTCAGACTCTCTGGTACGGCACTCCAGTGGTTCAAATCCTATCTCATGAACAGGAATTTCTTTGTGTCAATAAACAAATTCTCATTACAAGAAACAGAAATCACATGTTGGGTCCCCCAGGGCGCCATCCTAGGGCCCCTCCTGTTTAGCATATACATGCTCCCACTAAGCCAAGTTATAACCACCAATACTATTAACTACCATGACTATGCCGACGACACTCAGCTTTATATCTCAATGTCACCATGTGTTACATAATGTGATGTAAATTTATATTTTTTTCTCTTTTTGTAAAAACTTTTGAGTGAGTTTGCAATATGTCAGCATACTTGTTCTTTGCACATTTGTTGTCCTATTAAATCTAAAATGTTTTTTTCCTTTTCTTTTAAAAAAAAAACCACCAGGCTGTAAACAGGGCTTACTTCTGCCGTGAAGTTGGTATTTTAAAAAAAATGGGAGTCAATCGGAACTTCCTCCTTTTTGGAGCCCGCCAAAAAAGTGGATGAGAGGGTAAGTAAAAAAAATGTTCTTTTCCCGGTTGGCTTCACTGTTGAAGGTTGCCCTGCAGCCTTGTAATAAAATTGGTATAGTCTCAACCTGCTAATTTGCAGTTTTACATTAAAGTGACAGATCCCTCCAAACGGCTCATTCTGAAAGGGACTGAAATCTTCAAGAACGGCACTAGGGAGATCACTTTATGTATGAATAATCTTATGCAAAGAATTTCATTAAAATGTTTTGTACAGACCATAGATTTTAAAACTTGTTTAAAAATATGCATAATATGTCCTTTTTAAGTAATAAAAAGTATATAAATTAAACATAACAATAAAATCAGATAAAATCTGATTTGTTACATGCAAAACAAAACTATCTGATAACCACAGGAATATGAAAATACAAGAAATTGATGGACACAAAAAGGAACAATTGTTCAAATATAACTTTTTGTATGCAATTATATGAGAAGTTTAAGTTGTTTTAGCGGTTTGCCTCCCAGTCAGCTACCTAACTTATCCGCCCTAATGAGACACCATAGAAAAGGTAGAACAGTCTATGGACAAATCACCGTAAATGCTTTTCTGAATACTTAATAAATCACAATGAAGGCTTAATGCAGCAAAGGTTGAACATTAAAACATTATCTGTTTAGTGTTGAACTCGGTAGAGTTCTAAAAAGGGCAAAATAAATGCAGAGAATGACGAGGGAAAAAGAGGAACAGCTCTTTACTAAAGCTCCCAAAGGAAGCAACAGATCAGGAGCGAACCTGATGAAGTGTGTAAACAACAAACAAACAAAATAAACCTGCCATTATTGAAACATGTTTTTCATGTTTTTCAATTTGTTACATTCAAATATAGTGTTTTAATACGTTGTAAAATACTGTCATTACTCACAAAGTTTTCTTGCCTTGCCGCTGTTCACTTTAAATATAAAGTTGGGTGAGAAGGGATCGAAAAACGGAGCAAACTGGGGGGAAAGGACACTGAAGGTGGAAGAAGGCAAAACTTAGAGGGTTTGCAGTATTTAACCCGCGGACATTAACCAGTTATGGATATACCAGTGGGTGGTTAGTGTAGCGATAGAACCGCTCCCGGTGCTCTCCGCTGCGGAACTGATCTACTGCATCAGATGGAGCTGGATTTATAAAATGGCGCCGCGCGGAAAGAGCCAATCATACGTGAGTATTAAGGTTGGCGTATGTTGTATTCAAGTACTACTGGTAATTCTCATAATTCAACGAATAAAACGCCCCTATTTTGATCGAAATATTACATAATCCGTTTTTTTTAATTCAGTTATTCCACTTTGTTATATTACTCGTATTCACATGTAGCATATATTCAGCTAAATAATCTTTTTGATTATCTTAAAAACGTAGGTGCGAGGTCATGTTATGGTAACGTTAATGTTTCCGATCATGTTTTAACTCCACCTGGAATGGTCGTGAGCGTTGTTTCACTTCTTCAGAAACAAAACTTATGAACTGTGAAAGAGATTGGCAAAACAAATAAAGTTTAAACAGAAAAATATATATATAAAACAATATATTTTTAAGCTTTAGCATTAAAAGAACGATTTCATATTCCGATCTCTGTTGTAGCCCTTTTCTGTTCTCAGAACAAAATACTTGGAACTGTTGAGGCTGTATTGTTTATTACATAATTTGATCCAATCTTCACTAGTTTTAAGGGAGATCCAATTCCAGAAACAAATTAAAAGGAAAAAAAGTCAAAAACAAGTGAAAGTAAGGACACTACGTTGTTCAAGCAACTTTCTCTTTGTTCTCTATCATGTGACATAATCAGTCTTTCACATAGATGTGGAGGAATTTTGGCCCAATCCTTTTTGTCCATCTGTTTATCGCTCAAGTGGTTTATGAACAAGCTTCAGTAGATGAACATATGACTTCACAGTTGGGTCTAAGATGTGAATAAATTAGTGTTTCATAATTTAAGTCAACTAAGATTACAAAAAAATAAAAAGTTCAAATTATGACCCATCCACCACAGCGTTTCTTATCAGGTGATTTAAAGTTTTCTCCTAACACCTGTTGACTTTAACATATTTACTTTGGTGTCATACGTCCAAATGTGATAAATATGTTTCTGTTATTTCGGAAGCAACTTGGCAAACTTTTTATTCTGCCATATTCTTTTAAATTCTTTCTCCATTAGCCATTTATTATGTCATGAAAACACAACAGCATTTCACCTAAGAAGGAAACATTCACAGGAACCAGTATTTTCCATGGGTCTCCCTCCTGAAATTCTCTGAGATTGCAGTAATTCCAACCCCTTCTAACATCAATACATAAAATAAGTGATTTACTGATATATTTTTAGTCATATTTTTAATATACAAACTCTAAAATGCAGTTATGATTATAAAGGACACTTCACATTAAACTGAACTGCTTGTAATCATTTCAGAACACACACTTGAAAAAGGTTTAATAAATATTTATTAAATACAAAGTCAGATTTATCACAACTTTTGGCAATTAAACATGTACTTGGACAACACTGACTCTTTGACACTTTAAAATCCAACTTCTGAATTTTTCAAACAAACTTTTTGTCTGAGTCAAGACCAGCCAATGATAAATTACCTTAAAAAAATAAAACTTATTTGATGTAAAATGTTTAAATAAAACATAATTTCCAAATAAAGGTTTTAAAACAAGCAAACCTTAAACTATAAACAGTTTTTAGGAGTCACCAGAACCATTTGAACAGAGCTGTCCTCCTGTTAACACTGTGCAGAGAAGAGCTTTAGATAAATAAAGCTCACTCAAATAATCCAGCAGGAAAGGAGTGTGCAAATAAAACCTAAATAAACGGAGATAAGTCAAGGCTTCATCAGCCACTGCATGCAAGAAACAGCTTCAAAATACTGGATCTGTGCCTGAAGTTTCCTTCATGGCGGCAGCAGTTTGGGTTCACAGCGTCCTCTGAAGCCCAGAGGAAGTCATCCTGCAGGAAATCCAGCAAGAGTTCAAAACAGCGGCCTGAAGCAGCCCTCCGTAGCGCTGACTGGAGACCTTCCTGTAGCGGCGTTCCTCAGGGCTCTACTCCAGGCCCAGAGAGAAGTTTATTCCATGAACTATGCCGATGATGATGGGCTGCCAAGCGACCAAATATCGCAGCCAGTCGAGGAGCTGGCCGTACAAAACGTGGGTTTTCTCCCAGCTGGACGGAGGAATTAGGGAAAATAACAAGGCATACTGTTGGGGGTTGCATCTTTGTAATTCAGAGAATTCCTACGACAGAGTATTACAGCCAATTAAAAAAAGAAAACGATTTCTGAGTAAATTTATGCCCCAACCAATTCAGAGGTTAAAGTCACATATTTTCCACAAAAAAACTCAAATTCTCTTACAGATAACTCAGAATTTCAGAGATAAATTGTATGTATTTTCCTCTCTTTTTTTTTTTAAAAGGCCCTAATAATGCGTTGTACATCCGCAAAAAAGGCAGAAAATTTATTAAATATCTGTTGAACATGGCACTGTAGCCGTCTTAATGTTTAACCCAGATGTATGATCATGGAATCATTAATTTAGATAGACAACTCTTTTTAAATACTTTAACATACAAATTGGAAGAAACTCGATGGTGATAAGTTAAAATATTTTAATATTGATTTTGAAAATATATTTTTTTACGTGTTCTAATCCACTTGCAGAACTTACTATTATCAAGAAGACTCTTGTGTAAACCAGTTGTATAACACGGTGAGGTTGAATAAAAAGAAAATCTAATAAAATAATGCTTGAAAATACTTTAATGAAAGCAAAACAATCTGAAGCATTCAGTCAGTTACTTGAGCTTGACTAGATTCGTAATTATTATTACATTAAATTACTAGTATTATCCCAATAGCCCCATCCTATAGTGATAATAGTGGATATTTACCAAAATTTGGTGAAAAATTTTACTACAGCAACAAATTTGGCGTTTTACCTGATTAAACTGCATCGTGTTATTAGAAACTTTAACTGTGTTTCACATCAATTCAAAAATCTCCCAAATGTATACTATATGTTGTAATTTTCCAATACGTTTTTGTTCTCTGTTTTTATAAAGATATTTCTCCGGTGCAGAAAATTACACCAATTTTGATGTGCAACCATTCTGAAATTAGATTATAGAATTGGGAAAATTAATATTATCTGACTTTATAACACAGACGTGACATGATTGCTGCTGAAAAGCGACTACAGCCATTATTTGCTTCCTAATTGCAGTAATATACAGTTTGTAATGATCGGTTTTATTCGCCAAGTATGAGGACATGCAAGGAATTTACTTCCGGCAGATCGTGTCTCTCCACTGCAAAACAAAGAATAAATATAAGAAATATAAGAAAAATCACACAAATATAGGAAAATCACACTGGCAAACCAGAAGCTTCACAGAGGGGCCTGTGGAGGTGCAGTCATTTGTGCAGAGGGAGAAAGAAGAGAAATGGTGAAAGGACACATCCCTGAGGCGCACCGGTGCTGATTGCTCGAGTGTCTGAAGTGTACTGACCCAGTCTCACCTGCAGGCTTCTGTCAGTAAGGAAGCTGAGGCTCCGTTGGCAAAAGGTGGCTGAGACAGTGAGCTGGGACCGTTTTGAGCAGAGGGACTTGGGGGATACTGGTGTTAAAGAACGAGCTGAAATCTACAAACAGGATTCGAGCAGGAGCTGAGTATTAGGTCTGAGTCGTCGTTAAGAGTTGTTAGGAGGACAGTGGGTGGTAGAGCGGGTTGCAGTGAGCGAAGGAACAGATGTGAAGTGTTCCCTTTCAAACCTACAGTAGAAGCTGTTGAGGACGTCAGCCGGGCCTTTGTTAGCCTCAGCAGTTGGGGCAGAGTGTCTCTTGTAGTTGGTCATCTCCTGCAGGCCTCTCCACACTGTTGATGGCTCGTTGGCTGAGAACCGGTTCCTCAGTTTCTAAGGCCACGTCCACACTAAGCCGGGTAATGCCTTAAATATATAGGTATTTAGGCTACGTCCACACTAAGCCGATAAGGTTATACGGGGAGTTAGACGCCTAATGTTATCCACTCAACACGAGCATTTACGCCCAGTTTAAGGTCCCATGGTTGCGCAATCCCATACCGACCTGTGCAGATACTGGGCATGCGCGAAAAGACGCAAGAAAAACACGCGTATAATCTACATGACGCCAGCACCTACATAAAGTATACAAGAAGCTCTACAGCACAGTACATATCTGCTTGTCCCGTTAACCGAAGAGAACAATAGCTGCTTAGAAGAAGAGAGAGTTTTTGGTGTGGACAGACGACGAGATCGATTTATTACTCTTCGCTGTCGTCTTTGTCTGTAGTGTCGTATTGTTATTGACGCAGCATTCATTGACGCCACTTCCTTTCATTACCTGTCCACACTAGCTCGTTTAGCCGTTGAATTAAAATGTACACGGCTCTCTTACCCGGCTAATAGTTATCCGGCCACAGACCTTAAACGACGCCGGGTTAGTGTGGACGATAGGGGGGTGTAGGTAGAGTGCCGGTATAATGGGGTTCAATTAAACAGTCTTCCTGCTGGATTCCTCCTCTGTAAAAAAATCAAAATTTATTTATATGTCTCTGTCTAAATAAGTTTTCATTTTCTGGCTCTCTGATGTAAACTGACCCAATCAATGTTTCTATTAGTGCATTAAAACATAAACTAAGGATACGGGTTGTTCATCATCCTCTTCAGATCCACCTTCTCGTTGCAGTACGGACACGTCTGCTTCTTACCCACGATGCACCAGCCCCGGATGCAGAACTCGTGGAATCTGGAGGAGAGTCGGTGATTTAAGGACAAAATCTGATTCTCTGCAGCTCAAAAAAAAGCACCTGAAGGCACCACGTCGACAGAAAGAACATTTCCCTGGTTAGGGAGTCGCAATACTGTTAAGAGAAAAGGCCAACGCAGGAATGAATAAGGGATACATGTGACCACAGGAAAGCTGGAAGGTGTCTTCTATTAATCCTTCCTCCTCCACCTCCACCAGGATCCTCTGACCGCACACGGCGCAGATGTCACCGCTCAGACTCCTGCTGGGAATGCCTCCCTTGTTGTAGTACTGGAAGCACCCACAAATAAAGGCATAGTTTGAGTACATAAAACAATACTTAAGATTTGTTTGAACATCTAAATGTGTAAAACGTGTTAATCCTGCATTTTCGAAATAACTTATGGTATTTCCTGCAGGATTTTTCCCTCTCTTTGACATCAGAAGAGCAGATATACGTAGAGTAAATCTTGGCTCATGTCGGGTTACAGATAAAACAAATAAATTAACGTTGCTCTACCCCGATCGTAGACGCCATGTAGTCGGAGCAGATTTCTGCAAAGTCTCGGCCCATGACGCCGTAGTAAAGCCCATAGAAGAGCATGATGACACCGACGTCCATGGAGTCCTCCGCCTTGATCCTGAACAGGGAAGCAAACAGGAAGGAGAGAAACAATTAGTTGTTGTTGTTTTTCTACTACATTTTTATTTTCAAATTTAATTAGAAATCATTTTTCCATGTCATTATAGTCTGCCTACAGCTGCTTTATTACATGTATAATCTTCAAAAGGAATTAAAGATTACAAGCCTGATTTCTTTAGGTCAATATAAAACATGTAAACTATTGAAAAACTCTTGAAAAATATAATTTCTTTAAATTATTCCACCTTGTTACGTTTTAACGATTTTGTAACTGCGTGTAATTCTCTGTATTTTTCTTGTACTGCCTTCTTGGACCAGGTCCCTCTTTGGGATGAGATTTGGTATCACAATGACTTCATCACCTGGTTTAAAACAGGAATATTAATATGAATAAAAGAAAATAAGAAGCTTATCTTTTAGGTTTCATTTTCATATCAACCTTTTTTAGACTAAATTTTCTAAACTTTCTAGATGTTTTTAAAACATTATGCAACACAAAAAAAACATTCAAATATTGCCAGAACGGTTGCAGATGTTTAATATAAAAAAAGAAATTCCAAAAAAATATTGTAAACTTGAATTGAAAACAATAAATAAAAATCAGAAATAAAAATATTCATTTATATTAAACTTGCAAAATAAGCAGCATGTACTCATTTGTCCACAGTGACTGAACTTTAATCTATTATGTCCAAGGTAGCCAATAGGCTCTCAGCCCGCCCCCAATGTAAAATCAAGTTGGACTCCAACAGCGAAAAGGCTGAACTGTAAGTGTAGCTGAGGACGGACAGAGCAGGAGAAGAGACGCGTAAAAATGGTCAAATGATGGTAAATTACCAAGCAATGAATAAACACAGTTTGTATATGTCTTTTGTTCATTATAATTCTGCATTTTTTTATTTTTTTTTCTGTCATTTTTTAATTTAAGTAGACAATATGTTTTGAAATTTGTTTTTTTTCCCTGCTTCTAATTTACAATCTCTATTTTTTGAGTTTACAATCCGTTTCTTTTTTATTTTTATTCATGTTGAGCTGATCCTGATTTAAACATATTCTTTAAAGAAGGGTTTGTGAAAATTATTTAACTTATTTTGATTGTTAAGGTGTTATAAAAAATCATAGTTTAATTGTTTTGTCATTCTAAACATAGTTTAAGGTCCCAGGTCCAGTTTGGCTAGGGTAATTTTTCCAATGATGTTTAGTAAGCCAGAAACAACGAAGCAACGATATCACTTTTTATAAACCGATACAATACCGATTCATGAATCTTAGTACTTGCCGATACAGAGTACCAATACTTCTACCACACAGAAAAATGCAATGAATAGTGAGACAGGTTTTTTTTTCCGTCTCTGTTTGTTAAAACGGATGATGGTGAATTAGATTTTTTTTAATGATTAAAAATTATCAAAAAACTAAAATTGTAAGTGAAAAAAGAAACATTTTCTGTGAAATTATTGCAGTTTCCACATTTTAAATCGATGTCTAACGTTGGAATTTAATCTGTATTAAACAAAATGTATTGAGGAGAAAACATTTTGTTTCATCCGGACCCAGAAAGTAATGAAGACAAACCCCACATCCAAGGAGAGTAGGTGGGACTCTCCTTATTGGTTAAGAGCATCTGACTGTGATTCAGCTGATTGGTTGGAGACCGACCTGAAGAAGACGTTGAAGCCGAACATGGTGAACATGATGGCCAGGTAGCCCAGGACGCCCACAGCGTAGCTCAGCTTGTAGATCAACAGGAACCACTTGTAGACCATCCTGGAGATCAGACAGGGAGGGGTTACAGGAACCAGAAACGCGCTGCCACACCGTGTTGACGAATGGGACTCAAGGGTAATCAGAGCCTCAGTAATGTAGCAGAGATCTTCCTACGGTGGTTTTGGCCTTTCATAACTCGGCTGCCGTAAACTAGGCACCATTACGATGGACTGTCGACTGGGACTCAACCAGCTGCGACCTTTTCCCTTTTAAGGACTAGAATTTTACTGATACACGCCTTATAAACTAGACTATAAACTTATAAACTATACTGATAAAAAATATTGAAAACGCCTAGTGCAACAGGGTTTTGTTTTGCTTTGCTTTAATAAAAAATAAGGACAGCAGAGAAGAGGACAAACGGAAAACTATTGAGCCCAGAAATCCAAGAAACTTTATGCATTTCTTTTAATAAAACCGTAACTTATTTTTTTGTTCCGATTGAGCTTGAAACACATGTAGACACATTAAGATGAAACTGTAAAGAAATATTGGCGCTGAATATAAAACTTAGCATTGAAAAATTATAATTTTAACTCAAAATCTTAATTTTGAATTTGAAATAAATATTAATATTTCTATATTGAAAGTGAAATAAAAATTGAAAGTGAAATAAATGTCAATGAAACTAAAAATCTATGCGTAAAACACTTGACTGACAATGAAAGTTTCATATTCATCATCTTTTTTTTAACTGCCAGTCTTTTTTCACTGCTGCTGCTTTTCAGCTTCATTCAGCTGATACTCATTTCACGTGGTGCACGTGCACAGGGCATCAGAGCCGCAGGTGCTTGCTTTCAGCTGTCAGTGAGTCGGGCCGTTTTATACCCGTTAAACCAAGTAAAGGTCACTTGTTGTTCTTTTATGTAAATTTATTTCTAAAAATATCCACGTATTACAACGAAATCCACTGCTGTAGCTTCTTTAATGTTTATTTCGATATAACTTTTAAGGTAATTGCTGTATGCGTGTCCTTTCTTTTGGTTTAAATAGACCCAAAGGATCAGCAGAGTTTGATTGCCATGGTGGACTAGTGGTTAAAGCCTAGTTTATGCTTGTCCGACCGCAAATTTGCACTCAGACGCATTGATGGAGACATTTTTCATTTATAGAACGCCGTTTTTTTCCTCTACACTCTCCATCGTTTTTTCAGCGTTGCTCGACCAGGACAGCTGGGAGTGCTGACGCTATATTTTTTTCTAGGTTTGTGAACGCATTTCTTTCTCAAGTAGCAATGATAGAACGACAGAAAGTACGTTCTGATTAAGCTGTAAAGCTTTTTACTAGAAGTGCGGATTATAGAATACTCTAGAAACACATGGAAACAAAACACAGCAGCCGTTTTTGTTGTTTTCCGACACCTCCTTTTGTTCAAAATCGCTAAACGAATCACAGCGACTATAGAGCCGACCAATCAGATGCATACGTTCACCGTTGACTGATAGTTAAAAATTGGACCTCTACTCTGTGCGTCCTTGTGTAGGTGACGGATAATGGTGTTGCGTCAATCTGTCTCCGTAAAAAACGGAAAAGCATAAACTAGGCTTCTGGGGTTAACTTAGAAGTCCTATTGTCATGGGTTCGACTCCACTAGACTGCGTTGTTCTTAGGCTTTTTAATCCTTCTTCTTTGACCAGGTGTGCTGATCCCTCAGTCGGCTGATGGTCTGCAGGCTGCACAAATTTTACCTTTATGAGCTCCGTCAGCAGTATCTTAAGGTTTCCTAATCAAGTCCAGTCAGTTTAATTAAACACCGCTGGAGTTCAGCAAAGGAGCAGATCCATCTCAAGGAGGATCAGAAAAAATGGACTGCATGCGAAATATATACAGGTTTCACTGCAAAGAACCTGAATACTTATGACTAAGGATTGACCGATTTGGATTTTTGTAGTGCAGGCGCAGATTTTTTTCCCACAAGCCTTAGCCGATGACCAATACGGGCTGCTGATTTTCTTAAGCTGCTATTTGGAGCCGATACCGATTCTGCCCCATCAATTTACGTCATAAAAACAATGATGATAACAAATGTTGCAAGTTCCAGTTTAACATTATTGAACTTTAAAACCATATCTAACAAATAGTAAACACAGGTGAGGTAGAACAAGTAGATAAAGAATATTTAACAAATACAAAAACATTTTAAGGCAGAACAAGTAAAAAAAAATTCTGTGCTGAAAAACTGCGTAATTAAAATTCAGAAAATAATTATTTAAGCATAAATAAAATAATTACACTTTTGCACACAGTACAAACAAGTAAGCAGCATAATAAAGTGCACAGTGTGCAATAATGCTGGGAAAAAACTTTCAACAAACGCAGCAGCCGCTTATCTGCCGATGCCGATACACGAAAAATATGGCCCCATATCGCTACCTATGACCATGCAATATATGTGCTTTTCTTTTTTTTGTTAAATAGTGAAAGATTATACATCCGTTTTTTTTTTTCTGTCAAGATGGGGTGCTGAGTGTACATTAATGAGAAATTAAAATAACTTTTTTTGATTCTAGCAAAGGGCTGCAATGGAAAAAAAGTTTAAATAGGAAAATATATCATAAAGAAACCTGCTAACTGTAAACCATGCGCACACTTCCTCAACAATCAGGATGCGCTGAGCCTAAACTAACAACAGGTACAGAAGCTGCAGGGGCCAAAATACTGAAAGCCGCTGTAAGTACCAGATCGGCTCGGGGGCCTGCGCCTACTTATGACGATACATTACATGATTGGCTGAACGTGTTGTGCATTTTTTAAATAACTTTATTAAAAAAAATAGCAAGTATACAACACACGAACAAATCAATAGGATTTCAATACAAACAGCCAGGGCTGTTATATAAATGCAGCACACGCAAAATGTACGTATATTAAATCTTTTGACAGCTTTTTTCTGGATAGCCTGATATTGATTTGATGTGTAGTTAAACATATGTTTTTGCGGTTCTCCAAAAAAAATAAACAGAAGACGTTTTTTACATCATAGGAAAATCCGTCAAAAACATTGTAAATAACAACCTGCCGAACTCGGTCCAGAGCAGTACCAGAGAAATGTCATAATATCTTAATCTCCCCACAGGAGCTGTTTTAAACATTTATATCTCTTTTAAATTTAACCACACAGCACTTGCAAGGTAGTTTGTCCAAGTTAAGTTGCTGCAGTGTGACGTTTTCGGCAAGCGTGCCCCCCCGAGCCGATCTGTTACCTACACCGTACCTCACTTCTTTATTACTTGTGACTAATATCAGAGAGAGGTGCCGCGAGACGATTGCTACCTGGGCGTCCTGCAGGACAGCGGTTTGCGGGTGGCCCTGAAGATGACGTAGCTGGTGACGACGGAGAACATCCCCCACATGGACAGGAACCTCCACCAGTAGAGCTTGATGGTGAAGTACAGCGGCACCACCCACATCTGGACCAGCGTCACCAGCTGGAGGAGACAGGAGAGCGTTTTTTCCTTCTGTTAGCGTCTGTTCTGGACAAAATGCACGCCACACTCTTCAGATTTGTGTTTGTAGGAACACTTTAAAAAGTGTTTCTTGCCCCACAGTAAAATACGTGTTAAGACACAACTTCTGGAAAACTTTAAGGAGTGAAGTTTTATATATATATATATATATATATATATTAATCAAAAGGAGCTGACGTTGTAGGAGCGGTGGTGCCTCTGCTTCCACTGGACCAGGACGATCTGAGCCACCACCAGCGTGGCGATGAGGATCAGCACCATCTCTGCGTGCATCGCCTCATGGCCCCGGTGCTTTACGTGCAGCCGCTCATGCTGCATCCTGCAGAGAAGAGGAGGAGAAACAGTTAAAAGCTGGATGGATGGTGCTGAAGGGAGACCGCCGCCATCAATCACTCACCTCCAGTTCTCCCTGTGGCTCATCTTCAGCAGGTCGTCCTGAAACGAGACAGAAATAGCAGCTGCTGGGAGTTCTACGGCATTCAAATGTAGGTCAACAACAACCCAGCTGCTAAAGGTGGAGCCTAACAGCTGGAAACAATATATACAACCCAAACAAGACGTCATTCAGCGGTGGGGGGAGGAACGGCTGGAAACTGGTTTGAAACACCGCTGGAATGCCACGTCTTTAAACAGCAGCAGTCAGCAGCTAGTTAGCCTGTTAGCTTAGGGAGCACTGGCCGCGTTTATTTCAGGGGTTTACATTAAAACTATCAAAGAGTTTCTCATTCAGACGAGCAAAAACGATTCATCTGCTAACAGTAAATCACTGACCTGAGGATGAACACCTGCCATCGCCCCTATCCTGTCCTCTCCTGGTGAAGCCGAGCCGGCCAGCGCCGTCAGCGGCTACGAGGGGCGTGTACGTAAACCCATGAGGGACAAACGGCACTAAACGAGTCTGGCGTTGAAAACGAATCATGACATACAGCCATATATTATACACTAATGTTTACCATGAAATTAGGGGAAAATGCAACATTCCTGATGTTTCTTTTCAGTGTGACCTAACTTAAGAAAATGTACACATTCAGATTTCTCAAATTTCTGCTTTTTCCCCTCCATTCAAACCAAAGCTAAAAGGCTTATTGCACCTGAAAAAAAGGATGAATTTTGAGGGGGAAATATAATTGTGAACCCTTAGTGACTAATCCTCAGATGAAAGGGGAAAAAAGTCAATTTTGAGATTGAATTTAATTGAGACTTTAAATATAAGTACTTGATTTAAATATTTTGTAACATATACCAAAAATGTCATTTAAAGAAATAATATAATTAAAGAAACGTGGCAATTTACTGTGCAAAAATTATAGTTGAACATGTTTAAGTCACACTGAAAAAAAACTGTATTGAGTAATATTGACATTTCCATAGATTTGTATCAATCTGTTCCAATTTAAGCATTTATGGGGGATCCTAAGATTTTAATTACACTACATCAGCTCCATTTTGAAATTGTGAACCTTTCATATGTGAAATCAGATTAGAAGCACCTTACCCATATTAACACTTATAAATTAGATTTTACTTGAACACCATTTTCGTTTCTTTCATGAGACAAGAACAGATAGTCAATTACTAGGAAAGCTTGAATGAAACAGTGTTCATAACTCTAAAACTAAGTTACTTAAGAAATTTGTGATAATGCTAGTTTTTCCTGGGCCATTGCGGCTAGAGCAACCATACAGGATGTGTTCATGGTTTAAAGCAATAGCTACACCACTTATACACTGAAATTCATACAGGTTACGTCACACCTAACCCCATATTAAGGGTCTTTAAAAACTAGGATCAGTTGGAACTAATGATCATTTCTTTAAAGTGCAGCAAGCTCTTTAATGAGTCAATTTTAGATTTGCATAAAGAATTATGTTCTATACCAATACAGCAGTTTAAGGTTTTTACTTTATAGTATTAAGTTTAGTAACCCAGTTCGCTAAAAATCAGAAAAGTGAGGCGGTAGTTCCAGTTGTTCGATAATAAAGTTAAACTCCAGATAAACTGCCCTACTGCTTTGTAGGTGCATCCATGAGCCTTTCCCAGGCTAGTGCCAAACTTAATGGGATGCTGGATAGTTAATACAGTTATTTTGTTGAAACTGGGTTGGATAACCCTGTTCTGGGGAAATAAAAGACTTCAACTTTGTGTCATTTATGTCAGTTTTATTCAGTCACAAAACAATCCCAGGAACAGCAGGAATCATCCTCAGGGAAACCAGCGAGTCTGTAAGACAGTAAGGATCCAGATAAAAGACCAGGACCATTTTTGGTATATCGACCTCTGGAGGAAACTGAGATCAAGGCCATCATGGCCATCGGTCTGGGTCCATCACTGCAACCCCAGCGACTCAACGCCACAGACACCAGGCAGGATACTTCAGAAACCTGAAGCTCTTCCTCCACCTGAAAAGAAAAAGATAAACTCGTTACATTTAAAGCAACTGATCAATTCATAGAAAACTTCGATATCAGGGTCGCTCAGACATCCAAGGAAGGTTAAACCGTCTTTGGTCCCTTAAGAACCTCTGGTGGAAACTGCGAACGGTTGGAAAAACCTTCATCACAGCGACAAATCAGCAATTTGAGCACAAAAATAAGTGTTAAAACACCAACCTGGGGGTTTCTGCTGCAGCTTTTCTGACTTTGCTCCAGTTCCTTTAAAAACAGAAGAAATCAAACAATTAGTGGAGATTTTAAGAAATAATTCACACTTTTGTTTAAAAGTCGCTCAGAGATCCAAGGAAGGTTGAGCCGTCTTTGGTCCTTTATGAACCTCTGGTGGAAACTGCGAACGGTTGGAAAAACTTTCATCACAGCGAGTAGAACACGTTTTAGGTAACTGCAGTCATACACACCGGCTAGACGAGCGTTTATCAGCGTCGCAGAAAATCCAGCAGCTTCATCCTGGGACACGGAGACGACAGGAAGACTGACTGCCTCGAAACAAACACGATGTGATGTCCGTTAATTTTAAAAACAAATTTTGATGCAGAGAAAACACCGATTTTCGACCAGAGGTAAAAGTTACTTTAGGCTCCCCAGAAACCAAGGGAAACTACGACGTCAAAAGTACAGCTAGCCGTAGTCTCAAATTTTTCTTTAGTTTGGTCCCAGGCACATACCCAAAAAAAAAACAACAACTAAAAACTCTAGCCATAATGTACTTCAGAGTTTACAGTTTTCAGATTTAACCAGTTTCATTTAGAGTCACAGACCAAAAAAAAATAAAACCTCCATCACTTATGCAACATTTTACACTCAAACAGCTGAATCAGCATTAAATTATCCAATTGCTTTTTGCTTGCCTTTTACCAGAGCTCTGTTTCTGCTGAATGTACAAGATAGTAAGTTTGAGTGGATAGATAGCTACTGCCCCCTACAGGCTTAGATAAGCTATCAATGTTAAAAACATTTCTCTAGTTATGTGTGGATGGGGATTTATTTTTTATAAACGACAGGGGAAGAATTTTAGCTTTTTAAATCAAGTCTGCATGTGACTAGAGATCCACTGATGCCGTCTGTCATACAGTATCTTTTTCATCAAGGCAGATAACTTGTCTGCCAAAACTGTTGAAACATTAAGTCCAAGTTACAATTTAATAGTCTTTCATAATTACCTGAGAAGAACATTCCCCCCCCCCCTCAATATATTCATCCTCATTTAGACGATATGGTGGCTGCGAGGGTCATTTTCTGCCCCAACCAATGAAAACTCCTGTGGAAAAAGTCATGATCAGAAAGGCACCAGGAAGAATAAAATAAAGTCCGATTAGAACAGGAAGTCGCTCAGACATCCAAGGAAGGTTAAACCGTCTTTGGTCCCTTAAGAACCTCTGGTGGAAACTGCGAACGGTTGGAAAAACCTTCATCACAGCGACAAATCAGCAATTTGAGCGCAAAAATACGTGTTAAAACACCAACCTGGGGGTTTCTGCTGCAGCTGTTCTGACTTTGCTCCACTTCATTCCTTTAAAAACAAGAGAAAAACAATTAGTGGAGATTTAACTAGATTATTCACACTTTTGTTTAAAAGTCGCTCAGACATCCAAGGAAGGTTAAACCGTCTTTGGTCCCTTAAGAACCTCTGGTGGAAACTGCGAACGGTTGGAAAAACTTTCATCACAGCGAGTAGAACACGTTTTAGGTAACTGCAGTCATACACACCGGCTAGACGAGCGTTTATCGGCGTCGCAGAAAATCCAGCAGCTTCCTTCTGGGACACGGAGACGGTCAGCCTGGAAACAGAAACATGACGCTCAACTTCATGATGGAGTTCATTCAACATTAAAGGAGGGACTCAACCAATCAGTTTTGTTTGACCTTTTCAACATGATAAAAGATTAAACCGTAAAGTATTCTTTCCTTATACGAAGACTAGCAATTTTCAGCTTTAGATCAAATATTTTGAGAGAATAAATAGAGAACATTTTTAGATCTGCAGACCAATGCACTCCCAGGGTTTCTTCATTTCCCAATTACGTCATCTAACACCTTCCCCCTTGGATTACAGTCCGTTTATGTACCTTTAACTCAGGTCAACTACCCAAACGAACGTTTGAAACGTAAAGATGTTTTCTGTTACCTTCAATTGTAGCGAAAAATAAAACAAAAGCTAGCAGATTCTATTCTCAGCCCATATAACCCAGTCCTAAAGCTGGGTAATATGGCTTATAAATGAATTTTAATCTTTTTTAAATCCATGTATTAAAAAATTGCAAGTAATGAAAGATATTTTCAAAAATATCCTTGTCGTCAAGAAACTCATCCCGGGGCTGACCTGAATTCAAAGTCCAATTAAAAACAAGCTGTAAAAACAGGATGATTGGTCCTGGGTAGATTGACGTCACTGAGTAGGGCTGGAATGAGAAAAATAATATCTATTCTGACACGATTCTTATCAAAACTCTAAGAACTGAATCAATTCACAAGCTAAAAATCTGTTTAAAAGAGGAAATAAAAACCCAGAGATGGCCAATTTAAGTTTAAGTCATTGAATCAGAGGCGTATGATTAAGATAACAGCTAAAGAAAAAAAGTTTAACAGCAATGACCCATATCTATATCGGCCTGGATCAGACTGAATAGTTATAATTATTCAAACTGTTAAGAAACTGAATTGATACCCAGCCCCATCACTGAGCTATGGAAGTTCAAGTAGCGCACGGTACAAAATTTTATTAAGCCTTCAAACAGAAATTCTGTTTAATGAACTATCGATTAATTGCCCGGCCCTACGTCTCATTTTTAGGATGGAGAACAT
The DNA here is from genome assembly GCA_028564705.1 of Apricaphanius iberus. Taxonomy (NCBI): domain Eukaryota; kingdom Metazoa; phylum Chordata; class Actinopteri; order Cyprinodontiformes; family Aphaniidae; genus Apricaphanius; species Apricaphanius iberus. The sequence continues at coordinate 250,912 of JAPXFQ010000972.1, forward strand.
TATAACCTCATAACATTTAGCAAACCTTCCAGATTTTTTTTTATAAAAAAAGCACACGATTGAGGTTCTTATTTTGAAGAGGTCAAAGCTGGGACGCCAGAGCCCGGCACTCTAGGAACGCCATCCTGCTGCCCTACAGGACAACCAAACCCAATCAGGTCACCAGCAGCAGATGCTAACAATCATGTTAGCATCTGCTGTAGCAGGAAAGCTGCTGTAGGACTTGCCCTGCATCCGAAACCACTGAATGTTAGCCTCTAAGCACTAACAACTAATCCTTGACCTTTCATAGGGTCAGCAGTGAGAACACTATGGCTAGTAGTCTAGGGAGCCGTTCGTGAATGTGCCCATTTAGAACAGCCTTTCTACCAGACGCCATTATGCAACGTACACGCACATGAATGACGCATATCAAAATAAACCTTCGGAAGAGGTTGTTGTACTCACATGCACGCGTCTTTTCCCTTAAAAGAGAAAAGAAATTGTCTTTTACCTTTCGGCCATTTTCGTTATTTTACGTGAGCTGGGCCGGCCATCTTGTATTGATGGTCTCTTGTGGCGCAAGGGACTGTGGGATGGCACATAGCTCCTAATCGCCATTTAGTTAGCATCAGAGGTCCCTATGCTAAAGTGGCTGTGATAGTTAGCATACAGGCCACTTTCCTTAACTCCTTCCTAACTGGAATCCTAATTTGGATGCATCTCATCATGGCTGACGCACACCCTCTGGTTTAGTGACTGGTGATCCTACGGTCTACTACCACTTAAACTGTGATACGTGTACCACCAGTGGTACTCAAGCTCTCCCTAATCCTTTTTAGGAGCAAATAAGCTTCCTTTGTTAATCATCTATAGTTAAAAGGGTAATAAGCCTTCTCTGCTGTAGGTTTAGGTTGGTCATGATCTTGGTACTTTGAGAGCTTGACATTTTCTCAGGTGCACTGTAAAAAGTTTGAGAAATACTGTTCTGGTAGCTTCCAGAACAATAAAACTAAAATCAAGTAGTACTGTATTTATTACAGAGAATGGACTGGTTCCCCCCTGGAGGTCTAACTTTGCCAGAACATAATATATGGAAATCAGTTCAGTTTGGTTTAATGACTGCCCAAAAGCCTTTGACAAATACTCAGATTAATCCATCACGTTCTTTTCATGACTACGCGATGGGTTTGTGGTCAATTCAACCTCGACTGAGATCGAACGCCATCAAATACAATGAAAAAAGGGGGATACTGGAAATAAAAGACCATTTCATACCCACAAGGTAAAATTAGACAAGGTTTGTTGGAATTTCTTTCGACACATGACAGATTTTATTAAAGACTAGTTTTATTACATACCTGAACAGATCATCATTGCTCCTATTGGTGGTTCAGTCGCCGTGGTGGTTACACAGCTCGACCAGACCGCTACGGTGGCCTTTAGGGCCATTTTCTGTGCTGACCAATGAAGACCCCTGTAGAAAACAGTCATGATCAGAAAAGGCACCAGGAAGGATAAAATAAAGTCTGATTAGAACACGAAGTCGCTCAGACATCCAAGGAAGGTTAAACCGTCTTTGGTCCTTTAAGAACCTCTGGTGGAAACTGCGAACGGTTGGAAAAACCTTCATCACAGCGACAAATCAGCAATTTGAGCACAAAAATAAGTGTTAAAACACCAACCTGGGGGTTTCTGCTGCAGCCGTTCTGACTTTGCTACACTTCATTCCTTTAAAAACAGAAGAAATCAAACAATTAGTGGAGATTTTAAGAAATAATTCACGCTTTTGTTTAAAAGTCGCTCAGACATCCAAGGAAGGTTGAGCCGTCTTTAGTCATTAAGACCTCTGGTGGAAACTGCGAACGGTTGGAAAAACTTTCATCACAGCGAGTAGAACCCGTTTTAAGCAATTGCAGTCATACACACCGGCTAGACGAGCGTTTATCGGTGCCGGAGAAAATCCAGCAGCTTCATTCTGGGACACGGAGACGACAGGTAGATGTTCATCCTGGAAAAGGATCAGACAGAAGAGACTAATCTGGTCTGAGTTGGTTCAATGCTGAGTAACCCAGTCCTGGAAGGAGGAAACACAGAATCCAAATTACTCAAGAGGTCATCATCATCAAAAAGATACTTTTTAAACACATAATGAAACGAATGCTGAATATCAAAGCTTCTCCAACTTGATTTTCTAAACTTACTGCCCCTAAAAATTGTATTTCTGAATAAAATTATTGGATGTTGCTTAAATGTGTAGCCTTAGTACTTAAATTTAACACAAAAAAAATTTCTGATTTTTTTTCTCTCCTAAAGGAGCAGTAAATGTTTTCTATTCCTCCCCACGTTTCCCTCAAACTAAATGTTGCTATAATCTGTCAGGGAAAAGTTACGGTTCTGGTTCAGATAAACCATAAGAAACTTCATACGTTTAGAGTCTAATCTGCAAAACTACACAACTGTAGAAAAAAAATGAATAACTTAGGAGTTTTCTCCTAATTGAACGTTAAACTTATACGACTTAAATGCATATTCTGCCCTTTTTAACCCAGAAAGTGCCATAAAGTGAACCCGTGTTGGGTCACAACGTGGAGGTGGAAGCTTACGTCAGATCTCAACGTGAAACAATCTGACCCCATCCAGTAAATAAACGCCTCATCTGACGTTCACATTATCCGAAAACGATTAAACGCACCACCATCAAACATTATCATTTTAAATTACAAACCTAAACCTGGGATTAAAACTACAGCTCACACCAACAGAGACAGTTACCTTCTCCTCTTCCGCCCGCGATGAAAGTGACCGTAACAACGGCTCGTCGCTGTTTAAATACTTCCCAGGAGCAGGTAGAACTGACCACCGCCCCCTGCCGGAGGGGAGGTGAAGTATCAAATAAAAACGATGCAAAATGATTAAACACAGGACAAAATATGCGGTAAACTTTGGTGTCTTAATGGATATTCTCTAAATATAGTTCAATTTAAAAAACAAAAACAAAATAACATTTAAATTACTAAGTTTTTAATATTCTCAGTAATTAATTTTTTTTGTTTTTTTTTTGTTTGAGGACTTTAAGTTCTTGGGGTCAACCAATAGAAAGTGTGGAACAGAGGTGAAGAAGCATGAAGCAAGCAACAATGAAACGAAATGTGTACAAGACAGCAGTGAGACCAGCGATGTTGTACGTTCTAGACTAGAGACGGTATCAATGAGGGAAAGACAGGAAGCAGAACTGGAAGATTTTGAGATTCTCTTTGGGAGTGACAAGAAAGGATAGGATCCGAAATAAGTACATCAGAGGGACGGCTCATGTTAGATGTTTTGGGGGATAAAGTGAGAAAGGACAGACTGAGATGGTTTGTACATGTTCAGAGGAGAAATGACGATTATATCGGTAGAAGGATGCTGAGGATGGAGCCACCAGGCAGGAGGCAGAGAGGAAGACCAAAAATCAGATTTACGGATGTGGTGAAAGAGGACATGAAGTTAGTTGGTGTGAGGGCAGAGGATGCAGAGGATAGGACTAAATGGAGACAGATGATTCGCTGTGGCGAAGCCTGATGGGGAAAGCCGAAAAAGGACGATTTTAATATTCAAATTCTATAAATTAGGCCATAAATTAGCTTTTTTTTGGTTTATTTTTTCTATTAAATCCAAAATAAAAATGCACCTATTTAGACTTGCTTATGAGTAACTGATACAATTATTAAATGTTTTTATCCTAAATTGTTGTTTTCCATCAAATCCCATGGTTTCTTTTATAAATGTTTGTTTATGCTTTCTCTTAGTCACTCTATGTTTTAATCTTGACATTTCTGTAATTATGTAAAGCCCCTTAAACTGCTTTGTCTTGAAAGTGTGCCATATAAATAAGATTGCCGTTCCTTAGTTCTTCTACTTTATGTTATCAGGTTTAGAGAAGTATAAAACATATCAAATTATTATTTAATGGGCTACTTTCACATTTTATATATACCTATTTACAATTCAAAATATTATTCAATCTTATATCTTTATAACAGAACAGTAATGGTGTAGTACAAAACAATTTAAGAAAAAGTTGCTTGAGAGATTCATTCAATGTTTTTATGAAGGCACTTCTGTCATATTTTATTAATAAAACATGTCTGTAATTTCAAATATGCCTTTAAGCATTAGAATAGCTTCTTTTAAACTTGCTTTTCTTCCCATTTTTATGCACTTTAATCTGAATTAAAACTTATTTTGATTATGATGCAAGAAAACAAAAAACAGTATTCAGATATTTAGACATCTTTAAATGTATTTTCACATGTTGATGTATTTTTTTCATTGAGCACTGGAGTTTATGATTACCTTTTTTCTTTTCAATCTGGGTATTAGGTATTTTGTTATCCTTTCCTGCCGTTTATATAACATAATGTGTCTTGTTACACATAAAATACTGCTAATATAACATATGTATCTGCAAGGAAATAATTGTTGGAACTAAAGGTCAAGAGACACTAAGATGAACAGACCGTCATTGAGAGAGAGAGATGTTGGAAGCATGGACCAATCCCCGTCTCTCCTCTTTCCTCTATCTTTGCTCCTGATTGGATGCTCAATGTGCAGATTATGTGAGCACTCTACCCCAACCTCCCCTCCTCCTCCTCTGGTGGCGTTGCTGCTGCAAGCTGCTGGTGTTGCCGTGACGATGAAATCCTCCCCCTCCTACGCACACACACACGTACACACACACTCAGACTCCAGAGGAGAGGAGAGGAGAGGCAGCAAACAAGACGGTATCATGACGCGATGGCTTCAGGCTGGAAAACAGACGCTCCCACTGATCGCCTGGAAAACAGGGTGAGAGATGGATTCATTTCCTGGGGACAGAAGGATGGATGGATGGATAGGTGGATGAGTGATGGATGGATGGGTGGGTGGAGGAATGTTTGTGGGTGACAGCAGCAGCTGTAGCATTTTCGTTTGGCTCAGAGAGGGGGATGATGGAGAGAGGAGTGCAGGGATTGAAGCAGGGAGGAAATGAGGATGGACTGAACGAATGAATGATGCAGCTCAAACTGATCAGCTTTCTGTGGATAAATACATGTGTGTGTGTTCGGTGTGTGTGTGCTGTCAGGCCTGCATGGACACGTTAGCATCCTGTCGGCTAACAGAAACAGGAGGTACGTCACTTCTCTGAAGTGAAACTGAGGTCTCATCACAGCGACATATTCGGTTTATTGGAACACGGAGTTCCTGCAGAGAACAGATGCAACCCATCAACTGTCAGGAGTTCTGTTAATCTGAGATTCTTAAAACGGGTCATTCAGCTGGAAAATTCAGTCAAAAGGAGGGATAATGGATGGAAAATGTGCACAAATAGAAAAAACACCAAAAAAGATAAAAAAGATCAGCATCAAGGGAAACAATCTAACTTCACAGGATGAATAAAACCACCCCACACTGGAGTAGGCAAAAGATCCAGAAGTAACAACACATTTATCTAAAATGAAGTTGTTAAAACTACTTTAAAAGCAGCAGAAACTTTTAATAAACAGACATATTTACTTTTTTTTAAAAGCAGCAGGTGCATACAAGGTAAAACAACAAATAGTTTAAATAAAAACTAAATATGGCAGCAAAATATCATGTATGTATGATGAAGAGATGCATAACAAGAACAGAATAAGAAAAAAGGGAATCTGAAATAGCAACAAACTTAAAATGACAAAAAAAAGGCAAAATGCAAAAGACAGCAACTAAGGAGGATTTAAAATATCACAAAAATGATACAAACAAATGAGAAAAAGTAACTTCAGAATGTATGAAAATACAATAAAACAACTGCATAAGATAAAACTTGAGAGGAAATAGAAACAGAATTAGTATGGAAAGCAATGTAGCGAAATATAAGCTTCATAGATCCTTTATAAACAGTAAAATCAAATTATAACTGCTGTAAAGAGACACAAAAAAGAAAAAAAGATTGGAAAATTCAAATCAAGCAAGGATAAAAAAAATAATGAAAAGATCCAAGAGACAAAGTAAGGCAAGGCAATTTTATTTGTTTAACACACTTTCAATAAATATCTCTGAAAAAGAAAGTGAAAGTAATAAACTTACATTAAAGTAAAGAACTGAACGCATCAGACTCAAAAGATTCAAAAGGGAAGCTATGTTTTTAAAAATCTGCTTATTATTTTTGTACAACAGAAACATAGAGTGGAAAGGCAGCAACTGCAACGAAAATAACTAAATATCTCAAAATATTCTAACTATGAAATAAAACTGCTTACAAATTTATGAAAAGAGAAAATCAGAATTTCAACAAGCAAAACATTTTAAGAAGACATTGAAATAATTATAAACAGAAGGACATTACAAACAATCCAAACGTCCTACATATTTCTAATATATTTGTAATAATGTGTAAAAGCCTAGAAATGTCTTTTCATCTTTTCCTCGTTTGTTTCCTGTTGCTTTAAACTCTAATTATCGCTCTGACTGTACACGTTGAAAAGTTTAGCTGAGTGGAATTTGTTCCTGCAGTCATTTTCTAACTTATGAATATTAGCACACATCTGCTTCAGGTGAATGTTATGTTCTCCTGTCTTTCTCATCTTTGAAGAGTGGCCACATTATATTTACACTTCAGTGAAATGAGAAGTTATATATTACTGATTAAAAGATCTCTGACAGTAAGTATGAAAAACTGTAATCCTGAAGGCAGAACTCAAAAAAAGTGAGGCATTCATTTGCCACATATTTTTTGAGTTCATAAACTCAGACATTTAAGTATATCAAAGCTTAAATGTTTGGAGTTTATGTTAAACGTGTTTTCTAATTATAATTAAATTTACAGATTAAGCCAACTCAGAAAACTTCAGTAAATACATTAGATATTTATGCTCTTGAGTACAACAATTATCAACACAAATGATACAATGAGCTGAATTTCACTTGGGATGTGGTATTAACATTAACACCACTATGAATAATAAAATAAATAATATTGGATCACAATGGGTATCTTCATACAACAGGCTTCCAAGTCACTCATGGTGTCAAAAACATGCCCCTAAGAACCCTGGGAAATGTGATAAATAGGTCACTCAAAATGTTTAAGTTACTTGTAATTAAAACAGAAGAACATGCTGAATTAACGCAACACATTTGAGTTACAATATTTTTTTTCAGAATATTGAGTTTCAGCCACTCAGTGTAACCAAGTAATCTCAACATTTGGGTTTACAGTGTACAAAACAGCTACAAAAGATTATCAATGAGACACTTTAGTCAAATTGTTTTGGGAGTTTACACGATAAATTTAGATTGGCACAGATTACAAATCTGGTGCATAACCTCTTTGAACCCACCGCCAACCTACCTCAGATCTCAGAAATCCTGCAAAAATGAAACATTTTATTGATTTGATTCCAGAAAGGGAAAAGAGGAAGAGTATTTGTTGAAGCGGTATTCAATGAATGAGTGATTACAACAGAAAAAACAGAAAATGGACACAAACCTTCCCGTGGGAACGTAAGAGGAGACGGATCAGATGACCCGAGTGTGTGAGTTGTGTTTTCTTTGTCTGCTTGTCGCCATTTTGTTGATTTATAGCCTCTCTCTCTTAGCAGGTTTCCTTCAAATTAGCTTTTATTGAGCTTTCCAATCAGGTGATGGAGCCCTGTCTGCTGATCCAGACAGAATCAGGCAGCTTTTCAATTAGCTGAGCGAGGTCTGGTTCATCAGACAAAGGTCACTGAGTCATGAATGAACCGGGCTGCGGAGCAGAACTGAAAAGAAACGGATTTTAATGCAACTTTCAAAGGATGGAAATAAAAATGTTATTTTCCACATAAGGAGTATAGGTTGTCTGTTTCAACTGTAAAAAAAAATAAAATAATGCATGCAGGGTTCCTCAGGTTTCAGTTTTAGTCCCCATTTTGATTTCATTGGATAAATTCCCTCTGATGTTTCCCAAACTTTTCCTAATGAAGAGAAGGTTGGAGGGAAGTTTTACTAAGCCTTTTTTGCATAAAAGAATACCCTCAGACTATCCCAGAGGCCTTTTGTAGATGTGGTGTGATTTATGTGATGACTAAGGGATTCTGGGAGACTATAAGTAACCTAGCTACACGACATGATTTTGCTCAATTTTACTATTTTACACCACCGGAATACAGTTCCGACTGGAACATAATTAATTAAATCCACATTGTGCATTTGACTCATACTCTTCAGATGTTTAACTTGGGAAGTCTTGCACTGACCTGCAATGCAATGCTTTAGAAACGATTTGGATGAATAGGCCTAAAGCCTTTAGGAATCAGCTACAATGAAAACAGCACTAGAGAAAAGGTAATATAAGAGTTTTGTCCTGACGTTTTCACTAATGGTGCGTTCACACCGCCCAAAATGTCAGCACACGAAAGGAAAGATTACATGTTAAGTGTATGGTCAAGGCTGCCGGAGGAATATCTGAGTTTCTGCGGTTCTTTGTGTGCCTTGGCTGCAGCCAATTTTAAACCTTTTGCTGCTTTCGAGGTGGCAAAAGCCAACAATTGAGTTAGCTGAACATTCGGCACCGTCCCCTGAGCGTAAACCGATCAGAGCGTCTCGTCGATGTTGTCTAGCCTGCCACATCAGCAATTGTTTAAAACATCTGGCAGAGAAATGCCTGGCCATGCTCTTTGCAAGCTTCGGCCTTAAAAATTTTATAGGCTTCAAGCTAGCAGCTTTAAGAGCGTTCTTTTGATGTCGACAAAGCGTATGGTGTGAATGCGCCATAGGATTTCATGCTTATTGTAGGACTGAATGTCATTCGGGATAAAGGGGCAAAATTTCTTTCATTGTGAGTTGAATGATTGTTATTCATAAGAAAATTCAAACTTGATTTAGTACCAAAGCAATAAACTTCGTAATGTAATTTTACAGATTAGGTGTCAAAGATGGAGATGAACTCTCTGATATTTGAGTAAGAAAGACTATTTAATTTTTGTTCTAACTCAGTTATCTCAGTGAAGAGCAGGTGGAACCATGCCTGGTTGGCACAGAACAGAGAGGATTGGGCTATTAGTCTCATGTGGACCTCTAAAATCCATCTAATCTTTTTTCTGTGTCATGAATAAAAACAGTTGGAGCAGACTGGTTCTCGAATGCTGCCTCTGCACACACAAACTCTGTATGTGTGTGTGTTACGGCACTGACCTGTGGAGCCACCGTCTGGTTGTGTTTTCATGTGTTTTATCAGTTTGAGTCAGTTGTTGTGTGACCTCACCAGCAGGTTAAACGACTTTTGTTCTGCTGCCACGTTGGGTGTTTTTGTTTGGTGTGCCTTTTGTTGGGTGCCCTCAGCTTTAATCAGTCCAGTGGGTTTTCCCTGTCTTTAAATGACGTAAACAACCATGTTTATGGCAGCGACCTGTAATCACCCTGCATCACGTCCAGTGACTGCTGGAGATGGGCACCAGGCTCCTCACAACCCTGCTTGGATAGGTGGGAATAAATTATGGATGGATGGATGGATTACAGCAGTAAAACTGGTGTTTCTAGAAGACAATGCATCAACGGTTTGAGCACCTTGATTGATTGTTCACAAACAGGCAGACCCAGATTCAGACAGAGGGACTTTGTATACTCACCAGCCACCTATAAGCACCAATAGTGGCTTGGTAAACCCATCTGTAAAACCTCAATGCTTTCAGGCACATAGAAGTTGCAGAGGTTCAAAGTCAGCATCAGTACAGGCCAGGAATAGGATTTATGCAATGTTGGCCCTATCATTGTCATTGGGTCATGATGGACTGGTTTGAATACAAGAAAGCACAAATCTACTTGGATGTTAGAATACTACCATGCTTCGGGTTTTCAAAGAGTGGTTTAACCAGGAGGAAAAATATCCAGGGAGTGGCAGTTGTGTGGACAAAAATGCCTTGCCGGTGTAGGTGGACAATGGGCAAACTGGTCCAAGATGACAGAAAGGCACTTGTGACAACTAAGGCATCCAGAATACCATCTCTGCATTCACAACCTTGAATCATGTGGGCTACAGCAGAAAAAGACCTCTCAAGGCACCATTTTGTTCTGAGAACTGAGGCTACAGTTCACATGGACTCACCAAAATAGGAGAGGAACAGATTGTAAGAACACCATCTGGTCTGATGAGGCTCGATGTCAGCTTCAACACATAAACTGTAGAGTTGGAGTTTGGTGCAACAACATACGTCCGTGTGACATTGTATCAATGGCTAAGGCTGGTGGTGGTAGTGTCATGGTGCAGGACCACAGCCTGAGAATCTTACTATCTTGCCATTTAAACCCCCACTATGTCGATCGCTTCATGACCACAACGTACCCTACTTCGGATGCATACTTCAAGAAAAATAATGGCCCTTTGTTAGTCGATACAGACAAAAAATCTTTACGGATGGTTTTGGAGAATTTGCTGAATCCATTCAATGGAAAAATTAAGGCAGCAACCAAGTCCTACCAATATGTACCCCATAAAGTGATGGTAATGGTGATGGCAATACCTTAGAGTACCTGAACAAACTGGAGATTGTTGCTGGGGAGTGGGACTTGGTTCTGGTGTTCTTCTGGGTCCTGCACTCACATCGTGGATAGATGGATGGATTTTCTCCTTGTTGTTAAGCTTACGTGAAACAAGCTGTGTCTGAACAAATCTACAAACTGTACCTTTACACATTGGTTATTAACAGCCTCCACTGGATTTCACGCCATGTGAAAACTTGAAGTCATTTGCATAAACATGCTGAAATAACATTTTTTTAGACTTGAAACCAACAAAAAAAACCAACCAGCTCCTCTGAAACATCTGTGAGTCTCTTCTTTGTAAAACCAGAAACAAGAAGGGCTAGAATTGTCTGTAGCCCTGTAACAGCCACAGGCCATCACCAGACACACAACCACTGCCAGACACAGTCCCACAATCCTCTGCTGCATTGTGCCATCAGTGAATGGAGATGTGGGGGTGTGGATCGTGAAAGACTTCAGACAAATCCTTCTGCTCTATGACAATGTGTGTGTGAGATCAGACGTTCGGAGTGTGTTTCTCTGCACGAGGTGAAGCTGATCAGAACATCCCAGGGGGAGGAGGCGTTTGAACTGGATTACAAAAAGAATCATAGCGAGCCACAACCCCATCCCCTCAATAAATTATTCACTAGAATATTTGGCCTCGTGTTTTACACAGAGACACGGGAACCAAAATGATTTGCTTGGGCAGAGAGATAATACACTGGCAGCTTTAAGGGATCAGGGACCCCATTTAAAAGTTCTGGTCTTACCTGCAGAGTTCTAGGTACTGATGCTTATATTCGAGCTGTATTTTCATGAGAAAATTTGATTTGTATATGGTTGAGGCAAAGACAGATTTCTTGTTCATACCTAACCCTCATCATCACCATCATGACGTGTGGGTCACTGATGAAGAAGGCAGCCGGCGACCCAAAACGCTCAGTATCCTCAGTGAGAACTCATTCATATGCAGAAGGATAAATATAGGACTATGGGGATTAAGGAACCCATCACCGCTTCACATGTTTGCTCTATTTCTTCTTGTTGGTTGGTGTCACCGTACCCCCACCATCTTCTATGCCGTCTGTTACCATGGAAACCCCAACCTTCCTCCCTCCCTTCCTCTTTTTCCGATCACTTTGAAGTCAGTTTGGTGACCTACATTGAAAACGCTTTATTAGTTTTTGACTTTACAAGTTCATCCTGAGGATCATACCATCTCCGAGGCTTCTCCTTATCTGTGGACGGAATCGTTAAGGAACTGAATGAGCTATGCATCAGTCTAAGATCTGTTTTATCTTAGTTCTGCTTTCATTTCTTTGGTGCATTAATGCAATCATTCCTGTCGCAGTGGGTTTTAAAGGTGTTTAACCTCTTAAACCAGAGGCTGCTTTTTCCAAATTTGCCGTACCAGCACTCTGGAAGGTTTTTAAAACCTTTTAAAAGGTATAAAATGTTCAAATTTATCTCATATAATAGGAAGGTCTATGGGGATACTGTGAATGTGAAAATTCTCAAGAAAATCATAGTGAGTATGAGTAAATGAGGTTAAAATACAGAAAATATGAAATATGAATGTGAATTGTACCTGATAAAAATACACATTAGGAGCTTGTTTTCATCGGAAAGAAGCAAATAAACATCATAGATAATAACTACTCACTCTTATTGACTTTAGACCAACTGTTGGTTATGTCCTGCTTTCGTCTGTCTTCAAAAACCTTGGTAATTGCTGCATTTGTATTTTTAAAACCATTGACCTCTCCTTAGGAAATCGTGAATTACCAGTGATTTGGCCCCTCTTTCTAAGATTTGTACAGTTTCCCTAGCCACACCCGGGTCCAATTAGTGCCAGACCGACAAAATCAAGAAATCCCCCATACAGAGCCGGTGTGACAACATTAAGTCAGCTGAAAGATCTTAATAAGCAACACACCCTGCTTGTAATAAAGAAATCTAACACAAGATCAATTACTAACTCATTGAGACCTTTTTGTCTACAAAGGTTGACAATTGTAAAATCTTTTCCACCGCATTGGGGCCCCACACTGTCAGAAATAGGAGTAGCGAAGGGGAATATTAATGTGCCCAAAGGTACAAAAAACAGATTAACTCAGTCTAAGGACGAATATTTGACCTCCGAGTAACTATGTGTACGTTTTTCATTGTCTGAAAGCTACATATATATCCCTCAGTAATAAAAGTGCATTTTTGTACGATTTCTTGGATAAGGTACAATTTCTGGTGATCTTTTTAACCAAAAAACAAATTCATCATCAATGCTAGATTTATGTAAATTAACTTCATAGTTTTATTTTTAACACAGTATTTAGAATTGTATTTTATTTTTTGTTCTATTTTTTAATCAAACAAATACATTTACAAGGATCTTTCTCTGCTTTAAAATAGTAAACTTGATTTTTACAATAATTTTTGAATAAATCATTTTTTCTATGCCAGCATAAATATTTCGCTAAATTGAAAAAAATGTTCGTGCAAGATCTTACCTTTTAAGGGAAAAAAGAGTTGTTTTTGTGGGTGACTATTGGCTACAACCTACATTGTGGTTAGGTGACGTCAATCACGTCAAGTCAGTAATGATTGGCTGTCCAGGTAGCACTGATAAAAGGTTCAGACTACAGACTACAGTAGAGATGTTCAATGTTTTTGCTACATGGGTCAAAATCATCAAGTCAAAAGTCCCAGTGGGTCACAAAAACTTGAAAGATTTGTATGAGTTTTTTTTAAACCTGCTTAACAATAAATTAAACGTAATATTTAATGAAACAAATTTTCAGAGGGGATAATTTTAAAGCAAAAATATTTTTTTTCTTAGCAGAAAAAAGAGTGACCTACTATTTCTTTGAAAGTATTTCTACGTCTGCTTTTGCATTAGTTGTTTACCCAATAAAATTAAAAAGAAAAAAAAATATGAATGCTAAAAGATGATAAATTTGTTTTGTGAAATGGAAAATTTTCTAATCATTTCAAATGATCAACAACAATGATGCCCTTATAAAAGAAAGTCTCAATCTGTATAAATCCTTCATGTTGTTGTGCAATTGCAGAATGTACGAATCTTAAATGTTGGTCAAGGGACGTGTAAAATCCGTCCAAGGGCTGTGAATGGCCAACGGTCCGCACATTGGACAACCTACATTTAAGGGTATAAAATGGTAAATTAGAGTGTACCACCCCAGTGACAAGAAGACACTGTACCCCTAAAAGTACAATTCTGTAATTAAATTTCTGAGTGTGCAGTGAAACACTCTGACAGCCATTATCCACAGATGCAAAAAAAAATGGGAAAGTGGTGAACTTCCCCAGTTGTAGCCGACCAACCAAACTTACTCAAAGAAGGCACTTACAGCTCATCCAGGACGCCACCAAAAAACTCAAACTTTCAAGTGCAAAAAACAGCTTGAAAAAAGACACTGAAGATCACACTAGCAGTAAAACAAGGTGGTGGCAGTGTGATGGTATGGGGCTACTTTGTTTTTTCAAGACTGAGATGGCTTGCTCTAAATAATAAAACAATGAATTGTGTCATTTACCAGAAGAGAAAACCTGAAGAAAAATGTCTGGCCATTTGTTTGTTACCTTAAAGGAAAAGTTAGTTGATTTTTTTAATCAGGACCTTTTTTTTTTTTTAGCAAATATTATATTTATTTACTCACCCAGACAAATTTGGAGCTACTTGGAGTCCTTCGGTAGATGTTTCCATTAAGTCGTGATCAGCGTATAGAATTCCATCAGGGCAGAACATTTGTCTAAATAAGGCATTATCTGCCCCAAAACTCCTTCATTTAACCATGTTTTGTAATGAACAGTTAGCGATATTCCCCTGTGAGTTTGGAATGTCTTGGAAGTGTTAAGGTATTCGCTTCTGGGTTTTTTACAGGCTTTTAATTCAACCTATTCCAGTTTACAGTAACCTGGGATTTCAATGACATCACAGCCAACCACCATTGCAGCTGTAGTCTGTGTAGGGTGAGGAAAGGAAAGGGAGCCTGTAGAAGCTGAACTTAGTCCAGTTTGGATTGTGCAATTTGGAAGCACGCAAACGTGAACTTGTTGATGTCTGCAGTAGAAACCGACTGCCAACAATCCAGTCCAACAATCATGTTTCCAGTCAAAAAGTATTTTTGATCTTGTTTTGAGATTTATATACTAAGCAAAAGCAGACAGTGTTAGATTATTAATCTAATTTAGAAGATATGTGTCTTATTTTGAGAATTCTTACTAATTGCAACTGTTTACTGCATTGGCAGATCATTTCACTTAATTTAAAGCCCCCGTGTGTAAGAATTACCTCCAACTAGTGGTGCGCTAAATGAATGCAAGCAACTGAGCAGTTTTCTCTGGCTTCTCGTCGTTATAACACGCCATTATTACTACGGAGGCAGCGGAGTAAATTGTTAGAGTTAAACGGATGATAAAGTATTTGCTGGACTAACCTGTCCTGTGTCAAACATAATGCTAACATAAGCTTCATTGTTTTATGTAATTACCTGACATGTCCAGCAGAAAGCCTGCAACCTCTGCATCCGTCTTCAAGTTCGTGTCCCTCATGAATAGTCTCCATCTGGTAAACGCTCTGTAGATTCTTGTTTCTCCCAGTTATTTCTTTTTCTATCCTGTGGTATGGTTTCCTCCCTCTCACGGCGCAAAGATCACGAATGGTCCTCCATTAAAATTGAAAATTATGATCCATGGTCCTCTATGCTCGTTGCTCGTTTCTTCTCTTCACCTCTCCCCCTCCCTCCGACGTCACTAGCTAAAACGGGTAAAGCTAGCAAGTGTAACCGCTTTTGGCTAACGTATTCTAAGATGGCGATGCAACATGACAGCCTCAGATGGGGGGAGGTGCACCCTCTGAATCTATAAACAACGTATTCTAAGACACGAGAACGGTTTCATGATGATGCGATTGTGATTAGACCTCGGTAAAATACGTATTTATGAAAGCAGTAGTTGATTTTTATTAATAAAAAGACAAATTTGTTACACACTGGACCTTGAAGAAGTTTTAATTAGTAAGTAAGAAAATTGGTAAGAATTCTCAAAACAAGACATATATTCTCTTAATAAGATTAATAATCTAACACCTGCTCTTTCTTAGTATATAAGTGTCAAAACAAGATAAAAAATAATTTTTGGCTGGAAACAAGATTGTAGGACATGGTTAGGCGGACAGTTTTGCAGTGTGAAAGTAGTACTCAGACTACAACTGGGAAGGAGCACAGCAGTGACATCATTGCAATTGCATGTTAGTGCAGTTGTATTTTAGCGTCTAGATCAGCCTGGATCGTAACAAATAAGCACTTTTGAGGCGTTCTGAACTCGGAGGGCAGTAGTGCTAACGATTAATAACAAAAAATGGTTAAAAGGTGTTTTGGGGCCGATAATGCCTTATTACAGGCAGCAAATCTCCTGCACTGATTAACTCCCATTTATGGATATACGCTGATCACGACTGGGTATAAACTTCTCCCGAAGGACTCCAAGCGGCTCCAAACTTGTCTGGGTCAGTAAATGAGCATAATAAATGCTAAAAAAAGGTCTAGGTTAGAGAAAAAAAGAACTTTCCCTCTAAGATTGAAGGCCCTTGAGTTATGGACCGGGAAAAAATTATCATTTTTATTTTACTCAGATATTTTTGTCTGATGGTAAAACATGGTTGATGGTCTGAAACATTTTAGCGTGCCATGAAACTAAAAGCAGAAGAAAACCGTAAGTGGGGAAATACTTTTTCATCAAAAGATAACTATTAACATAAAATAAAGAAAAGGGAAAAACATAAAGTTTATTAAAAGTATGTAAAGAATCTCAACCTCCTAAGAGGTTCACATTGAGGTGTATGTGTTCTTGCGAAAGAAACATCAAACATTGTATAAACAGAGCCAAGACATTTAGATACTACTGGAATACCTTCTAGTGGCCGTTAGGGAAACTACATAATGGAGCACTTGGTGTCATCATCTTTCCTGATCAATGCAAACCCCACATCTGCTGCTGAGGTTAGCCGACCAGCTAGTGTCACAAAGAGCATAAACTGTTCAAATGAAAGCATGTGGTCAAGATTTTAAATGTTTTTTTCCATTGCCTTTACCTGCGATTCCCTCTAAATCTCTAATTCCTTTTGTTCCTTTCTGTTTTTCCTCTGCAGGAATCAGTGGATTTATCCTCAGCCCCTTTTAAAGGAAATCAGCTGAGTTGATTTTCCTTAAATCATTCCTGAAGGGAAACAGTTTGCTTCTCACCTGTTTGGAATCTTTTGTGTGTTTTTAATGGACAAAAAGCTGGCTGGAACTACATGAGTGGTTTACATGGAAACCATAATCGGCCATCAGGACTGTGGGACAGCAGACTTTCAGAACTATAGAAGAGTAAAGCTGATTTGGATTGCTGACTAAACCGAAGATCAGCCTCAGAATCCAGATAGCTCCTTTTAAAATGAGGAAGGTGCAAATAGTCCCTATTTAAACGTTTTCTCCTTTTTCCTGATTTTACAATGGAGTAAACAACAAAGAGAGCCGGGGAACAGAAGGAAAACTTTAGGAGCTAAAGTAAGAAACCCGTCTACTTGATCAAAAGGCTTCTTTCCCTGGCAGCGGTGAGGAACCAGGGGTGTGTTTGGAGGTCCAGCTCCCCCACCCACCCACCCACCCACCAGGCTGCCCCTCGCAGATGGAGGCCCACCAACACTCCCCAGATAGCAGCAGTGAGGAGTGCACCGTCCTGGAGGCCGTGCCCAGCAAGAACAGCTGCCCTCAGCATGCAGGGAAGGTAAGAAAGCGTTGTAAGTGCCAGCCTGACCAACACAGGTCTACAGCCTGCCATTAAAGGGGAAGTTTGTTCTTTTTTTCAACCTGGACCTTATTTATAGTTTGCACTATGTTCTACTCACCCAGGCAAGTTTGGAGCCACTTTGAATCCTATGCGCAAAGTTTTATCCATTTTAAATCAGCGTATATCACTATGTATGTTACAAGAAACATAAAAGTTCCCAAATGTATTTCAAACACATTTTATCAGCTGCAGCTTTAAAAAAACAAAGAGAATGATACCAACGTTATTGAAATTGGTTGAGTATTAAGGAAGTTATCGCAATTTTAGTGGAATAAAAAAAAAGACCCTGATTTCTCCATAAGACCCGATCAGAACGTCACGTTTCCGGGGATTCAAAAACTACTTTCGGGTCAACAAATTTTCATGAAAGTTGATCAGAATGTAGAAAAGAGTTGATAAAAAAATCCTGCATACATTTTAAAGAATCCTGTGCATCCGATGAGAAGCTTTTGATTGCTGAAATCCAAGCCAAACTTTCAACCTTTGCCTGAGCATAGAAATACTTGAGTGAATCCAAAATGTTGACAACGAATCGCAAGGGAATTAGCCTCAAAAGCCAATAACAAAGCCTTCATTTTTGCAAAACCCCAAGAAAATTGTTGATCACTCTGCGCACACTCTAACTGAGAACTCACCAGTCAGGTAATGTGGTGTTTGTAACATACCTACTATAGGGTACAGAAAAAGTGCAGCCTTTAAAAAAGGCATAATGTGCCACAAAACTCCTTCATTTAAACCATGTTTGTTATTCATATTTACTGCTTTTCTCCTCCGATTTAAGTGCGGCCCGGAAGCGCTTCTTCGTTGCCTGCAGGGGTTGTTTTGCAGGCTTTGAATCCATGATCTCAATTACATCGTTGCCGTCTGCTATGACAGTTGTAGTCCGATAAGGTTAGATAGAACTTGCTACTGCAAAAATCAACATGGTTCATGCTTGCGTGTTTCCAAATTACACACAAAACATGACCAAGTGGACTGAGACCGTCGTATAGCATAGAGTATAAGTCCTGCACAGACTAAAACTACCTTTGGGTACTGCAGTAACATCACTGAAATAGCAGCTTGTTGCAAGTTATATAAAAAGCCTCAAAATAAAACTGGAAAAACTCAAAGAAGCACTTCCTGTGCGCCCCGAACTCTGAGGGGAATAGTAGGAGCTATTAATAACAAAAGATGGTTAAATGACAGAGTTTTTGGCAGATAATGCCTTATTTAGATGCAGGACTTTATGTGCCCTGATTGACTCCTATTATATGGACATACGCTGATCTCGACTGGATATAAACTTCTCCTGAAGGACTCCAAGTGGCCCTGAACTTTTCTGGGTCAGTAAATGAACCTAATTAACGTAAATAAGGTCCACGTTGAAAAAAACTGAACGTCCCCTTTAATGCCACATTTGGCCTTTAGAAACAAAAAAGTTTAATATTTCCCTCCCTTAAATATGATAAGCTACGTCGAAAGAATTAACCCAACTTCTATCACCTTCCTTTTGGAGGTCCTATACAATGAAATGAGACACACCAAGTGTTTGTAGCTAATTCCATTTGAACTTGAGACTGAAAAATCAACTCAAATGCAGAAATGTAACTAAAATACGGGTCTGACAGCAAACTAATCTCTGTCTCCAGGTGGCTGACCTATACTGTTCGGCCTGTGAGTGTGCCCTGTGTGAAGACTGCTTACTGGACCATGAGGATCACCCCAAAGTGCCCCTCAGCAAGGCCCTGGAGCAGCATCGGAGCCAGCTGCAGGAGAAAGTCGGGGCGGTCCAGAAAAGGTACAGGCAGAGAACGGAGCCCCTGAAAAGCATTTATATGTTTATATTTTTGTTATCTGTACTATAAGAATAATTTTGTAACCTGATGGGATCTAAAATATGTAAGGTCTGTTTTTGAGGGGAAAAAAACATAGATGAGCTACAACTACAGAAACGGTTTATAAATGGGGAGACACTGACATCTGGTGGCCATAAGGGGAAGCAAAGCATGAATGGCATGGGATCTAAGTATATGCAGAATAGAAAACAGATGAAACAGACAAAGCAAGGAAAGTTAAAAAAGAAATCAGAAAGAAACACGATTAATATTTTCCCTTTGCACGCATGTATCCTCTGCAGGCTCCCTCAGATTTCAGATGCTCTGTCATTCGTTAAGGAGATTCTCCAGCAGCTGAACAATCAGAAAGCTTCCATTGAAGAGGACATCCAGTCCAGCTTTGAGGACCTGCACAAGCAGCTGGATGTTCGGAAGAGCGTCCTTCTGATGGAGCTGGAAGTCACATATGGACTAAAACAGAAGGTGCAAACTACAAGAATCAAACCACATTTGAGTCTTCCAAAGAGCTGTCATTTATCGGTGTTGCAACATTTATTTGCTTAAGTGAATATCTGGACTCTTACGAGTGGTTTGGATTTATATGTTGTGCTCTGATTTTGTCAGAAAAAACATGCAAGTATTGAAGAATGATTGATCTCCTTCTTTAGGTCCTTCAAGCACAGATAGACAACCTCACCCGGGGAGACGGGGACATCACGGCCGCCTGTACCCAGACGGAGGAAGCCCTGGCTGAGGAGCTGAGCGTGGCGACCCTGGAGGTGGAGCACGAGCTCGAGGAGCGGCTGAAGG
Organism: Apricaphanius iberus; assembly: GCA_028564705.1. Classification (NCBI taxonomy): domain Eukaryota; kingdom Metazoa; phylum Chordata; class Actinopteri; order Cyprinodontiformes; family Aphaniidae; genus Apricaphanius; species Apricaphanius iberus. Next base: position 270,879 of record JAPXFQ010000972.1, read on the forward strand.
AGCTGGCTATTCTTAGAATGCCCTGCCAGCCGGAGGAGAATGACCAGCTGGACTTGGTGATGGAGACAGACGGACTGAGGAAATCCATTCACAACTTGGGGACCATTGTTACAACCAGGTTATACGATACAAACAGAAAGTACAATTCAGTTTAAAACAAAACTCTGATAACCCTGCATCTAACCCTGTTCTAACATTCTTCTTCCTCAGTGCTGTGGCAAGTCAGAGCGAAGCCATGGGCACCGGCTTGGAGCAGTGCATTGTGGGACATCCTGCTTCAGTTACCATAGTAACTAGAGACAAGTCAGGGGGAGCCTGTAAGAGTGGCAATGCCATCTTATCAGCTGAGGTTTGTTCAGTGTTCATATTCAAGTAAAAATACAATCTTGATGAAAACTAAATAAATGTGTACTTGATTCAAGAAGGTTGAAGTAACTATTTGATTTTCAAATCATTAACAGATGTGTCCCGCCTGAATAAATGTGGCAATATTTCTGCATTCACGTCTGAAGCATGCAAGTGTGTTAAGGAATCAAGGGAAGCAACTGACCTATAAAGCCATTTCAAAACAGGTTGAAATCCCTTGTTCTACGTTAGGGTAGATAATTCAGAATTGCACAAACTGCCTTCAACGTCAGAGTGGAGCGCAAACAGAAACTAAAAAAATATAAGAATTCCAGTTCAGACTCTAAATGCATCAGTAAGTAGGTTAAATAAAAGACAACTTCAAAAATACCAACAAGTGTGGCTTGTTTGTAAATTGCAAGGAGAAAATATGTTTTCTGTCCATTTTACATCTGATGGTATCACAAGACTTCTGAAACATCATACTTTGAATAGACAAGACAAAAAAAAACAGGCTTTTCAATGGTACACATGATTATATTTGAATAATCAAGTTTGAGGAGAATGAGGTAAAATGTATCCATCCTTTCATCTTCTCCCGCTTATCTGAGGTCGGGTCGCGGGGGCAGTAGCCTAAGCAGAGAGACCCAGACTTCCCTCTCCTCAGCCACTCGGGCCAGCCAAGAGACATAGTCCCTCGAGCGAGTCCTAGGTTTTCCTCTGGGTCTCCTCCCATTGGGACATGCCCGGAACACCTCACCTGGGAGGCGCCCAGGAGGCATCCTTACCAGATGCCTGAGCCCCCTCAAATGGCTCCTCTTGATATGGCGGAGCAGCGGCTCTACTCTGAGCCCCCTCTGGATAACCAAGCTTCTCACCCTATCTCTAAGGGAGAACCCAGCCACCCTGCAGAGGAAACTCATTTCAGCCATCTGTATGCGTGATCTCGTTCTTTCGGTAACCACCCAGAGTTTGATACCATAGATGAGGGTAGGAACGTAGATCGACCAGTAAATCGAGAGCTTTGCCTTTTCAGGTCAGCACCTCCAAAAAAGACCACATGAGCCAGTGAAAAGCTTCAGTCAGTTCCAGGGCTGGACGAGGTCCCAAAGTGGGTTCCAGTTATCTGGGGGTCTTGCAGAGAAAGTGCAACACCAGTCTGTCGTTGTAAAGAGGGAGCTGAGCCAAAAGGCTAAGTTATTGATTTACTGGTCAATTTATGTTCCTACCATCTTCTATGTTCAACTGCTCTGGGTAGGGACCGAAAGAAAGAGATTGCAAATTCGAGAGGCCGAAATGAGTGTCCTCCATAAGGTGTCTTAGTATCTCCCTTAGCACTGGGGTGAGACATCATCAGAGTAACTGAGAGTTATTGCTGCTGAAATTGTATATTTATGCTGTTAAACCAGTGTGTTTACCCCCTAACTGAATTACTTTATCCTCTTGGTACCAAATCATTAAACTGAATAAAACGTGCGTTCATGCAGGTATTCACCCCTGACGGAAGCATTGTTGATGGTGAGATATTGGACCACAAGAACGGCACATATGAGTTTGTTTACACCGTGCCCAAGGAGGGCGACTTCTCACTGGCTCTCCGTCTGTACGACCAACACATCAAAGGAAGTCCCTTCAAACTGACCGTCTCCAAGGCGTCAGATGTTGAGGTGGAGGTGGGTCTTATCTTCCAATGTCCTTCTTCACATCCTGAGTTATCTGAATTTATATTAATGTTTTGTCAAGGGTTTAAATTTACTGACATGTTCTATGCTTTTCATTTTTTAGAACCAATAAAAGCGTCTACACGACCCTTGTGTCTTTCTACAATTTTCAACCAATCACTTGAGTAACACTCAAATCTAACGATTTCCCTTCTCGGTGGGTTTTATAGGTGTCTCCATCCACCACAACAGCAACTAACTCAGCAGCCAATGCCACCCCATCCACGGGCTCCTCTGATGGGACCAAGAGGCGAGGGAAGTCCCCCGGCCAGAAAAAGAAAGGTTCAAAGAGGGCCAGCAGCGCTCTGGGCACTCCACGACGAAAAACTCAGAATCCCATCGAAGATGATCTGATCTTCAAGATCGGTGAGAAGACATGAAACTCCAAATGCTAATAATAAACTAAAACAATTTCCTCTAGCTAAAAAATCTGTTCCACCAATCTGAACTTCATCAGACATGCAAGAAGAAGCTAAAATAAGCTGTGAATGCATGGTACAGGCTGTACACTCAGGAAGCGATGGCTTTAGGTCAATAGATGTGCATTAAATGGCAATGAAACAAATAACTTCTGAGTCTTTTGAACCCTGTTCCTCTCTATTTCAGGAACAAAAGGTAGAAATAAAGGCGAGTTCACCAACCTTCAAGGAGTAGCTGCCTCCTCCAATGGCAAGATTCTGATAGCTGACAGCAACAATCAGTGTGTTCAGGTATACCTCAGTTTGTCCAGTCTTGTCCACCTTTCAAGAATCTGAAAATATTCTGACAAGATTAGGGGGTTAATCTGTGCATAGATACCAAAACCCATCACCACTGTTATCCCATTCCCAATGGTCTGAATAATAAATAAATAAATAAATAAATAAATAAACCCCAATAGTATTTATGGAATCATTACCCAGTTAAGCTCCTCCTCTTGCTGCCTCGATAGCTTACCCTCAGCTTTTCATTGGGTTAAATAGTTTAGTCGTTCCTCCTGCCAGGCTTTAAAAACAGGTTTATCAAACCCCTGCTAAAGAAGGACAACCTTGATAACACAGAAAGGCAAAACTACAGGCCAATCTCTAATTTCATATTTGTCAGCAAGATAATTGGAAAAGCTGTGTTTAAACGATAAAATAGGTTCCGAATAATGTCCAACCGTTTTTATATTTTTAAACCTTGTTTCAATGCTCACCACTCCACCAAGTCGGCCCTCGTTCAATTGTTCAGTGACATCCGCAAAAATACAGACAGCGGTAGAACGACAGTGCTGGTTCTGCTGGACCTTACTGCAGCATTTGACACTGTTGATCATGATATATTTTTGGAATGTATGGAGACGTGGTTCAGACTCTCTGGTACAGCACTTGGTTTACCCCAAGACCAGGAACTTCATCGTGTTAATAGGCAGTTTTTCATCAGAACAGACAGGAATCACATGTAGTGTTCCCCAGGACTCCATTCTGGGGCCTCTCCTATTTAATATCTACATGCTACCCGTAGCCCAGATTATACAAACCAATAAGATTAGTTACCATAACTATGTAGATGGTACTCAACTCTACATTACAATGTCACCAGGTAACTTTGAACCCATCCAGACCCTAAGTGAATGCATTCAGCAAATCAATGAATGGATGTGCCATAAATTTCTCCAACTGAATAGAAACAAAACTAATTCTATGGATTATAAGGAGGAATGATCAAGTGTCGGCCCACAGTTTCAATTAATACAGCTAGAAACTACCCATCAGGCCTGATATCTGTGCAATAATGGACCCAGACCTAAATCACCAGGATCACATACAAGCTTAAACAAGATCACTCTTCCTTCGCCCAAAGAACATTTCTAGGATTAAAGGACTGATGTCACAACAGGTCCTCAAAAAAACATCCATTCGTTTCTCTTTAGTCAGATTGATTATTGCAACAGTGTCTTCATGCTCCTCGCATTCTCACTAGCACCAGGAAAGTAGAGCACAGCACCCTGGTTCTAAAATCCTTAGACTGTATCCCTGTAGCTCAGATAAACTTAAAAAAACTCATACTAGTTTATAAATCATTGAATGGTTTAGCTCTAAAGCATGTTGAAAATCTGTTATCACTATACCGACGCCTCAGACCACTCATGTCTTCCAACTCTAGGGTACTAATCAGCCCTAGAATTAGATGAAACATGGAGAAGCAGATTTCAGTTTCTATGCTCGTCCTATCTGGAACACACTTCCAGAACCCTGCAAAGCTCATGAAACACAGAGTTCCTTTTAATCAAAACTAACTCTCAAAAATCAATTTTATCCTCAGATATTCTCCAATGAGGGTGAGTTTAAGAGTCGCTTTGGAGTACGTGGACGGTCTCCTGGCCAGCTGCAGCGGCCTACAGGGGTAGCTGTGCACCCCAGCGGTGACATCATCATCGCTGACTACGATAACAAGTGGGTCAGCATCTTTACCTGCGAGGGCAAGTTCAAGGTAGGTAGTTTGGTGTTTTTTATTACCAAACCCTGTTTCTTTCATCATGGCTGGTAAGGCTTTCTTTGGACATGCCTATTATATCTGCTGTATCCAAGGCAAAACTCGGCTCCGGGAGGCTCATGGGGCCAAAAGGTGTATCTGTGGACCAAAATGGCCACGTGATTGTAGTTGACAACAAAGCATGTACAGTCTTCATCTTCCAGCTGACCGGCAAGCTAATTACCAAGTTTGGGAGCAGGGGCAACGGTGACAAGCAGTTTGCAGGTAAACCTTTAAACTCTCTCAATGCTTTTTAAAGGTTTTGTCGCCATAGTGGCCTTTATTTCACAGTGAATAGTGTAGGACTGGGAGAGAGATGGGGTAAGACACAAGGATGGGAGTCGAACTCCAGACAACCGTGCTGATGACTGAGGCCTCTGTACATGGGACGCCTGCACTAACCACTACACATTAACCCTCCCTTGTGACAGTATGTGATTCTTACACCATTTAACTTGGACTGCAGGATCTGATTCAGATTCCTTCCATGTTCTTGTCCTGAAGGTCCACACTTTGCAGCAGTGAACAAGAACAATGAGATCATCGTAACAGACTTCCATAACCACTCTGTCAAGGTATGCAACATATTTCCATTGATATCCTTGTCGTTCTTAATAAAATACAGTAAAATTAAATGATTATACCTGATCCGGTTTCTTTGTCCTGTCAGGTTTTTACCACTGAGGGAGAGCTGGTGTTAAAGTTTGGCTCAAACGGGGAAGGAAACGGCCAGTTCAATGCTCCCACAGGTGTAGCTGTTGACATAAATGGGAACATCATTGTTGCTGACTGGGGGAACAGCAGAATACAGGTACACCACTGATTTACGGGGTTTATTCAGCATTTTGTAGCAATGAACCCAGGTTTTTAAAAAACGTTCTCACTGTTTTTCTAACTTTCTCAGGTTTTTGATGGCAGTGGCTCCTTCCTGTCCTATATCAACACATCAGCAGACCCTTTGTATGGACCACAAGGTCTGGCGCTGACCTCGGATGGACATGTGGTGGTCGCCGACTCTGGTAACCATTGTTTCAAAGTCTACCGCTACCTGCAATGATACCAACTTGGGCTAAAATAGTTTCGAAGAAGTAGGAGAGGTGGTCAAGTACCAAGCTACAGCTCATGTTTAATTCCATCTATCCATTGCATGAACCTGTCCTGACGGATTAAATAAAGAAACTAATATGCCAAGGAAAAGGTTTGGCCTCCTCCTAACTGATCTGGAGATGTTTAATTGGATGGATGAGATAAGGTATGGAGTAAGGAAGCCAACACTGAAAATGAAGATGGAATAAGCCCCCAGCAGAATTGTATTTCTGCAGAACTGTGCAGCAATGGATTCCTGTTTTCAAATGATGTCTGCCTTCACCTAGAGTGAAAAAGATTGACCAGCGAAGTATTGCATCTAAGTGGAAAGTAAATGGTCACAAAAAAGGAAGACCTACCTTGGAAACCTTTGCATCCCAAATCTATGTTGTGAATGTTGGACTGAAGAAATGTGAATGACATAAATGCAGATGTTGAGGTAATTTTGTGGGAATGATTTAATTTTTGATAGTTTGACAATGTTCTGCCTTGATGTATTGTATGTCAAAGACAAAATAATGTCCAATGAGTTAAAAAGGGGTCCATAGTTATGACTTTTTAAGCTTAGTTTTTCAAGACTTCATATAAGCGCTTCAGATTTACCTTTAGCAAAGCAATCAGCTTTAACTGGTCGAGGTTTCATGGGAAATGTGAATGTTTGAGCGAAATTACAACCCAAGAATTTTCCCTCGGTTAAATGCCCATCAACTCTTTTAGAGTTATGACGAAGTATTAGGGCCAATATGGATTAAGATATAATAATATGACAATATTTCACATACTGTATTTACTACAAAAATATTAATATTCATGTTGTATTTAGAAAAAACATTTATTTCTAAGGGAAAAAGTCTTACGATACTGAAAAGTAAATATAAGAGATATTTTCCAAAGTGGAAGAATTAAGCCTTCCTGAAAATCCTTCCTTTCTAAAACATTTTTTCTTGCAGATTTCTGACTTTACAATCTCAGAGAATATCCTCGATTTTATATAAAACTTTTATGTCTTTATTCTTAGAAACTAATTGCTTTTCCTATCAAACATGTACAACTTTTGGACACCAGAGAACATCTCGGTCTCTTCTTGTAAATACAGTACACAGTGGACCCCTAGTATTCACGGGGATTAGGGACTACAATAGCCCATATATGGCTCAAATCTGTGAATACATGAGACCCCTGTGAAAATACTTATAACTGCTTATTTCAATAGTTCAAACACCAAATATTCCTAATTATGCATTGATACACACAGTGGAAACAGCAGAAATTAACACCCATTGTCTTTCCTATCCATGTGAATAGCGGTACAGCCAATCAGGGAAAAGATAAATGAATCCTGCTCGATTATTGGCATTGCAAGCGTCATTTGATAGCGTAAGTAGCATTGGGCGATGGTATTTTACCTATCCAAGATTAGTTTTCTTTTGAGTACTTTAGAAAGGCTGAATGAAAACATCCATGAACAGGCTAAATTTTCTGTTAATATTTTTGAGTTACGTTACACAGAAAAATCAACAGATAGTGAATCACAAACAGACGGGGGTCTATTGTATGTGAATTTTGGGGGGGGGGGATTTACTCCTCTTTGGTGATTTATATATATTTTTCTCTTATCTACAATGGCCCTGATACTTTGTCATAGAGAAAGTATTCACTGAGCAGAATGAAGGCCAATGTCAATTCTCTAATCTCCAATTTAAAGGAATTGGCTACATGGTTGAGAGGCATTAGGTAGACATGGGGATTAGTCCTCTGCCATGGACCACTTTTAGCTTGTTGTACATTGTTTGTACATATGGATTGATTTAATTATGAAATGTTTATTTTATCCATTAGACAGAGTCCTTGGAAGATCTTAAACAACAGATTCATCATTATAAACAACTGATTGTCTGAGTTTGTCGAATGGGACTGAAGTGACGCCTTTGACCTGAAAGTATCCTCTTTTTGCTTGGTGTGTGCTTGTATATTACACAGAGGTACGCAAAAGCTCTATAAATCTATCCTATATATTTGTGAGAACATCTATAACATTACTGGCTAAATCGCAATCAGAAATCACAGACAAATATAACTGCTTGTTGTCTTGGCAACTGTAAGGAGAAGACGGGGCTTCTAGAATGTTCAGAATTGGGTTCTTCATTAATGTCCACGGTTCTAGAACGTGTTTTCGATTTCCAATTGATTTTTAATTGTCAAACTGTACATTTTCACATGTCTTTTCGTGACGAAACAATACCTCAGTGTTGGAGGAGCATGCTCGCGACATCACTGCATGTTTCTATTCAAGCATTTAGAAATGACCATGAAGTCATGTTGCCTTCTGTCTAAACATTTAGGATGCACCAAACATGTAGGCTATTCAAGGATACTATGCTGCAGAATGTGCAGACGATAGCCCATAACTTTGTCTTTGGTCTGGACCTCCATTCCTTTGCATCGTCATAGAGCCTAGTTTATACTTTTAAAAAACAACATTATTTTATCTGACAGTCATATTTCCAAACTTGTAAAACTGATAATTGCATCATTATCACAACAATGCAAAAAAAAAACAACAAAAAACATTGAAAACACCAAGAAGGTTGTGACGATTTTTTTCTGTATAGCTTCATAAACCACATCAACGCCATGAGTGAGCAGTATTAGAAAATCAACAATGAAACCTACACACCTCTTGCATCAGACCCGGCAGTTTTATTGTTTCTTCTGGAAGTGCATTACTCTCTCAGTGGTCTGTCAACTTGAATTCTCTAATCATAAATGAGAAATTCTGAGGTCACATTGGGGCAAACCATCGAAGAACAATAAAACTGCTGAGGAGTTGATGGATATTCAGATTATAAACAGATTACTTGCCATTTGAATTGAGTCAACATTGAGGTAAAAGACAATGGCATATCACAAAAAGTTGTCCTCAGTCTGAATAAGTCTTAAATATAAAGTTATTGTCATAATTACCAACAGGTTAAAGTGAAGAAAGTATCCCCCGTAACTTATGGCTTCTGTTAATTATCATTTATTTAATCTATTAATCCTGCTGTTTGATTGTTTCTCCCACCATGTGCATTGAACTTCTTAAGTGCCCATATTGTTTTTATACAATTCATCAAGTCGTCTGAATCAATATGTGAGTGTCTCGATTGTTGTTGGTGGAATAATTGTGCAGTATTTATTTACTTATTATTTATTTATTTATTTATTTAAAGAAATATCCACAATGTATATTTTGATTGAGACCGAATGAAGTGCACAGCTAGCTAGCTAGCAACTAAATAGCCGTAGCTGTCATTGCATAATTACAGATATCAGTAAACATTTGCTGCATTTCACTGGATACAGTGTGTGTCGTCAAGCTTTTCATTACAAATACAATTTATCCGTTTGTTTTGAAATGCCAGCTAGCTTGTGGCTCTTCAGTCCACTGGAGTCAGATTTACTATAACCATCAACAGTTGCATGTTCAACAGAAGAAATCAATTAGAATTAGAATTGAATTCTTATCCATCTATGTCTTTTTTTTCATTTTGTGCTGATTGTTAGTTTCCTGTATTCAAAATTTTCTGATTGTTAGCAACCAAAAGTGCTGCTAGATCTGAGATGCTTTTATCTCTTTTCAAGCTGGGGTTAGTTTTTTCGTTCTTGTTATCGATGGCGTTAACATAATTAGGATACTTCCTTATTTGCTGGCCTAATTGTGTGTAAATAATGAATGTGGATAAAGTGATGGAATTTCTTTCATCACCTTGACAGTGAATTGGATAAATAACAATTCTAGGTTTGACAATTTAATAAAAATGATTGTTTAATTTCATGATGAAAACTCGGACTGTAACCCAGCTCCAGCTTCATGTACTGTTATTGCCTGCTCTTACTCTCTTTGTAATTACTGTCTGTCATGTCTGTTCATGTTTAAGGCCCATCTCTGAATATTCACACACTCAACACCGAAATAAAACATTCATTCCTCAGTCGATCTCTGTTGTTTTGGTTTATCTTGTAAAAAAAACATTAGGTGAAATTTTATTTATATATATATATATATATATGATTTCTCATGGCACTATCCAGGATGAAACATCGAAGCTCCATAACTACATCAAAGACAAGGCTTCAACGGATGACGTACTCAGTGAATGCCTGAGACAATGGCAAGATGAAGGGGTGCTGGAGGAGGAACCATCATGGAAGAACAAGCCCCTACATGGGATGTACCACCGGAAGATAACTGGAGTGGCTGATCTCAAGAAATCCTACTAATGGCTAAAGAGGGCAGGCCTACAGGACACCACAGAGGCACTCATCCTGGCAGCACAGGAGCAAGCTCTGAGCACCAGATCGATAGAGGCCCAGATCTACCACACCACACAAGACCCAAGGTGTAGGCTGTGCAAAGAGTCATCTGAGACAATCCAGCACATAATAGCAGGATGTAAAATGCTAGCAGGGAAAGCATACATGGAACGTCATAACCAAGTGGCTGGCATAGTATACAGAAACATCTGTGCAGTATGGGCTGGAAACCCCAAGGTCAAAGCGGGAAACACCTCCAAAGGTGGTGGAGAATGACAGAGAAAAGATCCTGTGGAACTTTCAGATCCAGACAGACAGGATGGTAATTGCGAACCAACTGGACATTGTGGTGATTGATAAAGAGCAGAGGAAAGCCGTTGTGGTGGATGTGGCAATACCAAGTGATGGTAACATCAAGAAGAAGGAACACGAGAAACTTGAGAAATACCAAGGCCTCAGAGAGGAGATAGAGAAGGCTTGGAAGGTGAAGGTGACAGTAGTACCCGTGGTAATTGGAGCACTTGGGGCTGTAACCCCCAAACTGGAGGAATGGCTCCAGCAGATCCCTGGAAGAACCTCAGACATCTCAGTCCAGAAAAGTGCAGTACTTGGAACAGCAAAGATACTGTGCAGGACCCTCAAGCTCCCAGGCCTCTGGTAGAGGACCCAAGCTTGGAATGGGAAAAACACCGCCCACGGTGGGCGAGAGGGGATTTTTTAAAAAATATCTTTTTGCTATATTCTTTTCTTTGTGAACACCAAATGCTCAACAGCTATTAACACAAAGGGAAGGGATATTTAGAAGTTTAACAGGAAAAGGGGGTTGACATACAAATGTTTGTATTACAAAATTATGCATCTCCCTAGTCCATATCCATGTGTCCATGTATGTTTACTGAGAAGAGCATCCAACTTTCACCACCTGACAATGTTCTCATTCTTGCTTTGCTGTTCTGCATGGTTTGCTGGTTCTTCCTCTCGGCCAGTGGTCTCTAATCATGCTCCTTAAGATCTACTGTCCTGCAGGTTTTATATGCATCTCTGCTCAGACATGATCTATGCTCAAAATTTAGCCCTTCAAACCACAGAAGCTACAGTCCTTCTCGCTAGCCAGTATCTGTTTTGCTGTTTCATGTATCCCAGACACATACAAGCCCTGAAGTCTTCATTCTTTAGTTTGACAGCTTTCCTAACGATTTGTGTTACAAATACGTTCCAGTTTTTCTAGTGTGACTTTCCCACTAAAGCTCCTGGAAGCTGTATCTACATTGGAAGAACTTAAAATGAGTCGTTCAGATTTCTCTGTTCCTGACCTGCAGAATTTTTTTTTCTGGAGTCAGCCTAAAAAAGGCAGCTGGAGTTCCACTATACTAAGGGAGAGAAGTTTTGATGCTGTTAGCCAAAAAGCTGTGACCCGATCTGGAATGGACATTTATGGCATGACTCCATTTTATCACAGCCTCATATTAATACATCTAATACTTATTGTCGAAAACAACTTTAGATGTTTTACTAAAGTTCAGCCAGTTCTTTGGGGATGGAGAATTATGGCTATTTCTCACAAAGGAACAACACATACAGTGGGCAACGAAGTATTTGGCATCCAACAATTTTACTAATTATCCCACCTAAAATGGAGAGAGAGGTTTGTAATTTTCATAATAGTTATGCTAAGGCTGTGAGAGGCAGGATTTAGAACAAAAATACAGCAAATAACATTGTTTTATTTTTAAATAATATATTTGTATAGTATTTCAGAAAATAAGATTTTTTGCACCTACAAACAAGAAAGAATTCTGGCCCTCACATAATTGTTACTTCCTCCTTAATAGGTTCTTCACTTACTAGCTGTAACAATGGCACTTGTTTGAACTCTTTTTTTTTGTAGAAAAGACACCTGTCCACACCTTCAAACAGTCAGACTCCAACCTCCACCAGAGAGCTGTCCAAGAACTCCTGGGACAAGATTGCACACCTGCACAAGACTTGGGCGAGGTAAAACAGACAAGCAGCTCGGTGAGCAAAGATAAACTGTTGGAGTATTTAGATAATGGAATAAATAAAAGTGCTGCTCAAAAGGTCCCCCTGGTTAAACCAGCACAAGACCCATCTGGATGATCCAGAGGAGGATTAAGAGAATTTTATGCAGACAGATAAGACAAAAATAGAACTCTTTACAATAAATGCATTTAAAGGGGGAAGAAAACTGAGTTAGATCCCAAGAACACCGTTCCCATTGTGAAGCATGGGGCTGCCAACGTTATGCTTTGGTCTGCTTTTCAGCAAAGGGGACAGAATAAATAATTCATATTAAGGAGCGGATAAATGGGACCATGTATCGTGAGATTTGTGGGCAAAAACTTTCTTCCATCATTGAAAACATTAAATAATAAACATGTCTGTATCTTGCAGCATGACAATGATCCCAAACCCACCGTTCAGGAAATGGAGTGGTTACGTAAAAGGCATTTCCTGATTCTGGAGTGGCCTAGGCAGTCTACTGACCACAATCCAACAGAGAATCTGTGGAGGGAATTAAAAGTTTGTGTTAAGCCTAGTTTATATCTCTGTTGTATTTTCAGTGTTGCTAAGCAATACCCAACCAGGACAGCAGAGGGTGCTGACTTTTCATGGCAGGTCTGTCTACCATTGCAGTCTCATTTCTGGTTAAGTAGAGTTTACTTTCTTAAGCTTGTGACACTGCATTGACTATTGATTACAGTGACTATAGAGCACCATACTGGTGAAACGATCTCTGTGTGTTGTTGAGCTGACCAATCACAGGCATATCCTCTCCAAAGATGGAGATGAAGGGTTATAAAATTGGGCTCTACTCTGTCAGTCATTGCGTAGGCGACGTAGACGGACAAGTATAAACTAGGCTTTACCCAGTAACAACCCCAAAACATCACAGCTCTAGAGGAGATCTGCATGGAGGAATGGACCAAAAATGTCAGCTACATTTTGTGACATTCTGGTGAAGACCTATAGGAAACATTTGACCTCTGTCATTGCCAACCAAGGCCACAACAAAAATATTGTGGGGAACGTATGTTATTGGCCAAATACTTATTTTCTGCACCATTAGAAAAATAAATTCTTCAAAAATCATACGATGTGATGTCCTGTAGTTTTTTTACATTCTATCTCAGATAAAAGTTACAGGCCTCTTAAACAGCCACTTAAATGCTGTTTTTGGCTGATTCTTCAAGTATACCCGGTACTCATTGGGTTATGGTTCGCTGTGTAAACAGCAGTTACCACAATGAATGGTGGAGAATGCAAAACGCACCTGTGTGTAAATGATACCGACCCTTGTAATGAACCACCATTTATTTTATATACATAACATAAAGAAAAGAAGGATCCGAATGGACGTGTGGGGTGGATAAGGTAAGAAATGTGTGATTAAACATGTTTAAACATGATTGTTCGATACTTCTGTTTTCGTCTATATCTAGCAGTTTTATTTTTGGTAGCATAGTCATTAGCATGGTCATTAGTATGTTCGCTTTTGCCACTTTGGGATCCAAAACCCCCAGAATTCATTGTTTGCAAAGTAATACAGAAATGGCATATTGGTGGCTGCAAACTACTTTTTTGCCCTACTGTAGCTTTAAAAAGCCAAATGTATGCATACTTATCTGTCTTCTGTCTGGTCATTGGCATTACACAGATTTTTTATCTTCGTTACTGTCAGAAAACGAAGCAGGATCATGTTGAGAAGTAACATGTCAAATTCTGGAACTTTATATAAACAGTACAGAAGATTTACTTACCATTTGCATGTTCAAAAGCTCCTGCATGCAAACTACAAAACATACACGTGAAGGACAAAATCTATTATTCTGCTTTGCATTTTTCATCAACCACTCTACTTATGTGGATTGGGAACGAAGGAGATGATGGCTAACCTTTCATTTCAGCTGGGGGTTATTTTCATAGACGTCAATTATCTTGCTATGCCAAAAAGATGGACATTTTCTCACTTTCTGTCGTTGGCTTTGAGTTGACAAGAAAACGTTCAGACAGCAAAGACTAATTAGACGCAGTGTCAAACTCTCCAGGTCACCATCTCTCAAATGCAGAATTGTGTTCTGTGTCAATAATTTGTTTTTGTATTTCTGTGGGAGATTCTTGTTAGTGATGCAATGTTTATGATTGCACTGCCCAACCTCCTGGACATGACATATGGCAACACTTCTAACTCTTTTAAACTGGTTGGTGCTGAACGTCTGGTTTCTTTCTATTTGAAAACAAACAGATTAGCTACAATTAATTCCCTTGGAACAATGACTGCAAATGTTAAATCCTTTTTACATGGATGAGTGTGATCTATCTTAAGTGATAGTATCAACAGAACCTTTCATCAAAGGGTCATAAGGATTTTTACTAGAACAGGTTTATTCTGGCCTTTACTGTACGCTCTGCTAGGCTATCACTTCCATTTTTGATTGTTGTGAATTTCCAACATTTGATTATCGGTGCTGATTGTCCCACCAAGAGCATAGATAAGTAAGACTGTAGATGTTAGCTTCTGCCGTAGTCCTAAGAGATTTTACTGCCCATATGAATCCATATTAAGGTATGTTTGGTGTCTGATCCATTGAAATAGGCAGTTATAAATGTTTTTAGAGGAGGTATCAAGTATTGATAAGAACGGAAACGCCACAGTAAAAAATTATTAGAAAAGAGCAGAGCAGGTGACATACAAAAAAACGATAATTTCGAACATTTCATTCCAAAAGGGTGTTGAAGCTGTCCACGCGAGAAGCTGCATCCAAACCCAACTGATGACGACATTTCTGATCTTGCTTCCAGTCTTGTTCTTCAGACCCAGGTATGTGGCTGGATAAACTACGGCCAGGTAACTCTCGATTCACACGGACGTATGAAACTGCAGTTTATTAAACGACCAGATAGAAAAAATAAAACCCCAAACTCTGATAGCTCCAAGACAGCTGTGTATGCACCAACTAAGCAAAGATGGGCTGCCAAAACTTCAACCAGCCCCGTGGTGACAGTATTGTAGGTAATGAGGTCAGAGTGTCTGCTCGTCGTTAAAGTGTACGGAAAGCAGCACAGTTTCTGCTGCTGGAATCCCAGATAAAGGATGGCCACATAAAGAGGGCAGATAAAGAGGATATTGGTGGCGTAGAGGGCTGTATATAGGTGGGTCACTGTTGGGAAGGTGAAGCACTGGGCTAAAGTACCCTGAGTGGACAAGCTGGAAGTTGGATGAGAAGTTCAGGACTAGCTGAAGCTGAGTGAAGGCAGAAGATCTGACAGACGTAGTGTATTCATCCATGTGTGCAAGAGACAGTTGAAAGAACAAGGTGGAAAGCACAGGAAGTCAGTGAAAGCATTATTAAGGTTTAGTTCATCCTGACTACTATCGTTGTCTTACAAACCATATTATCCACCAAACAAACAGATAATCCCTTTAATTCAAGTCTAAAATTATTTCTGGTAACTTTTACCACATATTCTTGAATCAATTCAGATTTTGTTCAACATTAGGCATGTTTCCACTGCCAGATCTTTATCCGACAGAGTAAATATGTAAATCTCCTCTCAACTCTTGTGTCTCCATACAAAATCAGACCTTTATGGAATGTTCTAAGCCAACACGAGGCAAATCAAGGTGTTTTACATGATCACAGAAATGTTAAAATTAAAACATATAATCAGTAAAAGAAAGCTTAAACAAACTGTCTGATTGATTTTTTAGACAGACCTGTGAAGATACTGTTATAGTTGGAGATAAATGCATGGATGATTTTTTCTAGGTCTCCTTGTGTCATCAGTTCTTTAAGCCTAGAAATGTTCCTCAGGTGATAGAAAGCTGACTTTGTTACTGTCTTTATGTGACCTTGGAGGTTCAGCTCTGAGTCCATTATTAAACCTAGATTTCTGGCCTAGTTAGTAGTTTCTAGTTGAATCAACTGAAGCTGTGTACTGATATGTAATCCATTGTTTTTTTGGGTTCGAAGATAATTACTTCAGTTGTGTTTCTATTCAGCTGGAGAACATGATTGTACACCCATCCATTAATTTGCTCAATGCAAGTGAGTTTTGATGATTTAAAAGTCATATGGTGAAATACAAAGATGAGAGTCATCTTCATAGTTATGGTAACTAATCTTGGGGTCCCCAGGATGGTGCCCTGGGAGACCCCACATGTGTTTTCTGATGAAGTCATCCTTGTTACTGTGGAACATCATCTCTGCTTCCCTGGATATGATATAACTAATGCAACATCCTGTTTGCTTGCTGGCTCAGCTAAAAGCTTAACCCCTTGATTAACTTGTTACCACTGACACAGACAGTAGAGAAGCCTAAAATATAATCTTCATATCCCAGATTGTCTTGACTTTGGTTGAAAGTTTAAGTACTGATGTTGAAGTTTCCTAAAAAGAAAATATAAAAAATGTCATGTTTAAAAGTTTGGAGGTTTTAATATGATTTGAATTGATCCTACATGAGGACAGTAACACATCACAGTAAATGCAGAAGACTGACCTGTCTCGGTCTTAAAACAACAAGCTTATATTATTACTAGCAATCTTGGTCTACCTATTCTACTCGATAAAGTACAACTCTCAAGATGAAAATCAGAGAATTTGTGGCGCCTTTCTCTTAGATTAGAAAGCTGTGAATTCTGTATATCTTTAAGGATGCCCGGTCGAAGAACCATCTCCATGGTAACACAGGATATGGACTATCATTATCAAACCTCTCTGACCATGACTTGGGTAAAGGCATCACTCAATAAGACAAATCATTCAAACTGATACTACAACATTAAGTAAACTAGGTCACAGTTGATTACAAAGTACAGATAAATCATAACATTAGATTCTTTCCACCACAGGTACAATGGCAGAGCTTACTGTATAACCATGAGACAGGGGAGAAGAGACAAAAGCAAAACTGGTGGAGAACCCCGACCAGCTTCTTCCCTTTAAAAATTTACACATTTACTCACACAGAAACCACACCACAAGTCTACACACAAAATTAATGCAGTTCGAGGCCTAGCCAGTACCAGAGTGGGTACTTTAGATCAGGGTTGGGAAACACTCAAGGCTCACTGACCTACATGTTTTAGGTTTTTTCCCCACTTTAGTACACCTGACTTCAACTGATGGCCAATTAACAGGCTTTTACTGAAGTGTAGTCATCTGAATCAGGAGTGTTAAAGCAGGGAAAAAACAAAAATGTGAAGAGCAGTGTGCCTTGAGGACCAGGTTTGAGAAACACTACTTGAGGTGGTATTGTTTAACCTTGCGCCGCAAGGTAGATTGTTGCGAGATTTGGAGTTTTCCAAACCCCCAAAAATCCGCACATGGGCGGTTGTTTAGGTATAAAGATAGCAGCAAAGAACCCAGGCAAAGCAAAATAAACAGGGCCGCGCTGTTACTGTGATTGGCTACAAACATATCATGGTATGCGGACATTTGCTAGGATGTCCTCCAATCAGCTTAAAATTTTGAACCAGATGACACTCCTTTTTTCAGACGCTTTGTATGGGGAGCCTAAGTCTCGTCCCCTTCCTGTCCACCCATGAGTCCCCTGTCCGAAAAATTTATGAATGGAAGTCAATGGAGCAATAAAAGTTAATTTCTGTTCCAACTTGTCCTACGTCCTGAATCACACATATGATGTACCTCATGTTAATGAAAACTAATGATGTGTGTTTTGACTGTCTTTATCAAGTAATTTGGGATTTATTTGATTGTAAAAATTTGCAGTTAAAATGACTACAAATCAGAAGTCACATAAAAATCGTCATGGAGCTAACACTAGCTCTCCATCATGCTGGCTCTCACTTAACCGAATTTTTCTTCCCCAGCACAGGTTCTACTTTCCACATGATACACATTCCATTTGTCCCCTACTTCTTGTTCGGTTGTAGTCCAATAAGTGTTTTTTTTACACAAAGCTTTTGCCGCTGTTTGAAAATGAGCGTTTTCTCTGCATCAAAATGTGTCTTTTAAATTCACAGACATTATATGTTTGATCCAAGGAACATTTGAAACAGGATCAGAAAATAAAATGTATTGCTCCATTGACACTCATTCATATTTATGTAGGGGACTCATAAACAAGAAGTAGAAGGGCAAGACTTAGGTTCCCCATGGGAGCAGTTCCAGGTTGATGTGTAGACTCGACACAGGGTGGGGCTACACATTGAACTGGTTATTGCCAGGTTAGGTATTGTCTATATAGCAGCTGAAGAGCTGCAACATATCTTAGCGGTAGCAGTAAGGAAAACTTGAAACCGAGGAGGAAAAAGAGCTCTTTAGCGTGAGGTCAGTCAGTATAACACCTACTAATCAAAACCTGGACAAATCAGAGTTTCAGAATTTTACTTGTTGATAAGATATTCAAAAAACGTTTAAGTACACTAAGATGAACTGTGAACTGCTATTGAGTGCTACAACATGATAACTTCCTGGTCTTGTATAGGTAAAGGAGTGGTGACACCAAAGAGCAAGGCACACTGAGCCAGCTGATGCTTGCATTCACCAAACACTGAATGCTCTCGCTAACCCGAACAGATCCGTTCAAAGCATGGGATGCAAGGAGCCCGACAAACCACAGCCATACCACGCTGGATATGAGCGAGATGGTGCAGAAAGCTCTACGCCTTGAATGGTCAACCCCATCTCTGTCCCTGCCCCCTTCTCTTGGACCTGGACGCATCAGAATGCAGAGAACGGAGATGCTGCAGAAAGATACGATCAGTATGGAGATAACAAAAAAGAAGAATACAGCAATGATTGCATGTGGTAATTTCAAGCCTCTAAACATGATTGTCAGTCCAAAACAGAGAAACCAGGCACATCCAATGCTAATGTTTCTGATCCGGGTCCCACGGTAGTTCTTTAACCCCCGGTAGGTGAGGGGGTGAACTACAGCTAAGTATCGCTCTACACATGTTAGCAGGTTAAAGGCCAACTCTCCATAGAAAGGAATATAGCAAAAAAACATCCCTGTTCTCAGAATCAACGTGTGATCTGTGTTTAGGCTAGCAAGAAAGAGGAAACACCCGAAGACCCACAAGAGCTCCATGGTGGCCAGGTGGTAGGTGAAGACGTCAGAGTGGCTCGCTGTTTTAAAGGAACGCTGCTGCTGCCATTTGTGGTGACCGTGGTAGAGGACGAAGGCGGACAGAGGAAGGAGGAATAGGATTTTTATTACGTCGATGCTGGTATTGATGAAGTTGCTGACCTTAAATCTTGAGCAGGGATAGGGCAAATCGTAATGCAAGATGTGTGAGGTGTTACCCGACATATCTGCCATATTTGACAGACCAGACCTAATGGGAAACACACAGAGAGACAAATTAGGATGGAAGAAACATAAAATTTACCCAACTTTTAAAGATAATGTATGATTTTACAGGGATAATAAGCCATTTCGGTAGTGCGTTGCGCTCAATGCATCCTGGGGTTTTGGATCCCAAACTGGCAGAAGCGAACATACATACAGATAGGGAAAGGTGTAACATTTATTATTTTTAAAAGTGGAAAGTCGATGAACTTAAAACATATATTCGCCTTACAGGGTTGCCTATGTCGACGAAGCATAAGACAGAACTATGTGCACCAGCATCTCCAGCTACAGTGTTGAAACTACTTATTGTTTTGACGAAAAAAGAGCCACAATCCAGGCTGATTGTACCGGCTCGTTGACATTCCACGGAGTGACAATCCCAGATCCACAAAGCTGGGAAGAGGAGAATAATGCCATGAAGAAGTGGTCTCAGCTACTTTCTATTCCAGAGCTCATGGATTCAAGATGTGCTGTATCATCCTATCACAGGTAGTTTCTTGCTTGTTATGGCTAGCAGTTAGCACGTAGCTTATTAACTTCCATCGTGCTTTTAAACTCTTACAATTTGTATTTTTGAATGGGATTTTTACTTGTTAGAACCAGTAAGAGCCTGGATAAGGCTGTGATGCTCTAAACATTTATCCTTCACATTGACTTCAAGCATGCAGTGAAGACCAAAGCCTGTCATGCTATGTGAAGCCTGCATGCTAATGACTATGTTACCAAAATTAATACTGTTAGATCTAGACGATCAACAGAAGTATCAAAAAATCAACACGTTTAATCCCACATTTTTTTTGCTTCATCAATCTCGCACGTCCATTCTAATCCTTCTTTTCTGTATGTAATGTATATAAAATAAACGGTGGTTTATTACAAGGGTCGGTATCATTCATACACTGGTGCGTTTTGCATTCTCCACCATTCATTGTGGTAACTGGCGTTTCTTCAGCCAACCACAACATAATGAATACCGGGCTTATTTGAGAAGTTCGCCAAAAACAGCCTTTAAGTGGCTTTAATAGGCTTTGTTTTAACAAAAACGCAGTATGCATACGCTGTTTACCGTCGTGTTGTTTGGGGTCCTAAAGCCGTGACCGGGGGTCCAAGCCGCATTCACGAGCATGTTCACTCGCAATACCGATATGGCTAATTGGCAAATGTTGACCTCATTATGAAAACAAAGATTTGGTTGATAGCTTGATATAATTATATGTAAGGAAATTAGAAATTGCTGTGGATTTTTTGTTTGTTTTTTGATATGGACACAAAGATGGGATAATACATTACTACAGGAGAGGAAGGGGAACAAAGAAAACATCCCACACCTGCAAGACAGAGGGAGAGAAAAAAACCCAATGATAAGACAATCCAAACAATGCAAACTGAAGACTCAAGTTTAACACTCACCTAGTTAATGGTATTCCGCCCTGCTTGAGTCTTCGTTAATGCCCGGAGTTTGCTCCCAGAGAACAGCAATGCTTCTGGCTCTGGTAGGGTTGAAGTGAAGCTTACATCTCACAGTCAGAGCTGTGCATCATGCAAAATGAATAAAGGATTTGTTTCACAATCTATCACTGAAAGCCCACAACAGCTGATTTTTCTTTTTTAATTAATTTTATGTACATAAATTATACCGTGTGGTACAGTCCCCGCAGGGTGGGGTTTGAGGTGAGAAAATGAACAGCATGATTTGCTACTGCTACAGACAAAACCGACTCTTACAAATGATTGCACAACAAAATTGTGCGCAGTTCAGCTTTCTAAAAAATTTAGTTTAGTCACAGTTCATTTATAGTAAAAGAAGAGCAGCTACTTCTAGTCGACTTGCCATAACGATGGAATCATCAACATCCTGCAGGAAAAAGTGCAACCATCAGTACTGGCCCTCTAGTTCAATCTCACTATTGTACTGCTGCAGGAAAATCATCCGAAGCGAATCTGAATGACTTAAAAATGTCAAAGTCTGACATTAGCCTAAATCTAATTCAAACATTGTTCTTCATAATCGCTGAATGTTGTGCATTGCAAAATGGTTGAGTTAAAATATTTCTGCAGAGGAGAGCGGGTCAGAGCTCCTTACTAGTGATGTTAATGGCAGTCCAAAAAAAAAATCGATGGGAGTTGTTGGAGGAAACAACTATTTTTTAGGTTTAGGGGGCAATTAGTTTTCCACATAAATCCGAGATGCTTTGGATAATTTTTCCCTTGATGAATTACATCCTCATTTTAAATTGGGTTTTATATTTACTCGGTGTTTTCATTCACTATACAGATTTAGTTTGATGATCTGCAAGAATCTCTTCTGATCTCTGTACAGGAAATTAAGCTAACTCAGCAAGAAGAACATTCTGTATACAATAAATACAGAGACTTTTGGCTCATTCTTTCAATATATTTTTTTCTTTTATCAGTTGGAAAACAGAGTATCCACACCATGCAAAGGTAATTATTTAACATTTGCATGATCATAATCGACTGGACGTGACCTATATAAATATGGAAAACAACTTATATTACTTTGGTTTTGGATTCTTCATCAACAGCATGAACCTGATGAGTAACCTGTCAGTTCAGCTCGGGACTATTTCCATAACTATCATCTATCTCTCTGTGTTAGTAGGACAACACCCCATTTTCTAATGGAACAAAGGGGCAGACTTTGCATAAACGTTTTAGCCAACATCAATTCATGAGCCGAAGGGCGTGGACGGGAAGAGGGATGTTTGGATTCATGTGACCTGATCTTGGAAGAGAATTGATCGACGGATCATTATCACTGTCGTGTTCCAATCTGTCATTTCAGATAAATTTATCAAATCAAAAGACAGCATATAGAAGACATTATTTATGAAACACATAGAAATTCCACAGAATTTATACTTTAATACAATTTGTACATGATCTCCTCTTGGTTAAAGGTTTACACATATCTGATTTACATGAAGCACACAAATGAATCTTAGATTACATTTTTTTCAAGATTTAGTTGATTGATTTAAATATCATAGTTATCTTAATTTCCAGGATGTTTAATGAGGTTACATATACAGATGTTGACAAAATTGTTGGTACCCTTCATTAAATCAAAGAAAAACTCATAATGGTCACAGAAATAACTTTAATCTGACAAAAGTAATAATAAATAAAAATTATATAAATGTTGACCAATGAAAGTCAGACATTGCTCTTCATCCATGCTTCAACGGAATTATTTAAAAAATAAATGCATGAAACAGGCCTGGACAAAAATGATGGTACCCACAACTTAATATTTGGTTGCACAACCTTTTGAGGCAATCACTGCAATCAAATGATTCCTGTAACTGTCAATGAGACTTCTGCACCTCTCAGCAGGTATTTTGGCCCACTCCTCATGAGCAAACTGTTCTAGTTGTTTCCGGTTTGAAGGGCGCCTTTTCCAGACAGCACGTTTCAGCTCCTTCCAAAGATGCTCAATAGGATTGAGATCAGGGCTCATAGAAGGCCAGTGTTTTCCTCTTAGCCCTTCTTGGGTGTTTTTAGCTGTGTGTTTTGGGTCATTTTCCTGTTGTAAGACCCGTGACCTGCGACTGAGACCATGCTTTCTGACACTGGCCAGCACATTTCTCTCTAGAATCCCCTGATAGTCTTGAGATTTCATTGTACCCTGCACAGATTCAAGACACCCTGTGTCAGATGCAGCAAATCAGCCCCAGAACATAACCGAGCCTCCCCCATGTTTCACAGTAGGGACCGTGTTCTTTTCTAGATATGCTTCATTTTTCCGTCTGTGAACATAGAGCTGATGTGCCTTGGCAAAAAGTTACATTTTTGTCTCATCTGTCCACAGGACATTCTCCCAGAAGCTTTGTGGCTCATCAGCATGTAGTTTGGCATACTCCAGTCTGTTTTTTTTTAATGATTTGTCCTCTGGCTCAAACAGCGAAGGATGTTCCGATCTGACACTGATGTTCCTTGAGCATAAAGTTCAGCTTGGATCTATTTTGAAGTCTTTCTAGGCTCTTTTGTTACCATTTGGATTATCCGTCTCTTTGATCTGTCATCAATTTTCCTCCTGCAGCCAGGGAGGTTGGCTACAGTCCCATGGATCGTACATAACTGAATGACATGTGCAGCTGTAGTCACAGAAACATCTAGCTGCTTGGAGATGGTCTTATAGCCTTTACAGTTAACATGCTTGTCTATGATTTTCTTTCTCATCTCCTGAGACAACTCTTTCCTTTGCTTCCTCACCACGTCACCAAACAACACAGTGACTACCTGGAGTCCTATATATAGGCCCACTGAGTGATTACAGGATTGTAGACACGTAGGATGCTGATTAGTGGACATACCTTGGATTAACATGTCCCTTTGGTCACATTCTTTTCATTCTTTTCTAGGGGTACCATCATTTTTGTCCAGGCCTGTTTCATGCTTTTATTTTTTAAATAATTCTGTTGAAGCATAGATGAAAAGCAATGTCTGACTTTCATTGGTCAACATTTATATAATTTTGATTTATTATTACTTTTGTCAGATTAAAGTTATTTCTGTGACCATTATGAGTTTTTCTTTGATTTAATGAAGGGTAACAACAATTTTGTCCACGTCTTTAGGTTTGTTATCCACAGCACATGAAAGCTTGTCTCTTGATTAAACATCTCACAAAAGACCTTCCACTGTGTATATTTTCCAGAACTATGGTGTCAGTTTGATGTTTTTTGTAGTTCTCCTCGTTTAGGGATCTCACACTTCATTCTCGCACTTACTAGTTTTGACGTGTGAGCTACTGATCAAAGAATTTGGAAAAGTTCTGTGGAGGACCTCCTGAAGTCACCTTCTGACCAGGAAAATTTGAGAAAATCCATAAAAACAGATGACAGGAGCAGAAATAAACAAATCTAAAACAATATAGGCAAGGCAAGTTTGTTTGTAGAGCACAATTCGTACACAAGGCAATTCAAAGTGCTTCATAGTTGCATAAATTAAGAAAACAGATAAACAGAAAAAAACATCAACTTAAAAAAATATTAGTTACAATAACAAGCAAGAGTGCAGATAAAATACTTTCAATTGTCATATGTACGGGTAAAAAGAACTGTTTTCAGCCTGGATTTAAACATTGTTAGAGTTGAGGCTTGTCTCACATCCTCAAGAAGACTGTTCCATATTTTAGCTACCTGAAACTGAAATGGAGCCTCATCGTGTTTATTGTTGACTCTGGGAACCACCAGGAGACCCCTCCCTGAAGTTCTCAGGGCCCTAGATGGATCATATGTCTCTAACATGTCAGAGATGTACTTTGGTGCCAAACCATGAAAAGACGTGTACACAAGCAGAGCTGTTTTAAATTCTATTCTCTGAGCGATAGGAAGTCAGTGCAGAGACCGGAGCACTGGACTAATATGGTCGTATTTCCTGGTTCTTGTCAGGACTTGAGCAGCAGCATTCTGGATGTACTGCAGCTGTCTAACAGCTCGTTTAGAGAGGCCAGTGAGCAGGCCGTTACAGTAGTCTAACCTGCTGGAGACAAATGCATGGATAAGTCGCACTCTAAGTCTGGTTTTGACACTATTCCTCTGATCTTAGCAATGTTTTTCAGATAGTAAAAAGCTGTTGATGCTATTGCTTTGATGTGGCTGCTTAAGTTCAGGTCCGAGTCCATGATTACCCCTAGATTTCTAACCTGATTTTTTTGGTTGAAGACAGAGAGACTCAAGATGACTGATAACACTCTATCTTTGTGTCTGTGGGCCAAAAACAATGATCTCAGTTTTGTCTGAGTTTAACTGGAGAAAGTTGTTTTGCATCCACACTGATCTGTTCAATACAGTGACAGAGTGTATATATAGGCCCATGTTCACCTGCCGTCAGTGACACGTAGATCTGAGTGTTATCTGCGTATTTATGGTAAGACAAATTACTGCTGTTAATTAGCTGACCCAATGGAAGCATGTACAAGTTGAATAAAAGTGGTCCAGGGATCCCATGGTCCACTGTGTCAAAGGCAGCGCTCAGGTCCAGCAAAACTAAAACTGAGACTTTGCCTGTGTTGGTGTTCCTGCGGATATCATTTGTCACCTTGATCAGAGCTGTCTCAGTGCTGTGGTGGGGCCTAAAGCCTGACTGGAAAGTATCAAACACATTGTTAGACAGGAGAAAGTAAGTGAGCTGTTGATATACTACTTTCTCTAGGACTTTCCCAAAGAATGGTAGGTTTGATATGGGCCGGTAATTGCTCAGTACTGTGGCATCAAGGCTGCTCTTCTTTAGAAGAGGCTTAATGACAGCAGTTTTTAAGGCATTTGGGAATGTTCCAGTCTCAAGTGAAATATTAACTAACTGACCAAGTTGTGGTCACAAGCTGCTCAGCACAGACTTTAGAAATCGAGAGGGTAATTCATCAAGGCAGCATGTACATGAACTCAGACCCGAGATAACCTCTTCGATTATTTTGTCACTGACAGGTGTAAAATGTGTCAACTCAATGTGTTAATCTGGAAACAGTTTAGCTATTTGTTTTGTGGTAATTATTGCATTTTTAATGCCTTGCTCATTAAAAAATATTGCAAACTCATTTAGATGTAGAAATTAGTTCTAAGGGCAGCGAAACTTGAGGATCAGTTAATCTGTTCACTGTGGCAAACAGAACACGAGAATTGTTTTTGCAGTTTGCGATTATTTCAGAGAAATACTTCTCCCTTGCGGCACGTAAAATCTGGTAAAACACACAAAGCACTTCTTTGTAAACCTCATAATGAACCGGGAGCTTTGACTTGCGCCATTTCCGTTCGGCTTTCCGGCTCTCCCTTTTTTATGCCCTGACCGAAACTTCATTTCTCCAAGGTGCCTTTTGCTTATTGTTAACCATTTTTACCGTAACAGGAGCAACAGTATCCAAAACATTTACAACCCTTGAAGTGTAAGAGTCCAATAGATTATCAACATTTGAGCTGATGATGATCATTTCCATAAACTGTGTCTTTCTTGTATCATTTATGTGTCTTATTTGATCAACTCCAGGCCCAAGTACTGGTTTGGGTACAATAGATAGGTCAAAGAAGACACAAAAATGATCAGATAAAACAACATCAACAACATTGACATTCGATATATTAACACCTTTTGTAATGACTAGATCTAGAGTGTGGCCTTTGTTGTGAGTCGCATCACTCAAGTGTTGAGTTTAACCAAACATTTCAAGGACACCACTAAGTTCTTTGGCATGCCTATCATTGGTTACATCCACATGCACATTAAAATATAGATATATACATCTGCAAGAAAGCTATTTCCTGTTTTTCTAATATTAGTGTTTTGGAACATATGATTTATAGAGTCTCAGTCTTCTTAGCCAGGGAACATGCTAAACATGAAGCTAAAGTTAGCTGGCTAATATTTCCCTGTTGGACAAAAATACAGTAATAAATACAGGAATATTATATTAACAAAATAAAAACATTAAAAATGTTCAGTCTTACTTGTGAAAAGTAATCTTCCGAGCTCTGCTATCAATAATCTGCTGATTCTAACAATACACAGCAGAGTACTCAGCCATCTTCTATTTACTGCTGTAGTTGCACTTTTATTTGACAGTGATCTTACTTAATAATAAATACCGCTAATAATTCAAACTCTCACAATCACTGTTTAAAGGTTTTTCACCTCTGTTTAGATTTTTCTGCTGCTGAAACAAATCTCCATATTTTAATACCATGAAGCTGCTGTTTTTCCGCTGCTCTGGGTATAGCTGAGTGGATTGTGGTGCAGATGTGGGAGTAAAGCTCCATCTGCATGGCAGAACATGTCACTACTGCCATGCACATAAGAAAATACAGACAAGCGTGCTTCAAAGCAGTAAGTCAAGCCACCGCTTACGGGTAAGGAGCAAGCTCACACATGTTTTGACTTCAAGTCGGTGCAGAGTGAGAGAACAGATCAAAGGGGAGATGCAGACAGATGCGACACCTGTTTTTGAATATTTTTATTTTTAATGGCAATATATTTGCAAGGTTAGAGGTGAAGCATGTCTGTCAACGTGTGAGGCGACTTTACATTTTTCGCCAGACAATTTCGCCCGGCCGTTCGACTTGTTTTCACAAACACTGTTCCAATTGCAAATCAAAATGACTACATCTTTCTTTGGGATGTACCTTTTCCAAAACCAGAGATAGTTCGGAATCCTGTCTGATATAATCATCAATGAAGTGCTTCGCTCCATATCATCCTTGAACCGCACATTTTCTGCGATGTGTACAACCAGAGTCTAAAGATTAGTTTATACATTTCCATCTATGTTAGTACGGATAGACACAATGCTACTATCCGTCAACACAAGATCCCTGCGTGACCTGCCTACATAGTCGATGTAATTAGTACGCAATGCAACTTTTGCAGATTTTGAAACAAAGAGGTGTGAAGTTGATTACAAACGTTACTGTAATTGTATTGTATTGGCAGATCTGCCAGAAAACGTCAGCACCCCCTGCTGTCCTGGTGGAGAATTGCTTTGCAACACTGAAACACCAACAGAGAAGTATAAGGAAAACGACTCTGTCAATACACCTGGGCGCAAACTTGCTGTAGAATAAACTAGGCTTAAAGCTCCAGTTGTTCAGCCCCAGTGTCTTGCAACTTTTAGACATTTCTGTACTTAAGCAGACCAGACTCAAACAATTAGGTCATTACTAAAACTCTGTTTAGATTCACAGCATGCTGAGGAGATAATTCAGCCTTTTCGTTCAGGAAAAGGAAACAATATGAGCTTGCATGGATGATTAGGTGAGACATATCCATCCTACGTAAGATGGAGCAGCTTTGACCTTTTGCGGATAAGGTTTATTTTAGCATAAGTTCTCATCATATCACGGATCCCCTGCTAGATCCCCTGCAGTTCGCCTATAGAGCAAACAGGTCAGTGGATGATGCAGTCAACATGGCTCTCCACTACATCCTGCACCACCTAGACTCTGCAGGTACCTACGCTCGGGTCCTGTTTGTGGACTTCAGCTCTGCATGCAACACCATCGTCCCAGAGCTCCTCCACCAAAAACTGTCACCGTGCCTCCCTCCACCTGCCAGTGGATTACCAGTTTCCTGACTGACAGGAGGCAGCAGGTGAAACTGGGTAACTTCATATCCAGCACCCGGTCCTTCAGCATCGGCGCCCCCATCTGCAAACTCCTGAAGTTTGCAGATGCAAACTCCTGAAGTTTGCAGATGACACCACCGTCATTGGACTCATCCGTGACGGCGACGAGTCTGCGTACAGAAGGGAAGTGGAACAGCTGGTCCTCTGGTGCAGTCAGAACCACCTGGAGCTAAACCCGCTCAAAACTGTGGAGATGACAGTGGACTTCAGGAAGAGACCCCCATCAACATCTCCTCTCATAATCACCAACAGGCCAGTCCCCACAGTGGAGTCTTTCAGGTTCCTAGGATCCACCATCACACGGGACCTGAAGTGGACCTCCCACATTGACTCTATAAGGAAGAAGGCCCAGCAAAGGCTGTACTTTCTGCGTCAGTTCAGAAAGTTCAACCTGGTAATCTGGTTTGGATCCGCCACCAGGCAAGACAGGGACAGACTGCAGAGAACAGTCAGTTCCTCAGAGAGGATCATAGGTACTGATCTTCCCTCCATTCAGGACCTATTCCGGGCCAGGGTCAGGAAGCGGGCCAGAAAAATCACCACTGACCCCTCACACCCTGGCCACAACCTGTTTAGGCTCCTCCCCTCAGGCCGGCGTTACAGAGCGCTGTACGCCAAAACCACCCGACACAAGAACAGTTTCTTCCCCCAGGCTGTCGCTCTGATGAACTCTGAATAGTCACAGAGTGTGAGTCCATTCACATGAACAATAAACTATAACTCTGCACTGCTGTATATACTCACTGTACAATAACCCTGGTTTGGTGTATATATTATCCTTTATTATTTATTTGTATTTTTTTTATTTCCTTTTTTATTTCACTTATTTAAGTTCTGTACTGGAGAGAAAAGTTGCCGGAGTCAAATTCCTTGTATGTGTCATACTTGGCCATTAAAGCTGATTCTGATTCTGATTCTGATTCTGACTTTGTAATGTTTGATTTTAGTTGATCATTCATGAAATATTCCTCTATGAGATCTATGTACACTGAGGCAGTTTTCCTTCCCTCTGCAGATAGAGAATGGGTAACACCAGATTACACGGCAAAGTGACCCAGGGAACAAATACTATCATCAGACATTTATCCGTGAGATGCAGCAGCGGTGAGGTGTAGAGAATATTGCTGAGCATCACCCACACCAAGGTAAACAAAACAGTGCTCATGATGATTAAGATGGTGTAGAAAGCCTTCCTCTTGGTTTGATTAAAGTGTTTCCTGTCATATCTGGCTTCACCCGGACCTGGACGTTTCAGAGACCACAGAACAGAAACACAGCAGTAAAACATCACTGTGAAGAAGAGGGCTAAGTGATACACAAAGATGAGCACGTTTTGCAAATCAGTCATAAAATGTGCTGTAATCGCCCAGAAAAGAAATAACAGCCAAATGCAACCGATGATGATCCTTCTGATCCAGCTCTCATTCTTCAGGCCCAGGTACTTGACTGGATGAACAACAGCCAGGTAGCACTCGATACAGGTCACTGTGTGAAAGAACAATTTCATAAACCAGCACACGTATAATATTGAGATTCCAAGTTCTGCTACTTCAAAGACAGAGGTGTATGCACCAAGACTGTAAAGAAAGCTCGCCAGGATTTCAATCAATCCCATGGCCACTATGTTGTGGGTGAAGACGTCGGATTGTCTTGTTGGTGTAGAGGGTGGAAAACAGCAATTTTTCCACTGTTGAAATCCCAGAAGAAGGACGGTAAAATAAAATGGGCTGATGAGAAGGATGTTGGCAGCGCAGAAGGATGAAAAAATTATGGTAAATATTGAAAAGTTGTAGCATCTGCCCAACATCTGCCGATCAGAGATGTTGGATGAAAGTTTGAGGCCTCCGATGGCAGAAGAGCTGAGGGACATACTGTTGCTCTTTGATACCTGCAGGATCAGCAAGAAAGGCAGAATTATTGCAAAACATGAGGTTATAATGAAGTTTTGCTTAAGTTAAAAGTTGAATATGGAACATTTTTCTTAAAAGCTATCTCTTTAAAAAAGTAATACGTCAACGGGGGACTTTAGAGGTGTGCAGAATGAAAGTGCACCCTTTCCTTCAAATCTTATACTTAGCCTAAAATCATTAAAAAAGATAACTTTTTCCAACCACCACACTGTGTTTATATTTACGTGTTCCAGCTAACAGCGGCATGGTATTGTAGGTTGCCAAATGCTTTTGTGAACAACTGCCTGGAGTAATGAGGCAATTACTGTAGAAAATTGATCACTTGGTAAGTTTAGCTGCTGTGTCTAAGCCCCATAGATTTAATTATCTTTCTCAGGAGAGGAGCGACCTTATAATATCTAAAACCAGAGTTAGTTTAGGTGAAGCCTATAAAAGATGGACACAAATGAAAAACTTTCCCGGGATCAAAACGTATGCGGAAATGGCTAAGTTTTTCATGGAGAAAGGTAAGAACGCTTAAATACAGCTAAAGTTAGCTGTCGGTAAAACAGATTTCTTAAACAGCATACTTGTGTATATGACGTTGTTCCTCGATATGAGAGCATCAACCTCCACACAGAGTAAGCGAAAGAAAAGAAAGTGGTTTCCTCCTGCACTCCCCTGTAAAGGAGGCTCACTTTCACCGCTGCGGGGAGTTTCTGTTATAAAGACTGTTCTAGCTAGCTTTCTGTATTGACATAGGTCTCGGACCACACACCTCAGTCAAATATCCACACTGTAAAATATGTCGGATGTTTATTCAAATTCTAAAGTATAAATTAGGACTTTTATAGAGAACATCACCAAGAGGAGTGGAGGATACCATTCAGGTAGCGAAATAAGATGCAGAGAGGACAGGTACAAAAACTTACTGTTGCCTTTGACCCATATTTTGTTATAATTATTTTTCGTTTAGTATTTCAAACTCATTAGTACAAAATAGTCCTTACGCTGTAAGATTCGAAATGATGCTGGCTGGTTACGGCAACAAAACTGGCATCTAGACGGCGTTTTGTTATTGCAACTGCAACCTCAACACACTAGATGTGCCCATGTTCCATATTCAACCTTTAAAGGTTGGATGTGGAACATGAGGACGATAGCAACATCTAGTTTATCTGGGTTGTAGTTACAACAATGAAAAAAACAACAACATTCCACCTGTTGGGTTGCCTAGTTTTGGATACGCTCAGTGTCTTAAACTTTGTCCAGTCAGGAATGTATTTTACAGGAGTTTAACCTACAGTTAACGTTAGCAAAGTTAGCAAGTAAGTTAGCTTACTGATCCAGGAGGAAAGTCACAGTTTCCGTGAATGTAAAGCTGTTCCAGTTTCTGTTGTCACTCCTCTCCTGAGACGGATAACAATATATCCGGAGCTCTGAAGCAGCTGCTAGACTCCCCCTTTTTCCTAGTACCAGCTGAGCTGCGCCGACCATATAGTTGGATCATAGAGACCGTATCTGTATGGTAGCATCTACTGGCTGGTAAATGTAAACATTTAGTCATTCTTGTGCCGGTGCAACAGGTTACAAACATGCACCAAAGAGCGTGTTTTCGTGCCAACTACCGGTGCGTGCTGTGGGCCAGGAAAGTCAGGGAGTCTTTATGATTTCTGATCACTTCAATGGAAAAAAAATGTTGACCGATTTCAAAACCTGGGCTGAAGTGGAGCTTACTTCCAGTGTCCAGTGTGGCAATGGAGTGCAGAACAACATCTAAACCTCCATAATAATTAATCCGTCTGTAGCGGAAATCCAAAACTTCATAACAATAGCCTCTGCAGCAATCACACTATTTAATCATGCACAAGTGGGTGCTCAATTTTGTTTCATGTGGAGTAGGAGGAAGTTATGTGTTTAGATCAAAGCTGTTGAATTATTCAAATTTTAGGTTCATTGTTTAATTTAATTGTTTCTATGATCAGACTGAATATGAATTACAATGAATAAATAATTTAAAAGCTGACTGGTAAAAATAAGTTTTGACCAGATTTATTTGACACCATTGCTAAATATGACAGATAACCAAAAAGTAAAGTTTGACCGCTGGTCTTGATCCAAGAGAGTAAGAGAAGACAGGAGTGAATCCTTATATTTTAAGCTCCTTAGTTTTTGATATAGGCTAAAAACTCTTTTATAGCAAAGTTCTATTTTTTCAAAATTGTAAACCCTGTTGCTTGTATGAACATTCTCAGTTTTAAAATTAAACTTTCATACATTCTAAGTACTTATTTAAGACTCTAGATAGTAAAATTCAATTATTCATTTCTTAAATTTTCAACAAACCAGACTTAAATATTAGTAGGTTTCATTAATAATCCACAATTCAGTCTCAACATAGTAACATTGTTGTCCTTTGCATACCCATACTGTATATCTGTGCTATTGTCAGAAACCAATAACTTGAATGCTTCGATTTATGTTCTTGCTACTTTTTTGTGTACTTCAGTCTCATGTATTAACTGGCAATTAGTGAAAATGCTAAAAGAGATTAAAATATATTTAATGAGTTACACTTTTGAAAATCAAAAAAAATGTTTTTGAAAATAAAAAGCAGTATTCAGAAGAATATGAATTTTACACTGTGCTCAAAAACGTATAACATTAACAAGATAAATATTTTTAACTCACCTGTGCAGCCCAGCTTTCTTCTGTTTGTCTGAGACTGAGTGACTGCGGGGCTGAAGTTATTAAGCTGGTATATATTTTATAAAGAGACGGGAGCTGGACTGCAGGGCCTTTAGTAGTCAAAACATATGCAGATGTCTGATTCTGTCACGGTTAATTGCATCAGGCAAATGTACCTTTCCTAATGTAATTCAGGAATAGAAAGATATGATGTGTCCTATCTATACGATGCATTCATGAACATTATTGTTAAGATGGTTCAACAAAAACACCAACATGTACAAATTTATTGTTAAGGTATTGTAACAAAAATTACATCAGTAGTTGCATTTTACATTGAACTACCATTGGATTTGATTATGACATTCAAATTCATAAATGTTTTAGCATAGACATCATATCCTCTGCTTGGGAAAGTAAATCTGTTGGGCTTGTAGTTCGTACTCAGATACCAATTCTGATTTGCAAACTGCTAGACAGGACACGTAAAAAAAAGATATCATATCCTCTGTGTGGTGTGTTGGTTTTCCTGTCTCTTAGGTACTTCGGACTTTAATCATTATACCGAGAACAAATAGACATATAAGGACATTTTGGCTCACCATACAGAGTGACAGAGGGGTACTTTCCTTTGGTTAAGTCAATATGTTTTTGTACTTATGGCAGCAACACAGCCAAGGAAATGAAAAAAAGTGTACATAAATAATACAAGAAAGTGATAATAAAAACATCCTTTGTCTATTTAGATGGTTTCATCTGTTTTCAACTGCTACTATATTCTATCCTATGAATGAAATTTAGAATGTTCAACTCACAACCAGATTCACCTCCGATTATATTCACAGGATCTCCAAATGTAATAATTTATTCATTGGAAAATTTATAACATCTCTCTAAAACTTAATCCATCTATAGCTTTTGACTTATTTAACTAAAAGACAGAAAGACGGCAAAATGAGCTCCTTGGTGGAGGTGATAAACTGATGAGAGAAACATTCTGTCAAGCTGTTTCAGCGATGCAGTTCCCCTATTCCAACACTAGATTCTGTGTGTAGGCAAGTTCAGAGCTGTTTTTATATTTAAGAACCTTTCTACGCATAAGTAGAACATGGTAAATACTAACATTGCGCTGCAAGCTGGATTCTTGTGAGATTTGGAGTTTTCCACACGAAAATCTGTCTTGGAGGTTACTGCTCAAACTAAGACGTCCGACTCGATTCCACTGCTGTTGCTGACCAATCGTTTCTTAACATCGTTCTTTGGGGTGGGAGCATGGGTGGGTGTTTAGGTATGACGGCAGCAACAAGTGCCCACACTAAGCAAAACAAACATGGCTGCGCCGGTGGACGTATGCATAGAATCACACCCTATTCTACTCTGACACTATAAAACTCCTCTGCTATGTGTGAAGTCTGTTTCCATCCGTGTATTTTTTTTTTAATCAGAGATGACAAGAGAGGAATCCAAATTCTATCAGCTTTATTACAACAAATTGAATCTTCAGTTACAGAGTCTCTGGGTCAGTTTACAGAGTCTGACTGACTTTTTTTTCCTGCACAGCACATTTTAAAGCTTAGAGCATGGTACAATTAACATTTCTTGGGTCCTCTTCTTTCGCAGGATCTCATTGGTCCTCCAGTGCCACTGTTTCAAAATAAGATGTGATCTTGGGGTATTAACTTTGTTTCACGTAAATGAAACAGGTCAACACATGTCAGCACAGTTCAATAAACCTGCAGGTCAACTGAAAGTCTCAAATAGACAAGGCCATAGGCCATAATCAAATAGAACATTTAGAGTATGAGGTTATCAGGGAACACTGGTTTACAAGTTTCTCTTAAATCTGCTTGTCCTGACCAGGGAGTTGGAAAAATAAAAAAAACCCTGCTTTCTTAATCCAGGGTTAAGGCTAATGGACTCTTACTGAATAGTTAACCTGTATGAAGATTTAGACACAGACCAGTATGACATGCTTGGCCTGCCTCCCATAAACAACCAATATACCTCTAGACTCAGAATAACTGTCTCAAACATTTTGTTTAAAAGTTAAATTTTCTTAAAGCAACCATTAAAGTTCCTATTTAACACTTCTAATTTATTCTACACAAGCATATCTGGTTACAAATATTTCACCTTTACTGTAAGACAAATTATCAATTCAAAAACTTCTGCAATGTTTTTTTTTTTTCCAACTAGAGTTCCTATGGCAAGGCAAGGCAATTTTATTTATTTAGCACACTTTCAACACAAGGCAATTAAATGTGCTTTACATGATTCAGTGACAATGATACCAAATACATGATTACAGAAGCATGATTAGAGAAAAACAGAAACATATTGGTTTAACAGATAGACACAATCAATCAATAAGAAAAGATGATGTAAGGAACACATTTATGCAATATAGATTAAAATCAGATAAAACAAAATAGGTTAAAAAGGAAAAAAAAAAAAAAAGAATAATACTTAAACCACCAGAATCAAATAGTGATCAGAAAGCGCAATTTAGGGCTACGGTCACTAAGTTTACAAAGAATGATGTTAATCAAGGTTATTAATTTCTTATAAGATGTGTGCTGTTTTCTCCCGTCCAGATTAGGCAAGACCTTGATTTAACAGCTAGTAGTGAAGAAACTTGAGGGACCGTGATTGGCTGAAAACAAGTCATGGTAGGTGCTGAACACTTGTTGGTGGGTCCTCAAATCAGCTTAATCTATTCTACCAGACGGCCCTCCGTTTTTCAGACGCTTTCTTTGGGAGCAGTTCCAGATTGATGCGCAGACTTGACACTTGCCAGGGCTACAGATAGGTATGGTTTTTGCAAGGTTAGGTAAATACCACACTATGCATAAAATTGTTCCTACTCAAAAAATATGCACCGATCTGTGAGTAAGCATGGTTGATAAATGAGGGCCAAGGACTACAAAATATTCTAAAATGTTTTCAGACTCTGTTTAATCAGTCTGGCTTTATACAGTCCTTAACAGCTGCTATTGGGTTCTGCAGCAGAACAGCTTCCCCTCTTTGTATAAAAAAAGCAAGGGAGATGCCAAACTGCAAGGCAGGTTGAGCCAGCCTACACTCACCATTATTAAACATTTATGACTCTTACTCATGGGACTAGAGCGATCTAAAGCACTAATAATAAGGAGTACCACAAACCATAACCACACAACACTGGATATAACGATGACGGTGTAAAAAGCTCTCAGCCTGGACTGGTCAACCCCTTCCTTCTTCTTGCATCTTTCTCCTGGTCCCGGACGAAGCAGAACACAAAGAACAGTGATGCTGGAAGATGATATGACCAATATGGAGAAAATGACAATGCAGAAATTAATAAAAAATTCATACTTTGGAGGTACAAACGTTTTTATGATTGTCATTACGATGCAAAACAGCCAAATGCATCCGATGGAAATATTTCTGATCCTGATACCACGTGTGCTTTTTAGTCCATGATAGATGATGGGATGCACCACAGCCAAGTATCTCTCTATACATGTCAGAATGCTGAAGAATAACTCTCCATAGTAGGCTATATAGCTAATGCACATTCCAACTGTTAAGACCATGGAGTTTTCTGTGTTTAGACCACTAAGAAAAAATAAGTATCCAAGTAGCCCAATGAGCTCCATGGCAGCCAGATGATAAGTGAAGAGGTCAGAGTGGCTCACTGTTTTAAAAGAACGCTGGTGCTGCTGCCATCTTTGGTAGCCGTGGTGAATGATGTAGGAGGACAGAGGAAGTTGGAGGAGGATCTTCAATACATTAACAGCATTCATGATGATGATACTAAGCGTAGAGATACTGCAAGGGAATGCCAGAGAGTCTTCAGAGATGGATGAGGAATTATCAACCATATTGGCTGCATACACTGTAGCCCTAACAAGAAACAAAAAAACAAAAAGGACCAATTAGAAGAGAAACATCTTAGTGACAAGAACATATTGAAAATAGGTCATAGAAAAATCAACGCAATAACATTTCTGTCTGTATTAAAAAATAAATCAAACAATAAACAAAAGAGAATTAAGTATCTGTCCATCTATGTTCTTCCACTTATCTGAGGTAAGGTCGCAGGGACAGCAGCTTGAAAAAAGAGACCAAGACTTCCTTTCATAAGCCAGTTGGGCCAGCTCCGCATTTTTCCTCGAGTACGTGTTGATCCCAGCTGCAGGTGATGAAGATGGGAACTGCTGATAGGCTCCCTTGGCTTTAGTGACAGTCAGACTCACCTGCAGCTGGGGAGCAGATTGACACAGTGCTGTTTTTCCAAAGAGCCTGCCACCATTTCTCTGTTTTTCTTTCCGGTCCTTCTGCTTAGGTTTTTTTAGAACTATTGTTTAGTGCTTTGCGGTCAGTTTGTGTTATCTTAAAGAGGTTTATTTTAGATAAAACCTTTTGGCATTAAGTTAAGAAGACAGCACTTTAAGTTCTTCGTTTATGTACCCCATTTTATTTAAGGCTTTCCTAAGCCTGTGTTTTTGGGCACCTTTTGTTATATTGAAACCTTTACCACTTGTGAGTTTACGTTTTTCTGTTCTGTGCATTTGTTTTGCTGCTATTTTGATTCAACTCTTTTGTTCCTCCCTTTTAACACCTGCCTACAGGATCATTTTTACATACACTGATCCCTAGCCCAGCCTGGTTGTAAAATCCAGACTGTGAGGAACTCTGCGTGAATCTCGTCCACCCCCAGAGTCTTGCCACCAAGGAGCTTTTTAATACTTTTGTGACCTTGGCACCAGAGATTGGAGACCCTGCCCCAAAGTCTCCAGACTCTGCTTTCAAGCTGGAAGGTGTCTCAGTGGGATTGAGGAGGTCTTTGAAGTATTCCAACCACCGACCAAATAAGCCCCATCTTGAGGCAATGCAAAGCAAGGCAATTTTATTTGTATAGCACACTTTCAACATATGGTGTTTTACATGGCTAAAATTGGAACACAGCATAAATCAATTTGATGATTAAAATACAAGAAAGCAATTACAATAAGACAATAATCAAGACAATACAACAATGTAAGGACAAGCAGGTAAAAACACAATTTTTATTCCATAATTGATCTCGCTGAAAAGCTCACAGTTCTTCCTTTCACTAAATGATCTTGCTGAAAAAGCTCACAGTTTCTTATTCACTAACTGATCTTGCTGAAAAGCTCACAGTTCTTCCTTCCACTAACTGATCTCGCTGAAAAAGCTCACAGTTCTTCCTTCCACTAACTGATCTTGCTGAAAAAGCTCACAGTTTTTTATTCACTAACTGATCTTGCTGAAAAGCTCACAGTTCTTCCTTCCACTAACTGATCTTGCTGAAAAGCTCACAGTTTTTAATCACTAACTGATCTTGCTGGGAAACCTCACAGTTCTTAAAAAAAAACATAAGAAAACATTTATAGTAATCAAGACTATAATTTGTGTGAAAATTAAAAACAAGCGAGTAAAATCAGTTACTCGTAGGCGAGTCTAAATAGGTAAGTTTTAATTTTAGACTTAAAAGAGTTCAGTGTCTCTGCAGTTTTGCATTCTTCCGGTAGTTTGTTCCAGATATGAGGAGCATAGAAACTGAAAGCTACTTCTCCTTGTTTGGTTCTGGTTCTGATCAGTAAACTAGAGCTGGAGGATCTACGTGATCTGGATGGTTTGTACCATGATAGCAATTCTCTAATGTACTCTGGTGCTAACCCATTCAATGATTTATAAACTAATAAAAGCATTTTGAAGTCTATTCTCTGAGCTACCGGGAGCCAGCATAAGGACTTTAGAACTGGGGTGATGTCTTCTAATTTCTTGGTTCTAGTGAGAACATGAGGAGCAGCATTCTGGATCAGCTGCAGCTGTCTGATTGATTTTTTTAGTTAGACCTGTGAAAATACTGTAATCAAGGCGGGTGGAGATAAATGCATGGATGAGTTTTTCTAGGTCTCCTTGTGTCATCAGTCCTTTAATCCTAATTCCTCAGGTGACAGAAAGCTGACATTGTTATTGCCTTACTGTGACCCTGGAGGTTCAGGTCTGAGTCCATTATTTCACCCTAGACTTCTGGCCTAGTCAGTAGTTTCTAGTTGGATCAACTGAAGGTATGTACTGATATGTAACCAATCTTTTTTTGGGTCAGAAGATAATTACTTCTGTTGTGTTTCTTGGTAGTTTCTAGTTGGACCTGTTTAAGATGATTGCTGATATGTAGTCGTTTTTTTTTGGATAAAAAAAGTACTTCAGTTTTGTTTTTGTTCAATTGGAGGAAATTATAGGACATCCAGTTAATTTGCTCGAAGTACATTCTTCTTTAGTATTGGTTTGATAACTGCTGTTTTTAAGTCTCTGGGAACTACACCAGATAGGAGCGATGAGTTAACTATTTTGATCAGATCAACTCTGATAGCTGGAAGGACCTTTTTTAGAAAACCTGTTGGTAAGTCCTGGTCAGAGTGTTTTTGATAAATGATGATCCACGTCTGCGTTACCATGGAGATGATTCTGCTGACTGGGCATCCTTAAAGGTCTACAAAGTTCACAGCTTTCTAATCAAAGATAAAAGGCCCCCTAAAGTCTGAATCTCTCACCCTGAGGTTCTACTTTATCTAGTAAAATAAATAGAGACAAGGTTGCTAGAAATAATATAATGTTGTTTAGATAGAGTTGAGACAGGTCTGTATTATGCAAATTCTGTGATGTGATGCTGTTGTCCTGTATTGATCAATCCGAATCGTATTAAAACCTCAAAATTCTTAAAGGAATCTCTCTCATTCTTATTCAAGAGTTTACTTCACACCACACAATGTATTATTTTAAAATTCTGTACTGCTTGGTTATTTGTAGTTTTATTGTGTGAACATCTCCTATTTATAATAACCGGTATTTTACTCTCAAGAGAATGACGAACACCTCCTGGTGATTAGTGTTTCTAGTAACAGTGTCCGGTTGATATCAGATGTCTGATATGGTGATGATGTACAGTTGAATTGGGGAGCCACAATGTTTATAACTTCTGTTTGGGAATGGCGTTAAAAGCATGATTCCTTTTTTTTCCTGAGTCTGAAGGGCATCAGAAAACTCCCGGAATGGTGAGCTATTATAGAGTTGGAAGTTGACGATGAGTTGGATCTGTTGCTGGTCTTTCTGTTAGCTGGTGTGTTGATTGGATCTGCTGTCTTAGGGAGCATTTTCTGTAGAGTAGAATTTGCTGCTGGTAGTGAAGTTGTTGGGGGGTGATGTAAGTCAGCTGACTAAGCTGAAGTGTTTCCACATAGAGGTGCTTGAACTCTTTGTTTCTTTTGAAGGTTATCTGACGGCGTTGTTGCACAGTCAGCTGGTATGACTCAGGCGGGCTTATCACTGATGGGTGCGAGGATGTCATGTTCTCTGTGTGTTACAGCAGGTTGGCATTGACCATGTGTCTCAGTTTGAGGACAGGGAGGTGAGTTCACATGAGTTAGCAGATTCCAGAGGTAAAGTTTCTGACCTTTCTTAATGATATGACGTCCATCTTTTGTGAATAGATGTCTCCTTTCACAGAAAATCTTAAACTTATTTAGAAATCAAATAGACCTTTAAACACAGACAGCGTTAACAAACCTGCTAAAAGACCTGATCCTACTAAATTTTTGTCTGAGGGTTTTGCTAGAATTGGTCCAGATATGTGAAGTTCTACCTTGTCGTTTTTAAAGTTCTGGGGCCGTATTCACAAAGACTTTTACCTTACCGCTAGGTGTTACTCCTAACTTGCGCTAAAAGGTCTTACGTAGGAATTGTCGTCTAAAACCTATTCAAAAAAGCACTAAGATCTAGTTTTACGTAGGACAAATCCCTAAAAATAAGCTAAGAGTGACGTCCCATTGCTATGTCATTTCCTATATATGAGTAAATAGACGGACAGCATTGTGATTGGCTGTTGAATTGACACGTGTGAAATGAGGAAATTGAAAACTTCAATATCGATAAAAGCGTAATTATGAACAGCGCAAATAGCAGAAATAATGCATGATGACATCTTTGTGTCGGCCACGAGACTGACACTTCATACAACTTACACACAATAGCCTACTTTCAGAGAGGGTGAAGTTTAAAAAACGAAAAAACGTGAAATGCATCATATTATGCATCATATCATTATAGACTGGCGTCCTATCCAGGGTGTACCCTGCCCAAGCCTGCTGATAGCTGGGATAAGCTCCAGCCCCGCCTCCACGCGACCCTGAATTGGATGAAAGCAGTAAAGATAATGGATGGATGGATGCGTCATATTAAGGGAGTGATTGCAAGTAGGTTGTAAACAATTAGGCTGTCTAATGAGCTCATCAGCCACATCTACATAACCCCCCCCCCCCCCCCCCCCCACTACCGTGAAAAGCACCTTATGAACTGAAAATGAGTGGTGAGAAAAGAACAAGGAAACCTAACCGCTTGCAGGACCAATTATTACTACTGGCCCAGTTGGTACTGGAGAGGAGGACGGTTCTCAAAGGGCGATTCGGAGCCGGGATTACAAATAAGAAGAAAAGGGAGGCATGGGTGGAAATTAGCAAAAACATAAATGCATCTTATCCAGCGCTGTCTGCAACGGCAGAAGACTGTGAGAGGAGATGGTATTCTCTACAGTCCCAATGTCAGCTCGAGATCGGCGCTTATAAAAAGGATGGTGCTGCAACATGTAGGCAATGTCCGTCATACAGGCATCCCTACAAATGTTGCATAAATTGGAAGATTTGCAAGTTTTCTTCTTTGTGCAGGGGGAAAAATATATAAAGGACACGATTTAGTCGGTATCGTTTGGTCAATTCAGAATCATCCAGAGTGTCCAACACATTGTGTCTGGCTAGAGCCATTTTGGGAGTCTTTGTGAATAGGTCTTAGGGAGTTAGGAGTCCTCTTGACTTCTTTTAAGGAGTCCCATATTTAGGAGCTACTTTTAGGCCTAAAAGTGGTTGTGAATTACTTTTATCTTAAGAAACTATGAGTCCTCAATTTATGAGTGACACGCCCACATTTCTTAGGCGTTACTCCTAAATTCGCCAGTTAGGACCTACTTTTAGCCCTAAAATCCTTTCTGAATACGGCCTCTGGAGTAAACCCAAAAAGTCTTTCTTTAGAATTTTTGATTTCTTAAGAGAGAGTTTCTGTCAGCAGCTCCACCGTGGACAACAAGTTTTTCTAGCTCTGGGTTATTCTTAATAATCGATGGAATCTTTTCAGAAAGTTCTCTGACTGTGATCTGAGGGCAATTAAAGACACTTGTATTGATGCTTGTATTGATGCATGGCTGTTCAATGCCTTTGATCGATCTGTCATGAATAATAGCAAGCATTTTCCCTTTCTTGTTTTCTGTTCTCTTTGGTTTCTTGTCAGTGTTGGTGTTGGGTCCTTGTTGCAGCTCGTTGTTGCTGTTTAGTTTATCTTTGTTTGTGTTTCGCTGGCATTGCTGAGAGTCTGCCAGACTTCGGGAACTGGGAAAGGTTAGCGTAGTGAATTTGTTTTTTAAAGGGATAATCAAAGTTGTTGGTTGTTGGATTTTCTTCTGGCGTTCCTTATTTTTCTTCTTGGGTGTGTCTCGTCTGAGCACTAGCCACTCTTCTGATGAGTGGCGGGTTCTTCCCGATAGAGGCCATCTGTTTGGAGGGGTACTCTGTGTTGTTGGCATCAACCTGCCAGGTTGTTGAAAATCGCATGCCATACTGAGAGTAGTATGGTTTCTGCCGTTTTCTTCTAGGCATCGGATCTTTAATTCCATGTTTTTCATCCTTTCCTGTATGTTTTTGAGAGTGTTATCAGTGTAGACAGCCATGTGCCCCGCCTCCCGTGGGACGTGTTCAAAGTTCTGCCACAGGTGAGTGTTGAAACTCCTTCTGACAGGAGAGGCAGCAGACATTCCCAGCAGACCCTCACAACCCGTTTGAGCCTGCCTGAGTTTGGTGGATA
Organism: Apricaphanius iberus; assembly: GCA_028564705.1. Classification (NCBI taxonomy): domain Eukaryota; kingdom Metazoa; phylum Chordata; class Actinopteri; order Cyprinodontiformes; family Aphaniidae; genus Apricaphanius; species Apricaphanius iberus. The sequence goes on from JAPXFQ010000972.1 coordinate 313,796, forward strand.
GCTCCGCCCCTCTCTTCGCCTGGGTGTCCAAAACATGTGGCCACAGATCAGATGAAATGACAGTGAGGTCAATCACCGAGCTGCAGCCTAGTTTGTCTTGATACCAAGTGCACATATAGACAACCCCCTATGTTTGAACTTGGTGCTCATCATGGACAATCGATGCTGAGCACAGAAGTTCAATAACAAAACACTACTCGGGTTCAGATCAGAGTGCCATTCCTCCCAACCATGCCTCTCAGGGTCTAACTGTCATTGCCCACGTGAGTGTTGAAGTCCCCCAGCAGAACAACAGTCCCCAGGAGAAGGACTCTCCAGAACCCCCTTTAAGGACTCCAAAAAGGGTGGGTAATCTGATCTGCTGTTTGGCGCATAAGCACAAACAACAGTCAGGACCCATCCCACCACTCATTGGCGGAGAGAGGCTTACCTCTCATTTACTCTCATATACAGCCACCAAGATGGGAGGCAACAAGTATGCCCAGTGCAGCTCTGCGCCTCTCAGCGGGAACAACTCCAGAGTGGAAGAAAGTCCAACCTCTCTCAAAGGAGACGGGGTTCCTTCTCCACCAGAGAGGTGAGCTTCCACATCCCAAGAGCCAGCTTCCACAGCCTGAGGATTTGACCGCCAACGTCCCCGCCTTTGGCCACCACCCATCTTACATTGCACCTGACCTGACATACAACTTTTTTTTGCTGGATTTCCCGCAGCTGATTTAAGCCCATTTTTCAATAAAGTCTTGTTGTATCTCAGTTAGGAAGAAAACAAAGCCTTAAACTTTGGACACAGATATTGAACCCTTAAAAACAAGTTTAAGTTATATTTTTATCTGGTTCCGTTTCATATCTTAAAGACAATACAATCGTGTATGGAATGAAAATTTTCTTTTGCTTATTTTTAGTTTCTCTTTGACTAGAATAAATTGGGAGCCATTTTTTAAACTCTGGATGCCTTAAATAATCCAGATTAAATCATCAGTCATCAAAACTCTGCAGGACCAAGTCAAACTGCTCCCCTTAAGAATGAAAGGGAAGGACAAGAATTACAAATGTACTGATGTATTGTTCAACTGATTCAAAAATATGCAACTTCTTAGCCAATACTGAGAAATATCAATGGAAATTATAAAAAAACAGAACACAAATGTTTTTTTTGACCATAACAAAGAATGTGTAAAAAATGGCTTAGCAAGATCTTTCAAAGAAAAGACACTTTATTAACAATACACTGTCCAACTTACAGGTATAAATTAATATAATTCAGAAATAGGAAACGTCATCTAAAAATATTTTTCTTCTTTAAAAAATAAATAAATAAATAAACAAGGTAAAAATGTCTGATCAACCTACCTAGTCAGCAGTATTTTAAGATATTTTGTGTCAGCTTTAAGCCAAAGTTTCAGACGTCTGCTGTGCATTCATAAAGGTCTGTACTTGCTCTTTCTGGGTGCTAAATATGCTTACGTGTCACAATCAGCGTTTTGCATGATGCAAATCAAAAACAGGATTTCTCTTTAATCTATCATTGTAAAATGTACGATAGGTAATTTTCTTAAAACCAATAATTTCCACATAAATCCCCAGACAGCAACATATGCAAAACAAGCAGTTAAATCAATGACACTTATAAGAAATATGTACTTATTTAAAAGTAGTTTAAGAACTTTACTCATGAAAAAAAGAAAACAACTGAAAACAAAAAAATGAAATTGGAACCACAATTAAAGTTGACCATTCCATTGGTGTCATCTTGACAGTCCATACAAAGTTGAAAAGGTTAACTAAAATGTTTTAGGGCTGACACAATAAGTCTTCAGGCTCTTGGAGGATATGGTGACTGGATTGGGGAGGCCACCTTCCAGCATTTTTCTCAGTCTAGAGCCACATTTTCGCTCCTAAAACCATACAAGGACTGCCGGCGGCTTTCCAATCACTTACTTTGGGCCCACAGAAAATCTGTCTGTATAGCATCTCCAAATTCCTCCATTGTTGGAGTTTCTATTCTTTCCTCCTGGCCAGCTGGTATTTGTCAGAAGGTTCAGGAGTCCAAAAGCCCTAAACCAAGCCCTAAAGCCCTCATTCTAGCGGGTCCCCTGGTTGCCACCAGGACAGGTACCGATATCTTTCAACTCACAGGTCCAGAACATGGGCAATTCATATTCTATGTCCCAAACTTTCCTTAATCAAAATGTTTTTTTACTCTTGCTTTTAAATAAAACCTTTTCAAACATGTTCAGACAGTTTCTGTGAAGCAACTGTGTGGTCACGAGTTGAAAACACATAAAAATCAAGGAGTGTCGTGGTTGGATATTAAACTGAGGACCCAGATACCACAGGATGAATTGTGTGGTTTTAGTGAAGAAAAAAAAAGATGACAAAACTTACAATGACAAAAACAGGAAGGCATCAAGACTCAAGGACCAGAGAACAGGTAGTATATGTAACGAAAATTTAGCGATCAAATGGGAGCTTAAGTGTACTACTTCTGCTTCGTGTGTTTTATTGGGAGGTGGAACTCAACTTAAATAGGTGCATTTTCTGCCACCTACTGTATCGGAGTGTGAATCAGAGTTATTGCCCATAACCTAAATAAGAAAGACACAGAAACAATAATAATAAATATATAAAACTAAATTCTTTCTATAACCACAGATTCTATCAAAAATAAGATCACCATTTTCAACCTAACTTTATCCAGAACATTTTTGGATTAAAAGTACTTGTTTTGCAAATTGATAAGCTGCTTCATTGCCTTTTATTCCTCTATGAGCAGAAATCAAGAAAAAACAATACTTTAAAATCTCTTCTATGAAGTCTATGTAATGTTTCATAAGTTTTATTGACCATATCTTGTCTACTATTAGATATGAAATTCTTAATTGCCAAGACGCCGATTGTTTCTTTTTCTGCGAAACCGTGGCTGGGGTATTAGATGAAACGAGATGGCTAGTCTGTTATGCTCTTTCCATCCTTGATGCCGTCTTTCTCCCAAAATCTCTCACTAAAGGTGAGGACAATTTTGACACCATTGTCATAGTGGACTCTAAGAGCCTCCATCTTTTGGGTTGAAAGATGTTGCTCAAATTCTATGTAAATAGCTGCTTTAGTTTTGGCCGATACCAGGACAGCATCACATTTAATAGTGCTGGGAGAGGAATGTTAATTTGTCTGATGCGAGATCAGTATTCCCTCATCTGATTGGCTGATCCTTTTAAATTTAGAGTTAAAGAATATAGGCACCTTCAGAACATCAAAGAAAGCTCTGGGGAGGGATTCAGTCCCATTTTTCACTTCATAGTACATGGAATACAAAAAGAAGAGACATTTAAACTTACTTCTCATGGGTCATAAAATAGTCTCAGAAACTCGAAAACCAGATCATTTCTAACTAAAGAACAATGATAGTAGCGGACATCTTTACTAATGTAGACATGTCAGTGTTAGCTATGAAAGCATACTACATTGTTTGATAAAAATAAACTGTATCTAAAAACAGAGTAAAAAATTCAGAACAATTTTGTCCATTTTGGTGTAGTATCAATACAGTGACTCAGTAAAACTAGTTTTTAGATTCAATGTCCTCCTTAGTTTATATGCATACCTGAAAATGTTAGTGACTGGCATACACCAGAATGAAAACAGCGCAACGTGACATTTTAATGGACAAAAAATTGGTTGAAGGTTTTCATACTGACATCTCACGGCAGTCTTTTGCCGCTAGCCTGCCTGTGGAGATCAACCCTGACCTGCTGCAAAACTAGCTATGGTGAGTCCCGTTAGATTTTCACATCAGTGGCCTATTGGAGGTCCTTTTTTTTTAGCTCTGGTATTGTTCCTTCTTGGACTAAGAAGCAGATATCTGTCCTGCTGATGGGTTACAGAACATCTACATTCCTTTTTAGTTCTCCTGGAAAATCTGGCTTTATTCAGCCAAATAGGGTGATAGGCTCAGTAAACTTTGTAGCTGAATGACAGATTGACTTGCCATGCTGATATAAAATGTTGGACTATTTGCACAGTCTTTGGAGAGTACACATACATTTCCTAGTGATACTGACCATAGGTAAGACAAAAAACCTTTGGAAAAAGGTAAAAATATCACTACTACCGACACTCGACGAGGACGGACACTTTTTTCTCTCTCTCCTGCTCCTATTGTGTCTTACCCCACAGCTCTCTGTGTCCTGTGCCTGCTGTATCTGGAGTGTCTTTTTGCATTTCTCTCCAAACCAAACAAGCTTAAAGATGGAAATGGTCAGCTGGTCTCTGAATGCAATTGATAAAATCTACTCAATTTTACAAAGTACCGGTAAGAGGCAACCGGGGTGTCCTGCAGAGACTAATCCGACTGGCTACGTGCTGGACGCTTGGACAAAGTTTCAGCCGTGGTCTCTGTCAATAATCTCGCAGGAAGATGCAGAAGGTATCTGGCTATTCAGGTTTATAATGATCGGTTCTCTGCTGATTGGAATGGGCATTTCCTGGATCTACCGCAAAATGGAGAAACAAAGATGTTATACACGGTCGAAATTGGAGACAGTCCTGGAAGCGATTGTAAGGCTGAAGGAGCAGTCTTAAGCGCTGATTCGTGCTGATGGACCTCAGAACCACATACTTAGGGATCTCGGGCGCAGGCAAGATGTTGCAAGAGGCGATCTGGCTGGCACTTTAGCACTCATTCGCGAATTGCCCTCGAACTTGGATAAACTATCAGTGTTTCTCGGTGCAACTGAAAATTAATGGATCCGGAACTTTAATTTGGTCGAAATAGATTCATAAAAGAGACTGCTGACAGACTGAAAGGATAGAGTAAAATTTGCTCTTCCTGCTAACCATGACAATTAGTATTTTGGCTCTCATGATGACCTTCAACTGGTCACAATGCCCGTGAAGAGAATGTAAACAGTCTCCTTCCCCCCCGTCCACCTGCATCCACTGACACACACATTGACATCGAATTCAGACATACACCCACACTAACACCACCGTCTCGCTGTCTCCTAAACGCTCCTGCCCACTGAAGTAAAAACAATCTTAAATTTGTACCAGGCTTTTACAACAGTCATAAATACCGAGCTTTGTTTAGAGCAGGAACTGATAAAGAGAAGAAATTGCAGCAGACTGTGGTTAAACAGGAAGAAAGATAGTTTAGGGCAAGACCCGTATAAAAGCGGGTGTCTGTAAATCATTTTGGGGGAGAACCAGACTGGGGGAGTATATGATACTTTGGCACACAATGAATGTTTATGTGTGAGTGACCATGTCATGTGATTCTTGTTTCTTTGTGTTCAACAAAAAGAGATGAGCCCTGTTTAGCCAGTGCACACATTTGGTTAGCCCGACCTGCAGGTGCGTCTCATAACGAACAGATCTGTGTTGTTGTCTTTTCTGCTTTGTTTTCTGGAACAGATGCTGAGGATCCTCAAACCGTGAACAGAGCTAATTGACAGTTTTGGAGTTTATCCACAATAGAGGAACACTTTAATATAGAATTTAAACTCCAGCAGTATCATTGTCAATGTTCGAATAGGTGGTTAAATATTTAGGTGTTTTTTTTTTCTATTGCCTACTTTTTGACCCTTCACCAAGGAATCAAAACACAGTTGAGTGCTTTTATTCCCCACCAAGGACCCCATCCCTCCCTCCCTGATGTGTAACTGTTTCTATCTGTATACATGGGAGCGCTGCTTTTGCGGCTGCAAGCCCTTCAGTGACCTGGATTTGTTTGATTTGTTTGTTGTTTGTAATTATCTTGGACAGCTTGTACTGTAAACTGAATTGCCCAGTGGGATAAATAAATATACTGGTTGATCTACTTTCTGGTCGGAAAACACTGGTCTGAAATTAATTTCCTCCTCATGGTGCACCCGGAGGAGCTGGCCCATGTGGCTGGGGAGGAGGAACTCTGGGCCTCTCTGCTTTTGCTGTTGTTGTTGTTGAAAAACAACAACAACGAGCTGTACTGTTCCACATAAGACCCTGTAAACTGTTGTCACAGGTTTATCTCTTAGCATTTTAAGTCTTAGAGCAGCTATGATTTATGTATCCTGCTATTGTTGGTTCAATTCAAATAACAGCAATCTGTTTTGAATGGATATATAGAAAACTGGGGCTTTTACTTTCAGTATTAGGTTGATTTTGTTTGATTTTAAATCAAAAACCACACGCAGAATAAAAAAAACACAAAAATTCCCAAAAAACATGCAAAATCCCAAAACACCTGCAAAAAAATCAAAAACACATGGGAAAATGCATGGGAATCATGAGTTCTAATCCGGGCTGCTCACTCTGTTTAAGCACCTTTTCCGAACAATTGAAACTATTTCGAGTTTTGTGATGAAAATCTGAACTAATAAAAATCTCAACACACTAATTATTTTATAATTTTTAAATTATAAAATAAAATAGTAGCATTGTTTTGTATTTTATACATTTTGCCCCCAATGAATGTCTGTTTAACATTTGAACTCTCCTTTATATCATAACATTTCAGTGTTGAGAGCCAACAGAAACAAATTAAGTAAATTTAACAGTACAAGTGTTCTCTGGTTTGCATGTCTTTTGGGGATTTGCTTGTGTTTTGCCTCTAGGGGCCTCCGTAGTTTTCCTCTGGAGCAGGCTATCTCTCAGGATGTGGAAAACCAGCCACTAACGAGACTGTCCTCATATCTGCTCAAAACATTGTATTTTACATTGTGTTCAACACAGTCTCCACTTTGAGTCTTTATGCTGCTCCTTCACAGTTTGGCCAACATGCTATCTATACTATGGAGGAGCTAGTTTTATCTAGTCTGCAGAATAGGATACAAAACATGTTCTTTTCTCCCCCTCTACACAGCTCTTGAGGTAGTTTTACCATCTTTAGGAAAAATATGTTATAGACATTTTTTTAGGTTTGTTAATAAAATTAAACGTTGCATAAAAAAACAACCACCCATCGATAGTAAACTTTGAGTAAATGAACTTTATTTATGCAGCTCTTTTCACAGGCAGACTCGCAAAGCGCTTCACAATGAAAGAGATAGGAAAAAAAAACATCTTAAAATACGGTAGGGGTTTTTTTTCTGTTTTTTTTTATGGCGAAGATGGCGGATCCTGTGGGTGCAGCGGCTCGAGTTTTTAGCCGCCCGGGTTTAAAACCAGACATATATAGAACTATGGATGGCAAGAACATTGTTGGGGATGAGTTGCTTAACTTTCTTGCTGTTAAAATGAAGACAATGAGCCAAGATGAGATTGTTTTGCTGACTACAAACACATTTGACTCAGTGGATAGAGTCTTCCAAGAAAGTTTTGTTTGATCTCTGCACTACCACGCAGCGAAATGTTGCCCATAAAGGATCGGGTGAAGGTCCCACCGGCCTGGACGACTTGGCGCTCAGACGTGTCTCAGCGGATGGTTCGGTGCTGCGTGATGGAGTAGGGGCTGCTCTCCGCAGCTCTGTCCGCCGATACTATGAGCCGCACCGGGCGGGTGCTAACGCTGTCTTGACTAATGCGGTTTTGTCTGCTGAGCTGAGAAGTGGGTCTACTGGTGCAATGAGCACTAAGTAGTTCACTCATATGACTGGTCTTCTTCGTGTCTTGTCCTACAACTGTCGACGCCTGCGTCTGGGCCAGGGAGCAGGTGACATGGCTCGCCGTTTGGTTGTTGACAACCTTTTGGAAAACTGTGACATTTTGTGCTTACAAGAGACATTTCTGTCAAAACAAGATTTGGCAAAATTAAACATTCTTGATGTCAATTTTCATGGTACAGGGGAATCAACAACTGATCTCAGTTCAAGAATAATCAGGGGTAGAATACCTGGGGGTGTGGCCATCCTGTGGAACAAGAGACTTGACTTATTTGTTAATGAGTTTAGGCTTGAGGTAGACTGGTGTGTTGGTGTTCTGCTCAGTTACAGTGGCAGGGAGTTCGTCATACTTAATGTATATACACCATATAAATGTATTCAGAATGAAGATCTATTTCTTAATAGGCTTGTTTTTATTTATTATTTTATCCAGTGTAGTAATACTTCTTGTATTTATGTAACTGGGGATATGAATGCAGACATTGCAGACAGAAACTCACTGTTTGAAAATGCTTCATGCTTGCAGATGTTGCGCACCTTACACGAAGAGAAAAAGAGTGAATGGAAAGACCATCTGCCGCAGATTGTGCATGCATATCATTGCACAAGGCACGAAGCAACGGGATATTCCCCTTTCTTCCTTTTGTATGGTAGGGCTCCACATCTACCAGTCAATTTGCACTTTTGGCACCAGGAGAGAGACTGAAGAGCACAACCATCAAGCAATTATGCAAAAGTGGGCTGAAAGGATGTGTTTGGCTTACCAAATAGCAGAAAAAAGCAGTATGACAGATGTGTCAGAGGTGTCACTTTCCAGCCAGGTGATAGAGTGTTAGTGAAGAACCTATCGGAAAGAGGAGGCCCAGGCAAACTCTGCTCTTATTGGGAGAAGGCAGTTTACTGTGTGACTGAGAGAGTGGGGGATGGACCTGTTTATAAGGTACAGCTGGAGAGGGGTAGCAAATCTATGCGTGTGCTCCATAGAAACCTGCTGCTGATTGTCAATTGGAGCCATTGTAGAAAGAACTTCCTATGATGGAACAGACGTAACAGAAAAGACTAAGACGAACTGAAAGAGATGAGAACCAAGTTGTAACCAATGGGTCTGATGATGAAGAGGAGAAAACATTCTATTATAACCTCCGGAGTAAAATCCCATGTTATGGATATGCAAACACTCAGCAAACACCAACAAACCTACATCAAAATTCTGAACAAGAATATCATGTTCCTATCAGGCAGGACCTGGAAAGTCAAACTGATCTACGAGCAACAGCTGATGAGTTCTGACTTTCTGAAAGAGAAATCGCTATTGGTGGAGGAAATGTTGCTGAGACTGAGGGAAGACCAGGACTGTATGACAGAGAGCAGGATCAGATGAATGAGATGGAGGATGAAGACAGAGGAGAAAGTGATGTCAGGAGGTCACGGAGAATGGGGAGACCAACAGAAAGACATATGAGACACTTGGTCAGCCATCATACAGCTGTTGGACGAAGAATAAATCTTCGTCTTGAATGCTAAAAGGAGCTCAACGTGTCTGTCTCATGTTTTTGTGTCACAGGTTAATACATATGTCTTAAAATGCATATGCGGTTGATTATAAGTAGATGAACATGACATTTAATCAGTAATTAACTAAGGAGCCGATTGATGCCATTTCTAGTTATTGTTTTGTGGGAAAACCGGACTGTTGTTATATGCTAACTAATGCTAACGGACTTGGGCGTTGTGTGCTGAGTTAGATGAGTGAGAGTTAAAGATCATAAGAGCTCACCTTGAAACACTTTTTCTGGATAATTGCTGAAAAGATTTCATAGTAATTACATTGTTTAGGTCGCTATTTGTGGCAGAATTTGTAATTATTTAATGGTTTATTGCAAAAAGCAGAAATACTATTAGTTAATGTGAATTAGTGTGTCAGTAATGGCTGCTTATGTCTGAAGCTGAGTAGAGCGACATGCCATTAAAGGAGCACTGCTCTATTTTTCTGTGATGTAGCTAAGGAGTAGATTGAGTTGTGAAGAGATGTTATTTTGCTAAAACAATTTAAATATTCAGGTTAAACTGATTAAGTATAAAAATACATTCATATGTTGAATAAAAGGAGTAACATTGTTAAAACTGTTTACAACAGAGGACTTGAGGTGACTGGTTTGACTTGTGATACGTGGAAGACTGACGGAGATGGGATGGAACCTTGAGTTTGACGGCCGTCGGGCTGATGACTTTTTTAATGGGAAATGGACCGAGGAACCGGGGAGCAAGTTTTCTGGGAAGGCGTTTAAGGGGGGAAATCTCTAGAGGAAAGCCATACTTGTTGTCCAGATGAATAGATGGGTGCTGGTCGCCTCTTCTTGTCTGCCAGATGTTTGTTTTGGGCAGAAGTGCGTTGGAGAACGGCTTGGGTTAGGCTCTAGAGATGTCTGTAGCAGAGGAGATATGCGAGTTGTGTGAATATTCTACCCAGGGAAGATGGATGGACCAGGTGAGTGGATTCTTGCTGCATAGACATCTGAGGGTGTTTTCTATTTCTTGATTTAATCTCTCACATTGTCCATTAGATTGAGGATGATAACCGGAGGTTAGGTTGGAGGTGGCACCCAAGGCTGAACAGAATATTTTCCAGACGGTTGAAGTGAATTGTGGACCTCTATTTCAGAATGGATTCCATGGAGTTTGAAGACGTGATGGATGAGTTGATGGATGGTTTCTGCGGATGATGGAAGCTTGGGTAGAGCAATCAAATGGCTTTAGAGAATTGATCAATGATGGACAAAATAACAGTTTTACCTTTTGAGGGTGGACAACCGGTAAAAAAATCCAGGGCTATGTGGGACCAAGGTCGAGTGGGCGTAGGTAGAGACTTATGGGATGGCTTATTCTGATTACAGATGTGACAGGCGGAAACATACTCTGCAACATCTTTGTTGAGGGAAGGCCACCGAAAGTATCTCCTAAGAAGGACAATGGTGCGGCTAGTTCCAGGGTGGCAGGAGAATTTGGCGGTATGAGCCCAGTGGATGGTACGTGCTCGGACGGCAGATGGCACATACAGATGGCCTGGAGGTCCTCCACCTGGATCGGGTTCGTTTTGTAGTGCGTTGTGGATAGACTTTTCAATATCCCAAGGGTGAATTTTTGCTCGGGATCCGGTTGGGGGAGAACAGGCGCTTGGATGAAGGCTTCCTTGAGATGCTGGAACGCGTGATTAGCCTCGGTGGTCCACTGGAAGGTCTTCTTTGAAGAGGTAAGGGCGTTTTATGGCTTAGCAAGAGTACTTTACTTGTGGATGAAGCATCTATAAAAATTGGCGAAACCCAGGAAGCGTTGAAGTTGTTTTTGAGATGCTGGAGTGGGCCAATCCTGAATGGTTTTGATTTTAGCTGGGTTTGCCCTCACCTGCCCGTCTCCCAGGATGAATCCGAGAAAGGTTATGGTTGAGACGTGAAATTCGCACTTATCTGCCTTGACGTACAGTCGGTTCTCGAGAAGCCTCTGAAGAACCTGTCGGACATGTTGTTTCAGTTGATTAAGAGACTTGGAAAAAATGAGAATGTCATCCAAGTAGACAAAAACAAATCTGTTAAGAAAATCTCACAGATTGTCATTTACAAGGTTTTGAAAAACTAATATCTAACTAACTAAGTTAGATATTCCAAATGGCATGACAAGATATTCAAAATGTCCTATAGGGGTCTTGAATGCTTTCTTCCATTCGTCCCCCTCTCCCCTAGGTGTTTCGTAAGTCAAGTTTTGAAAAAACAGTGGCTTGACTTACGGGTTCCAAGGCTGATGAGAGTAACGGAAGGGAGAACTTGTTCTTGACGGTGATTTGGTAAAGACCTCTATAATCAATACAAGGACGGAGAGAGCCATCTTTCTTGGCCACAAAGAAGAATCCGGCTCCGAGAGGGGAAGACAAAGGATGGATGATTCCCGATTCCAGTGAATCCTTTATATACTCCTCCATGCCCTCCCTTTCCTTGTTAGAGAGGTTGTAAAGGCGGCCTGAAGGGAGTGGAGCACCAGGTAGGAGGTTGATTACGCAGTCATACGGTCGGTGAGCGGGTAAAGAAAGCGATAAATCCTTACTAAAAACCTGGCTGAGATCGTGATATTCGGGAGGAACATTGGAAAGATCTGGACTGAACTCGGGAGTGGATATGGTATTAGCTTTAGCCGGGACGGCTGATTTCAGGCAGGTTTTAAGACACAGGGGACTCCAGGAGTCGATACGGCGATAAAACCAATTGATGTGAGGATTGTGGGAGGTTAACCATGGAAAACCGAGAACTATAGGAATTTCGTTATTTGGATAGATGTAGAATTGGATCTCTTCATGATGATTGCCTGAGACAATGAGTGTGACTGGCTGGGTTTGGTGAGTGATGGGAGTCATCTTGCTGCCGTCTAAGACTGAAACAGAAAGCCGACTAGAAAGTTTAGTGATAGGGATATTATTTTGTGTGACAAGATCTGGGTGGATAAGATTTTGTTCTGATCTTGAATCAATGAGAGCAGAATATTTTGATTTTTTTTTTGTTTTCTTTTAACTAGGAGACTGGTAGGAATGGAAAACCTATTGGAATGTCTTCGCTCCGCCAGGAACCCTACTTTCACTGGCGGAGACTCATTTGGGCGAATCGGACAGTGAAGAATTAAATGTTGTGGGGAACCACAGTATGGACAGCAGTTGTTTCTTAAACGTCGCTGTCTTTCACGTGGGCTAAGACGAGCTCGACCAATCTGCATAGACTCTGGGGAACTCTCTCTGGGAGTGGAGGAACGCGAAAAGATTGGAGGATCAAGTTCAGAGCTCTTGTGGATTTGATAAGAAACCCTTGGCTTAAGTCGCTCTCTGGATCGTCTATCTATCTTTATTGCTAAAGCTATTAAGCCATCTAGGGTATCAGGTTCATCACGGGTTGCGAGTTCGTCTTTAATTTTTTCATTTAATGCGTGATAAAAAGCTCCCCTAAGGGCTCTTCTGCCAGAGTCCGGAAGTCAATGGCGAACTCAGCTTCAGGACGTTCCCTTGCCGGATGGTCCATAGTACGCGAGCAGATTCCTCGCTTTTAATGGGGGAGAAGGTGAGATTGAATAATTTCAGGAAGTCACTAAAGGTTTTTTCTTTCAACTGTTTCTGATTTGAAGAAAGCCTCCACCCATCTAAGTGCTTTCCCACGGAGGAGTACGATTATGTAACTTATCTTCTGGGAGTCGGTGGAAAACTAATGGGGAGAACGGGAGAAGGCTAATTCACACTGAAGAAGAAAGCCTCTTGTCTTTTCTAATTCCCCTGAGAAGGGTTCTGGGGGCGGTGAGGTCACATCCTGGAAACCGGAAATAGGAGAAGACAGCGGGTCAGGTGGATTGTTTACCTTGGAAGATCATTCAAAGATCTGTTGGTTAAGGCGGCTAATGGTTGCAGTTTGGAGAGATAACTGTCGAGTTAAGTCGTGGATTATATTTTGATGGCGACCTAGGAGTGTTTCTTTTTCAGAGACCGCGTTCTGCAGTTGGGCTGCTGAGTCCGGTTGGCCAGATTGTTCTGTCATGATGTAGGGTTTTCAGGACTCAAAGACAGCCACAAAACCAGAGCGACAACGGTTGGTTTGTTTTTAAAATAGAATAAGTTTATTACATGAGATTCTGAATGAGACAGTCTCTGATAGAGCACCAGGAATGGAGACCGGGACGTACAGGAGCACTGGAGTAGAGAGACGAGTAGTGAGTCCGTGTAGAGGGGATGGAGAGTTTGATTATTGGTTTCTGGCAAGGTACTTACTAGGAGATGAGATTACTGAGCCTTGGGGTTGGTAGCTGGGATCCAGTTCTGGAGGTTGGTTAGACTTGAAGGAGATACTGACTGTGTGTGTATGCAGGTGGAGCGGGAGGACGGGCAGGGACAAGGACAGACGGATCAGCAGAGGCAGCGGTGCAGAGACTGACCAGGAGGAGATCCAGGACTAAAGGTAAGTGGTTTCCAGGGGAGCTGTCCGGATGGAACGGTAGACAATGGAGGAAATTCAGGAGGACGAAGGAGATGGTATTTAATCCTGAGAGGAAAATCCAGGTAAGCAAAATATAAGTTTAGTACTTTTGTGAAATTGTTGCCCAAGCTAAATATGATGTTTGTTTTATTACTTTATATGTCTTATTTAAATTGTTTTTAAATTAGACACAAAAATCCAACAATTGCAGTTCTTGGCTACTTGCAAAGCAGCAACAAAGTTCAATACTCACAGTTTTAACACTATTGTTTTAGAGAAAACCCAGGAAAACACAAACCTTGGAATTTCATGCTTTTTTGAGTGCAACTTTGATGTTCATTGATCAATCACAACTGGTCTTTTTGGACGATGGATAGTACATTAACTGTCAAAATGGATTATAGTTATTGTATTTGTTTATTTAGACTTTTCCATAAAACATAATTCAGACATTTCCTTTATTAATATACTGTATGCCTGTTTCACTCTATCATACAATTTTAAAGTATTTCTTTAATTATAATCTCCTTTTCATCATAAATCAATTCAAGAATCTATAATATTAGACAGGATTAAAAAAACACTAAATATTTTCTTTAAAAAAAGAAATACAAGTCAATTTTGTTTTTAATTATCATCTCAGCTTTTTCTGATTTCAGAAGAGTAATTTATTTTTATTTTCTGTCGTATAACAGGGAAATTTCTACAATTTATTAACTATACAAACATGGCTATGATGGTGGTGGTCAGTGGGGGAAAAACAGGCAAACATTTAAATAACTATCAGGTTTATGGCCATTACAGTGTTAACTACTGTTGTTGAATTAAATAATTATCATAAGTAATTCAATGCATGTTCAAGCAGAGACAAAATGGAGCCAATTTCCAGTTTAACATTTATTTTGAACAGATTAACAAATTGCAGTTTACAGAGGAATTTTGCCCCCGTCAGTTCCTCTGTGGTCCAGACTTAAAGAAATCTGAACAATTAACTGATCTTTATTTCACAGCTTTATAGACAACCGGGGCTCTGGGCGTTTATAATCTCTCCAATCTTACTCCAATCAGATCATTTCCAAACAGTCTCTTAGCCATGATTTGCTGTCAGAGAATTATGCAGTCAGAAAAGGAATCGTCTCTGTTCTGGGTCAAAGGTTCATTATAAAAATTTATGGTTAAATGGCTATCTGCTTCTCTAAAAACTTTTCTCCCAGTTTCTTATCTAAACATTCTTGCTTTTACAGCTTGCAATAAAAACTCACCCCAGAGTTTTATGACTTAAAAGCTTTCCTGCATAAACAATACTTGACAAAACATTTCTTTACTATCATGCAAGCTAATTAAAACAGACTTTTACTTTCTAAATGATAAAAGTTTAAACCTTATTCAGAATTACCACACTACTCTTAGGTTATTTTATGTGTGAGTGAAATTTTTTGTTTGTCAATAATAAACTCATGTTGAATATGGTAGCAAAAAATAAAGACATGCTTTTCAGAAGTGCTAAAGAAAAGACACTAAAATAGCTGTCACAAACATTTTTATGCTTAGTAAATTCCACTGTGCCTGGAACGCCTACTTGTTTGTCTATTCTCCTCCCAATATTTTGCGTTGTCCTACAGAAATGCCAAGATTACATATTCATCAAGGGCAAAGGCACACACAAGGGCCAGATTTAAACACACCGCTCCGCGCTGTGTTGATAGATTAGCCTCAGCCTGTTTTTGCGATACTGTGCGGTTTGCACGGGTTTTTAAAAACCGTTCATAAATCAGGCCCCAAGTCTTTACTAAATTACAAAAATATTTAAATCAGGTTCTTACAGAACAAAACCATTCACCATCATTATTACTTTTGTGAATCAAGGTATTTAACTTTAACTTGTGGCCAACATGTTTTGTTGTAAAAATTCTTTATAGAAATATAACAAACAAACAACGACATGTTGGTAATTTGCAAAAATTTTAAAATAAAGCTGTTTTAAAACATTTGGATGTTTTTTATTGTCCAAATAAAGTGTTTACTTTTTTTTTGCTTTACCTGGTTTAGATAAAGTAACTAACAGAAATGAGCAGATTTGTAATGACTCCAAGCTAATGTAACTAGCAATCCATATTGTTTATTTTATATATCTGGAGCTATTTATTTAATTATTTTACATTTTGGATATATACAAGCCAGTAGAGTCTTAGTATTTTTTTCTCCTCTGTAAATTTACTCAGATATCATCCGACAACTTAGCATCAGTTGAGACAAGCATTGGTTACAGACACGGTGGAGCACGGAAGCAGAGGTGTGTAATATGTGATTGAGCAGGCCATGCTAACCAAGAGGATGGAGCAGAATTTCCCTAAACCAGCCAGGCTGCCACAGAGAGCGCCATCCCGCTACAATTTCTTGTAGATCAACGTTTTTAAGAGATGATGTGAAACGCAGAGCCTTATATGTCTTACGTCCCTAAACAGATAACGTATTTCAGGATGCCGCACAACTATGTAAGGTCAACCACAGTTTATGGATATATATAAATAAAAGATAGATAGATGCTTATTGGTCAGTCACAACTACTCTATTTGAATAAACTACTTTAACTATTGTAGAATTAAAATTTATCAAAAAATAATTCAGTGCATGTTCAAAACAGAGATGAATGGAGCCAATTTCCAGTTCTTAGTTTTATTTTTAACAGATTAACAGATATGCAGTTTTACAGAGAAACATGCTCATTTTCTCTGGGCCAGATTTAAAGAAATCTGACAAAGAATGGTTTTCATGTCATAACTTTTATAGACATTCAAACTTCGCCAGGATCTAGGCGTCTCTTCTCCCTGGAATCTGCTCCAATCAGAACGTTTTTAAACAGTGTCTTGACAATGACTGGCTGTCAAGAATTATGCAGTCATAAGAGGGATGTGTCCTCCTTCTTGGTCAAAAGTTCATTCTGAGTTTTATGGTTTTATGGTTCCGGGTCCTCCCTGCTCTGTTTTCCATCCCTTATCTATAAACATCCTGGTTTTACAGCCTGCAATAAATCCTAATCTACAGACATCCTGGTTGTACAACATGCAGTAAATTACCCAAGAGTTTTATTGCTTAAAAGCTTACCCCAATTAAAATACTGGTCAACAATGTACTTTACCTCTGACTTCTTACTAAAGATATTTAAAACATATTGTACTACGAAACTGTATATAAAAATAGCCCCAAAAAATAAGATACAACACTATCAACATAAATTATAGTCCTGTTAATTTAAACTGTTCCACCAAATTATTCAAACATGTCCCTTATGAAACTATGTCTGTGTCAATCCATCATAAAGAACTAAACAAGCAACAAACAAATTAGTTTTTAATTGAGCATAATTTCCGTAGCTCTGAAACCCCCAGCAATGATTCAAAAAAAATAATCCATCATATTAGACAGGATTAAAATTACATTTATTTATTCAAATAAATGAAATGCTTGTCAATTTGATACATTATATCTTTTTATTTGATTACATGTTAAGATAAAAACATGACTAAACTATGTACACACTCAAAAAATAAATGTTGACTTTAATTAAATGTATTTTGTCAACAAGTTCCATGAAATTGGATTAGGTTAGTTTAAATTAAAATTGTTAAGTCAGTCTAACATTGCCATGGTCACAACACTTGATGGTGGATTGTACATGGAGGCAGAAAAAAAACATGCAGCAGGGAATGTGTGTCAAACCCAGGATAAGACCTGGGCACTGTACACCAAACACCTGCAACAATCACTTTGCTACACAAAAAATGTTATATTTAAATGAGAAATATGACTTGAATTTCCCTGTGAAGTCATATTCCTTATTTAAATACAAGACTTTCCTCTTCATCTCGGCCCCGTGTGTGTCCCCTGACCGCAAAAATAATGAATGGAAGTCAATCTGAAAGATAAAAGTCATTTTCTAGACGGCTTTGTCTTACGTCCTGAATCACACATTTGTTTTACCTCAGTTTAAATAACTAATTATGTCCGTCTCGACTGTGTTTGTCAAGTGATTTGGGATTTATTTGATTTTACAAATAAACAATTAAAATGGATAAGAAAACAGAAGTCTAATATGCAATGTCAGGGAGCTAATGCCAGCTAGAACTAGCTAGCACTCGAAATTCTCACTGAGACCTTGTGCAGCTTCTCCCTCATCCTGGCTCTCACTCCACTGGCTCTTCTCCTCCAGCATAGCTGCAACTTTCCACATGGCCACATTTATAGTGGTTTTCTCCATGTGTAATGCTCATTCGTACTACAGGAAGGAGGCAAATCACGGCAATTTTTCTCCTTCTTCATCTTCAGCTGTGTTCCAATAAGGGATTTTACACAAAACCTGAAGAAACTGTTTTATTTACATCAAAATGTGTCTTTAAAATTCACAGAAATCATATATACGATCCATTTAAAAGTGGATCAGAAAATAACTTTTATAATTTCTTTGACTGTCAGTAGCAGCGAACCCATGTACCGGAAGTAGAAGAGTGTGACTTTGGTGGGTCCTAAAGGATTTATTTTAATATTTTCTGTTTTTTTAAAGGGTCATTTATTTTATTACATTATGTTTTGTCACATGCAGCATGCTGAGTTGAAAGAAAAGTAAAGGTTTTTGATTTCAAAAACCTTTAAAATCTAAAAAAAATTATATTCAGAAGAATTTGAATTTTACACACTGTGCTCAAAAATGTATAACATAAACAAGATAAATATTTTTAATTCACCTGTGCAGCCCAGCTTTCTTCTGTTTGTCTGAGACTGAGTGACTGCGGGGCTGAAGTTATTAAGCTGGTATATCTTTTATAAAGAGACGGGAGCTGGACTGCAGGGTCTTTAGTAGTCAAAACATATGCAGATGTCTGATTCTGTCACGGTTGATTGCATCAGGCAAATGTCCCTTTCCTAATGTTATTCAGTAATAGAAAGATATGATGTGTCCTCCCTATACGATGCATTCATGAACATTATTGTTAAGATGGTACAACAAAAACACCAACATGTACAAATTTGTTGTTAAGGTATTGTAACAAAAAATTACATCAGTAGTTGCATTTTACATTGAACCACCATTGAATTTGATTATGACATTCAAATTCATAAATGTTTTAGCATAGACATCATATCCTCTGCTTGGGAAAGTAAATCTGCTTGTACTTCGTACTCAGACACCAATTCTGATTGGCAAACTGCTAGACAGGACACGTAAAAAAAAAGACATATCCTCTGTGTGGTGTGTTGGTTTTCCTGTCTCTTAGGTACTTCGGACTTTAATCATTATACCGAGGACAAATAGACATATGAGGACATTTTGGCTCACCATACAGAGTGACAGAGGGGTACTTTCCTTCGGTTAACTCAATATGTTTTTCTACCTATGGCAGCAACACAGCCAAGGAAATGAAAAAAAGTGTACATAAATAATACAAGAAAGTGATAATAAAAACATTTGTCTATTTAGATAAATATAATCTACGTTCTTAATTAACCACATTTGGTAACATCACATCCTCTGAAAGGTTTGAAGACATCGAGTTTGTCCTGAAAATAATAACCAAGAGAATGAAAAAGTTACACTGAGATTGAGGTGAAATATAAATAAGGCGAAAAATAAAAGTAACGAGATGAATGCGGTAGGGACAGTGGAGAGGTTCCTGTTGGAAACAAACGGAAAAAAATGTTCAGTATCAATCCGAATACAAAGAAATGTACAAAGAGGTGCACAGATAATCACATTCGGCACGTGTGGCCACCTTTATTCGAGTCACTGCTTTGACTGGCATCAGTATGCATGGAGACAGTGACAAATTGCTTCACCAATAGGCAGGACCATTTCTTTCTAGTGTACCTTTGTAAACCTTTTTATTTATAAGTGTAACAACATCCTATTAAACTGAAGCAGTTGATGTGGCAGGTGAATAAAGCAAATGGTTACACAGATCTCTGCGAAGCAACACACAACCAGATTCACCCCCGAGTATATAGACAGGATCTCCAAATGTAATAATTTATTCCTTGGCAAATTTCTAATATCGCTCTAAAGCTTAATCCATCTATAGCTTTTGAGTTATTTAACTAAAAGATAGAAAGACGGCAACAACTGACTTTTTTTCCTGCACAGCACATTTTAAAGCTTAGAGCATGGTGCAATTAACATTTCTTGGGTCCTCTTCTTTTGCAGGTTCTCATTGGTCCTCCAGTGCCACTGTTTCCAAATAAGATGTGATCTTGGGGTATTAACTTTGTTTCACATAAGTGAAACAAGTCAACACAGGTCAGCACAGTTCAATAAACCTGCCGGTCGACTGAAAGTCACCATAATCAAATAGAACATTTAGAGTATGAGGATATCAGGAAACACGGGTTTACAAGTTTCTCTTAAAGGCACAGTGTGTAATTTTCGTCCAGTAGGGGCCAGTGCATGCCTAAATTATCTCAAGCATGCGGTATCTGTGTCTTCGAGTAAGAAACTCAACCACGGAGGCCCAACTAGTGCTGTTTTCAAACGCTCAGTTCCCTGAGAATGATCTATTTGCAGCAACATGACGAGCACATCAGTCTCTCTTTCATCACTTGGAACTAGCGAAGAGGTAAAAATGTATTTATGGCTAAACGTTTTTGCATTTTGAGGGGAAATCAATGTTTTAATAGCGGGCGTGTTCCGTGCGTTTTGTCCATCCGGGCTCTTGTAGAAGTAAAGACGTCATCTAATATGGCTTTCCCCTATGCATTTTAAAACTGATTTTTAAAGTCATATTTTACAATATCGCCAACATTTTGCAATTAATGTGCTTTACGTAATTATTATTAGGCTACATAATATTTTAATGGCTATTTTCAAAGATGTACTGCAAAAACTACAGACTTTCACTTTAAATCCGCTTGTCCTGACAAGGGAGTTGGAAAAATAAAACACCCTGCTTTCCTAATCCAGGGTTAGGGCTAATGGATTCTTACTGAATAGTTAACCTGTATGAAGATTTAGACACAGATCAGTATGACATGCTTGGCCTGCCTCCCATAGACAAGCAATAAACCTCTAGAGTCAGAATAACTGTCTCAACCATTTTGTTTAAAAGTTAAATTTTCTTAAATCTACCATTTAAGTTCCCATTTAAACCTTCTAATGTATTCTACACAAGCATATCTGGTTACAAATATATCACCTTTACTGTAACACTAATTATCAGTTCAAAAATTCCACGTTTTTTTGTTTGTTTGTTTTTTTAACTAGAGTTCCCATGATTACCAAGTTTACAAAGAATGCTGCTAATCAATGTTATTCATTTCTTGCAAGATGTGTGCTGTTTTCTCCCGTCCACATTAGGCAAGACCTTGATTTAACAGCTAGTAGTGAAGAAACTTGAGGGACCGTGATTGGCTGAAAACAAGTCATGGTAGGTGCTGAACACTTGTTGGTGGGTCCTCCAATCAGCTTAATCTATTCTACCAGACGGCCCTCCGTTTTTCAGACGCTTTCTTTGGGAGCAGTTCCAGATTGATGTGCAGACTTGACACTTGCCAGGGCTACAGATAGGTATGGTTTTTGCAAGGTTAGGTAAATACCACACTATGCATAAAATTGTTCCTACTCACAAAATTGGCACAGATCTGTGAGTAAGTACAGTTGATAAATGAGGGCCCAGGACTACAAAATATTCTAAAAATGTTTTCAGACTCTTTTTAATCAGTCTGGCTTTATACAGTCCTTAACAGCTGCTATTGGGTTCTGCAGCAGAACAGCTTCCTCTCTTTCTATAAAAAAAGCAAGGGAGATGCCAAACTGCAAGGCAGGTTGAGCCAGCCTATACTCACCATTATTAAACATTTATGACTCTTACTCATGGGACTAGAGCGATCTAAAGTACTAATAATAAGGAGTACCACAAACCATAACCACACAACACTGGATATAACGATGACGGTGTAAAAAGCTCTCAGCCTGGACTGGTCAACCCCTTCCTTCTTCTTGCATCTTTCTCCTGGTCCCGGACGAAGCAGAACACAAAGAACAGTGATGCTGGAAGATGATATGACCAATATGGAGAAAATGACAATGCAGAAATTAATAAAAAATTCATACTTTGGAGGTACAGACATTTTTATGGTTGTCATTACGATGCAAAGCAGCCAAATGCATCCGATGGAAATATTTCTGATCCTGATACCACGTGTGCTTTTTAGTCCATGATAGATGATGGGATGCACCACAGCCAAGTATCTCTCTACACATGTCAGAATGCTGAAGAATAACTATCCATAGAAGACTATGTAGCTAATGCACATTCCAACTGTTAAGATCATGAAGTTTTCTGTGTTTACACCACTAATAAAAAAGAAACATCCAAGTAGTCCAATGAGCTCCATGGCAGCCAGATGGTAAGTGAAGAGGTCAGAGTGTCTCACTGTTTTAAAAGAACGCTGGTGCTGCTGCCATCTTTGGTAGCAGAGGTGAATGATGTAGGAGGACAGAGGAAGTTGGAGGAGGATCTTCAATACATTAACAGCATTCATGATGATGATGATGCTAAGCTTACAAGGGAATGCCAGAGCGTCTTCAGAGATGGATGAGGAATTACCAAACATGTTGGCTGCATACATTGTAACCCTAGTAAGAAACAAAAACAAAAAGGACCAAATAGAAGAAAAAAATCTTGGCGACAAGAACATATTGAAAACAGGTAATAGAGAATCAATGCAATAACATTTTTCTCTGTATTAAAAAAAAAACAATAAACAAAAGAGAATTAAGTATCCATCCATCCATGTTGTTCCACTTATCTGAGGTAAGGTCGCGGGGATAGCAGCTTGAACAAAGAGACCCAGACTTCCCTCTATAAGCCACTTTGGCCGGCTCCGCATCTCCTGAATCTGACGTTTGAATATCTGCCAGACCCTCCTCCCGAAAACCCCCCCAACAGACCTTATCAGGGAGGCTCAGAAGTGTGATGCCCCTGTAGCTGGAACACAGTCTGGTCTGTCAATCCAAGGGAACTGCCCCAAATGTCCACGCAATATTGCAGAGACGCGTTAACCAACACAGCCCCACAAGATCCTGTGTTACGGCTACCTGTGTTTTGAAGGGGCCTTGTTGTGTTTTATTAATTTGTTTGTTTTATTTTCCTAGTCTGCCTTTCAAGCCCCGCCCATTTCACCTGCAGACTCTGTTACCGGTTCCTCCCTCATCTCGAACCGTTTGCCTGACGGAGGCTGCATCCCTTCATGCCAGAGGCCGCATCGAGCCGCCGACACAGGACTGATAAGAGTGGCCGGGTCAGAGAATCGAAGAGCTACTGGTCGTGAGTGTCGGTGCCAACCGTCACACAGCTGAACCCAGAAAGGAGGGAAGCTCCAGGAGCTACTAGCCTGCTAACTAGCTTTTTAAGAACTAGTTTAAGAACTTTACTCATGAAAAAAAGAAAACAAATGAAAACAACTATTTTAAATTGGAACCACAATTAAAGGGACTATACCATGATATTTTGCAGCTTTCAACTTCTGGGATATTCATGTAAATGATAAAATGTTACCGTTGGTGTTATACAGTATAAATTCGTCCTGAAATTTAACTTGTGTCCTGTAGGTAATGTTAGACCACGAAGTGAAATGGCTCGTTTCTCTATTAACCCGCCTCCTGCAACCAACGCTATGCTCCGAGCCGATCAAACTGAAACAAACAGTGCTAAGCTTCATCACAAACATGAATAATTTGAAAACCACAGAGTACCACAATGAAACTCTGTTATATTAAGGGCTCACACGTTTGGTTTTATTTTATTTTTTTGTAAAAAACTGTGTCAATAAAGCCTATTTAAGGAGGAGAGATAACTCTCTCCTCCTTATACTAAACCCAGTGCACCGTCTTTCCTACTGTTCTCTGCAAAAGAATACAAATGTCTTCCAACTGTCAATTCCTCCCAATAAGACTGCCATATTTATTTTAATCATTGATTTAGCCCTAGTAAAAGGAATATTAATAACAGGATCATTCATTAAAAGTGCTTGTTTTGTAAATTGATCAGCTGCTTCACTGTATTTTATTCCTCTATGAGCAGGAATCCAGAAAAACAATACTTTAAAATCTCTTCTATGAAGTCTATGTAATGTTTCATAAATTTATTTGACTAGATCTTGCCTACTATTAGATATGAAATTCTTAATTGCCACTAGAGCTGAACTAGAGTCTGAGCAGATTATGATATATTTTACCTGTAAGTTTTCAATCCATTGCAAAGCTGATAAAATGGCCAAAAGCTCAACTGTAAAACATGCCAGATGATCCTAGGTTTTCCTTTTAATAGAAACTTCAAGTACTGGTATCACAAAAGCGAAAGCTGTATGTCCTGAACTGGGGTCTTTTGAGCCATCAGTGTACAGTAGACTGGTGTGCTTTAGGGTGCATTCACACCAGCCCTGATTGATCCGCTTGAAACGAACTTAAGTTCATTTGCTCGGAAAGTCCGTTTCACTTGGGCAGGTGTGAATAGGCAATCGAACTCTGATTCAGACCAAACAAACAAACTCTAGTCCGCCTGAAAAATGGTGGTCTTGGTTCGATTTAAACGAAATCTGCTTCGGTTCAATTGCATGTGTAAATAAGACCCTATTTGAATTTAGGCAAGCTGTAGTGTGAGAAGTCTTTGCTGGATGGCATTATTTTAGGTGTGGACATTACTTTGCATGTTGTCGGAGAATTAGATGAATGTGTAAGCATTTAGTGTGTGTAAACCTTGTTTCATCCATGCCTTTCATGTATATTTCAGACACATAGCCTACTGTGAAAGCATATTTTGGCTTAATTCATATACATTATACTACACAGACTGCAGTAAACTCTTTAATCACGGTAGAGACATTAGTGAACTGTCCTTTTTACCAGTATTTGATCAATCAGAGCTTTATAAAGATGTTGGGAACCTTATGAGAGGCACAGCTATACTAATTGGATTAAAGGTCTCAATGATGTGAGGACTGGACCATATAATTGGTAAACACTCCAGAAGATCACCGTAACTTGGTTTTAGGAGGAAAAGTAAAAAGTGGCAAATTTTTTTTGCAATGCCGTGACCGATTTAACCTGTGAATCCCTTTATTTGATCTCCTGTGTTGAGTGTTGTGAACTACACAGAAAAACATGAATCTCTGAATGTTAATGAGACTTTATTATCTTTGTCAGAAAATGGATCACATCATCAAGTATCCAAACATCCACAGTCTTACATTTGTTGCGTCATTGGTGTAACACATCTAGGAGGGAAACCTACACATCCATAACAACACACTCCAGCTCAATCTGGATGATCCTTCACACTATTACACGAACATGTGAATGTGCGATAACATGCTGTATTACAACAAATTTAGAATGCTAATTGCCTGTTAGTTTTCTTTCAGAACTTACTCCTTCAATTCTTCATCGCTTGCACCTAAGAAGAGGAGGGAATCTTCAGACCATATGTAGGAAGCCATCATTCTCCCAAAATCTCTCACTAAAGGCGAGGACAATTTTGACAGCATTGTCATTGTGGACTCACCTAAGAGCCTCCCTCTTTTGGGTTGAAAAATGTGGCTCAAAGTCAATGTAAAGAGCTGCTTTGGTTGTGGCCGTTACCAGGACAGCATCACCTTTAATAGTGCTGGGAGAGGACTGTTCATCTGTCTTATACGAGACCAGCGTGCCCTCATCTGATTGGCTGATCGTTTTAACTTTACAGTAAAGGAATACAGACACCCACAGAATATCAAGGAAAGCTCTGGGGAGGGATTCAGTCCTATTTTTCACTTCATAGTACCTGGAATACAAAAAGAAAGAAGGACATTTAAACTTACTTCTCATGGGTCACAAAATAGTCTCAGAAACTCGAAAACCACATCATTCCTACCTAAAGAACAATGATAGTAGTGGACGTCTTTACTAATGTAGACATGTCAGTGTGTTAGCAATGAAAGCATAATACATTCTTTGATAAAAATAAACTGTATCTACAGAGTAAAAAATTCAGAACAATCTTGTCCACTTTGGTGTACTATGATTACAGTGACTCAGTAAAACTAGTTTGTAGATTCAACCTCCTTAGTTTTTCTACATACCTGAAAATGTTAATGTATATTCAATGGACTAAAAATCGGTTGAAGGTTTTCATACTGACATCTCGTGGCAGTATTTCGCTGCTAGCCTACCTCTAGAGGTCTAGGCCTTCCCCAGATCACCCCTGACCTGCTGCCAAACCAGCTATGGTGAGTCCCGTTAGATTTTCATATCAGTGGCCTATTGGATGTCATTTTTTATTAGCTCTGGTATTGTTCCTTCTTGGACTAAGAAGCAGATATCTGTCCTGCTGATTGGTTACAAAATGGCTACATTCCTTTTTAGTTTTCCAAGAAAAACTGGCTGCATTCAGCCAAAGAGGGTGATAGGCTCAGTAAACCTTTTAGGTGAATTACAGATTGACTTGCCATACTGATATAAAATGTTGGACTATTTGCACATATTTGGAAGTCTTTGGAGAGTACATACACATTTCCTAGTGACACTGACCCTAGGTAAGGCAAAAACCTTTGGAAAAAGGTTAAAATATCACTACTACCGGCACTCTGTGAGGACGCTTTATTCTCTCTCTCTGCTCCCATTGTGTCTTACCCCAAAGCTCTCTGTGTCCTGTGCCTGCTCTATCTGGAGTGTCTTTTTGCATTTATCTCCAAACCAAACCAAACAAGCTGAAAGATGAAAATTGTCAGCTGGTCTCTGAATGGATGAATGAATTGAAAAAATCTACGAAGCACCGGTAAGAGGCAACCAGGGTGTCCTGCAGAGACTTGTCCGGCTGGCTACGTGCTGTACGCTGGGACAAAGTTTCAGCCGTTGTGTCTGTCAATAATCTCGCAACAAGACGCAGAAGATATCTGGCTATTCGGGTTTATAGTGATCGGGTCTCTGCTGATTGTAATGGGCATTTACTGGATCTACCGCAAAATGAAGCAACAAAGATGTGACGCACCGTCGAAATTGGAGACAGTCCTGGAAGCGATTGGAAGGCTGAAGGAGCAGTTTGAAGCGCTGATTTGTGCTGATGGAACTCAGAACCACATGCTTTGTGAGCTCAGGTGCAGGCAGGACGCTGCAAAAGGTGATCTGGCTGGCGCTTTGGGACTCATTCTCGAATTGTCATTGAACTTTGATAAACTATCGGTGCGTCTGGGTGCAACTGGATATAATGGATCCAGAACTTTAATTTGGTCGAATTAGATTCATAAAAGAAACTGCTGACAGACTGAAAGGATAGAGTAAAATTTGCTCCTCCTGCTAACCATGACAATTAGTATTTTGCCTCTTATGATGACCTTCAACTGGTCACAATGCCCGTGAGAGGAATGTAAACAGAGTCTCCTTCCCCCCATCCACCTGCATCCACTGACGCACATATTGACATGGAATTCAGACACACACACACTAATGCTGCATTCACACCGCCCCATACGTCAGCGTTAGCTGCGGCAAGATTACATGTAAAGTCTATGGTAGAGTACGTCAGAGGTCCGTCAAGGGCTCTGCGTTGAGTACGTTGGCTCCGTCAACGACGCTTGCGTTTCATATGGCAACGTACCAAGATACAGATACACATCAGGGAGGGAGGGGGTCCACAGTGGGGAAAAAAAGCACTCAACTGTGTTTATGTAGCACTGGTGCTAGTATGCTTTTTTTTGGGGGAAAAAAGATTATATATTTTAGTTGACCATTCGAAATATCGTTAGAGACTCATTGACCATGTAGAAGCCAAAATTTGGGCCTGCATGGCACGTGTAATCAACACGTGCATCAATTCTCAGAAGCTGACAAGATGCACGTGGTACTTCCACGAAAGACTTGTCATTAAGCGATTCTAGGAAATGTTTTGTTCCCAGCTTTTCTGGCCTCTTCAGAACCAGACAATTAGGCGCCTTCAAGATAAACTAATATCAAGCCGCTGGCCAAGAACACCAGATGGTTCCCGTAAGTGACGCAGTGATCAAGTATAAAAGATAGGGCTCCTTTTAGAAAAGAGGAGAGGGTTTTAGTTGGTCTGCTGGGATCTCAGCGAGGACGTCTGCTCAGAGATAAGGTATGTCAATTGTTAATAGACAATGGATATAGAATGTTAGATATAGAGGTCAATGACCTATGTAGCATTGTATTGAGAACCAAGATCCAATAAAACCCGGCTGAAGCTACTTTCTAGAACAGAGGCTGTGTTGTCCTGAGTCTTCATTATAGCTATATATCTATATCTATGTTTTGCATGTAATTAAAACCAACAACATTTGGCGAGCTTAGCCAGGGTCTGACAGCAGCCGAGCGCACCCCGGCTTCAGGGGAGAAAGGCCGGCCAAAATAGATCCTTCTAAAGGTAAAATAATTTTACATTTTCTCCTCTGGTGTCGGAGTTTGTCTGGATGCTAAAGTCAGAAGAAGTTCCTAGGCTTTATCAGCTTCTTATCTGGAAATACGCTGCAGCCAATATCTCCCGGGAGATAAAGCTGTCTAAAATTTGCTTATAAGTGTTAAAAAGGAAAAAGAACCCTGAGCAGATACGAGACCCAAAATTGGACTTAGAGACAGCTGTAAAGAGAAAAAGAAGAGACAAAGAAGAGATAAAAGAGACAATATAAGAAAACAGAGTAAATGAAAATAGAGGTAAAAGAAACTGTGCCTTAGTTTTAAGAAAGAACAAAAAAAATAGTATAAATGAGAAAATAATAAATAAATAAAAAGTTCTGCTTTAAGAACTTTTGGGAAAAAAAAAAAAGGAAAAAACCCTTAGAGTAAAAAAAAAAACCTCTTGAGAAGTATTTTTGAAAAAGAATACTCTGTGTGAAACTGTGTTAAAGAAAATAGCGCTAAGAGTTAAGAGTTAAAGAGTAAAGAGTTAAATTGAAGCTTCATAAAGAGAAAATAGCAGTAGTGTGCTATTGTGTGAGTTAAAGAATTAAGACAGTCAACTGTAAAAAGGTAAAAAGAGTAGTAATGATAATAATCAATGATAATAATTACTACTATAAAGTGCACATATTATAAAAAATAAAAAATAAATTAATTTGGATTGGATTTAAAACCCTGCAGGTTTAAAATTTAGGACATTAAAGTACAACAATCAAACAAATAAAACAACAGACCAAACTGGGAGAATAGGGAAAGTTTATTTCAAAGTAAATAGACACGGACATTGACGTGACCTTTGACAAATGCATGGTTTGACAGATCTGCTATAATAATGATTTTGTGTGTATAACTGCCGCTGCATACTGCTTGCAAAAAATGCTCTGAATGACATTGCATGCTGTTGATTCAATTGCTTATAAATTGCATATAAATCAATGACAAGTTTTGTGCTGTGTGCCGATTGCTATGTTCACTGTTATATTTTACACTTTTAGTTCAATTTCGATGTGTTGAGGTTGCTTTGAATATTCTTGCTGAAGGAGGCTACTTAGAATACGTTGTTGTGCTGAAGAAGATTGATAATGTTGTAATTAGCACTGTGCTGAGAATTCAGAGTGGATTATACTTTACGAGTTGCACAAACTGTGGAGCTGATTGTCTTTTTTCCTCTCTCAGCGGAAGCGTGCTGGGCCCATAACCCAGAGGTCGATGGTTCACATTTGGCGAAAAGCTTTAAACATCTGTAAAACAGCAAACAGTTAAATAACTAATATTTATGTAAAGCTTTAGTTTAAGTACAAAAGCTTGTGCTTTTAGAAAGTAACAGAGCTCTGTTGGGTTGTTGTTGAAAATCTGGTTTGATTTTTTCTTTTTTCAACTCTCTGGCTTGCAAGAGAAGAAAGGCATTTCCTGTTATTGAAGGCGCACTCAAACGCACACACACACACACACACACACACACACACACTCACACACACACGCACACACATTTTTGCGCAACCCTCTGCAGACGTTAAAGGAAATATAAGCCAGAAAACCGTTTGATCTCTGTTTTAAAACAAAAGTGAACAGCTTAAATCGATGTTATAAGTGTTAAAACTATCGCACCAACAAGCTTATAACAAGGATTGTCATATACACACAGACACATACGCATTAAAACCAACCTAACTAAGTACAGATAAAGATAATTCACGACTTACCGGAGAGGACTGTATTGCTCAGTTTGCAGGCTATAAGTTGAATTGCTGGGGTAGCAAGTAAGAGAAACCTCGGATCTGTTCTGGTCAACAGGCGGAAGCAAACTGATAGAAGGGGCGTCGCCCTTAAGCCAACTCTTCTCCTCCTCCACTGCATAATTCTGCCTGACGACCCTCCTAGGGACCAGCCCTCCAAATTTACCCTTGGTCAAAAAAGTTAGCAGCAAGCACAGCTGTGAACTGATCAGTGTGGTGTGCTCATGAAATTGAAATAAACTATATTTTAAACATTGCTTTGCCTATTAAGCTTACTTCTATTAATGAAACATAAAATAGACAACATCATTTGAGCTTTGAGAGTATATTGTTAAAAACTAATTGATTATTTACACAGTTGCTTCACCCATACTGAGATAACAATAAGGGAAAATCCTTTCCTGACTTTTTGTGCTATAGTTGAATACACAAATACACTAGAGTTCATCATGGCTGCCGACCCTGTCTCCATTCTGTCAGTAAAAAATCCTGAATTAGCAAAAGACATCGATAAAATATCTCAGAAATGGTATAAACTAACCAAAAACTTTACAAACCCCTGGCCACAAGGAGGATCATTCGACTTGCTCTTGAATGAAATAATGGAACAAAGGATTCTTGACTACAAAGCCAAACAAAATAGGAAAAATAGAAAAGAAAAAAGACAAAAAGAACTACAGATTCTAAAACTTTTCAGAACTGAAGGTGATAATTTCAGAGGAAATCTCAAAGCAATGATTACAAGCCTGACTGAAAAACAGGGAGAGTTAAATCTACCTGAAAAGCAAACAGAAACAAAACCACTTGTAAATCAAGATCCTACACAAGGCATTTACCCATGCCTGCAAGGTGATCTACACATAAATGCTAACTTTGATATAAAGAAAGATGATATGGAAGAATACGCACCACTGCTAAGATTAACAGGAACCAGCTTATCAGAAGAAAGCGGAGAAGGGAATGGACTTCCATCCCCACAACAATTACGATCACCTGTCCATTGCAGTACTACCATTAAGAAATTGCTACTCACCCACACCAACCACCTCAGCAGCCCAGCCAACACATCAGAACCCAGCGGAAACTGCAACAAACATTGTGGTGGATGCACAAAAGCAGCATGACTTACGCGACAGAGAAAAAAATTAAAAAACCCCAAAGGTTCCCTGATGGGGCAATGTGCCCTATTTTGGTAAAGGGCAATAACATAAATTATGTTCCCTGGCAAATGTTAGACCTCAATGGCTTGGTGGCCCGTCTGCCCGACATCCGCGACGGGGCGACAAGGTGGGTCAGAGCATTCGAGGAACAGACTACCGGACTGATGCTCGCCCTGGGGGACATTAAAGCGATACTAGCAAGAGTCATGGGCATGACTGCCATGAACAATATGCTAAATGAAGGAGATCTTTGTTTTATAACGGACTCCGACAATGATGGGGTGACCTTCAACACCTACAGAAACAGGGTATGGGACCTACTGAGGAAACAATACCCCACAAATGTTGACCCATCCGTCTTAAAAGGCGAAGGAATATCAGAAGGGGAGAATCCAGCTGCGTACGTAGAACGACAGCTCAAAAGATGGCAAAAAGAAACGGAAAGCGACCCTAATGAAAATGCCGTGATGCGGACATTGTTTCGGTCATCCCTAATGGCTGCTCTCCCAGAAAAAGTGAAGGAGAGACTTGAAAAAACAGTTGGGATTCACTCCATGAGCCATGTCATGTTCAGGGAAAACGTGTGCCATAGTATTGGAATATACAGAAAGGAGCTTTTGAAAGCCCAAGAAGATGAAAGAAACGCTCAACGAAAACTTACACAGCTCCACATTGCAGAACTACAAGATAAAGCTAAAGCAAAGCAAACGAAACCAGCAACTGCTTTAGAGACTGAAGGACATACTACACAAATGGTTATGACACCACAGCCACCTAATCCCCCACCAATCCCCCCTCCTGTGATTAATATATTCCCAAATCGAAGGGGTGGTCGAGGAATGAGCCAAAGACGTCCATTTTACCGCAGAACTTGGAGTGAAGGGCAAAGAGGCAGAGGCGCAAGGCCTTATGGAGACTGTTGCTGGGTGTGCAATCGGCCGGGACATCTGGCCCGAGATTGCGAGGATGCACCTGTTGCCCCTGAGTGGGACGGGCGGGGCCGTACAGGACAGAGAGGCAATTTTAGAGGTCCAGTGAACCACTTTACAAATTCACGCTAGGGGTGCCATGAAAATCCTGCAGGGGAGTTTCAAGTTTCTCTAAACGTAGAACGTGATCCATTCATTGAAGTAAAATTAGAAGGGAAACCGACAAACATGCTAATTGATACTGGAGCTAGTTACACTTGTGTAAACACAAGCTTTGCAAAACACCTCCCCTTGACGGATAAGTTCATCAAAACCGTAGGATTCTCAGACATTCCACAGTTCAATCCAGTAACAGCTCCAATAAAATTAAGCATTGACAAAAGCGAAATTGAGATTCCCATCCTTGTGTCAAATCAAACACCAGTAAATCTTTTGGGAAGAGATGCACTTTGCAAACTAAATGCAAAAATTTGGTGTTCACCACAAGGGATATACATTGACAGCTCTGGATTGGATCTACAGATGCATGTTAACATAGAGCTGGCAAAAGTCTACTGGCTAGGTAACATTTCTGAAACAGTAACTGACATTTTTGGAAAATGGGAAAAATTCATCAAAGCACAGATCCCTAATTCAACCAAACCATTCAGTAGTTTTCATTGCACTATGTTCTATGATCCATCGTGCAGTGAGATATTCGAGGAAGAATGGGACAAAGCAACTAAAGACTTACAGGTTGACCTAGAAATAGGTTACATTTTGATAGAAATTTGCAAGGTAATGTATATTTGATGCACAATTCCCCTAAATTGTAAAAACAAAAACCCATTCCATCACCAGGCTTCTCTGTGTACCAGAAACTGTACCTCCATATCACGTTTACCTTAGTCAACAAATGCTGTGTAGAAGCTAGAAGACTTTGGGGCCTAAGTGCTGGCAGCCACACATGCCACTTGGCAAACAACAGTGTACAACCCTTTAATCCGTCACAACTAAAGATTCAACCATGATAAAAATCCTTTGTGAAACATCTGCACTAGCAAAACCACAAGTAGTGTCAGTCCCAAAGAAACAACAAAAGCAACAACTCACACAATCTAAAACAAAGGCATAAAAACACCAACAGGACACATCCCAATACCTGAAGGTCCATTCAGACACCTTGTCATTGACTATGCAGACATGATAAAAACAGTGCAGGGAAAGCGATACATGTTGGTTGTGATTGACAGATTCAGCCGATGGGTTGAAGCAATCACTTCTAAGGATATGAGCGCAGAAACTGCTGTGAAATTTCTGGTCAGAGAGGTTATACCTCGGTTTGGAATTCCAACAGAGCTTTCATCAGACAATGGCCCAGCTTTCATTCATAAAGTATTTAAGGGAGTCTTGCAGCAGTTGAGGATTAAACAGAGATTAGGAACAGTCTATCATCCCCAATCCCAGGGAATTATAGAACGGGTAAACTTGACCTTGAAAACTAAGATCAGGAAGGTGTGTGCATGTGCCAAACTAAACTGGGTGGATGCGTTGCCGCTTGCTTTGCTTTCTTACCGCATGCAAGAAAACAGAGTAACTCACTTGTCTCCACATGAAGCTCTAACAGGCAGGCCAATGCCGGTCCCACAGTTTTGTGGTCCCCATAAAGGACCATCACTTGAGCAAGCAGAGCAAGATCTCAAAAGCTATGTCAGGCAACTAACTAGTATCCACAAAGCAATCTATTTCCAGGAAAAAGAAAAAGAGGCTGCCATAAGCAGAGATATCGAAGGTCCAGTGGCTCCTGGAGATCAGGTTTATATTAAGGTCTTCCGGAGGAAATGGCATGAACCAAGACGCGAGGGACCATTTCTCGTGGTTCAGGCAACCCCCACGGCAATCCAGGTTGACGGTTCCTCAACGTGGTATCATCTGAGCCACTGCACCAAAGTCAGAGAAACAAAACAGGAGAGTACCCATCGAGAAAATAAGAAAGAAAAAACTGAAAAACATGAAAAAGATTGTGGGTCTGATAACTGTAATATCTTGGATGGTGGCAGGAATGCTGGTGATGAAGGAATTAGTCCTGGAGGAGGTGAAGACAATTCCCAAAGGAGCAGAAGGCAACGCCCGGTCACTAGAGCATTCGCGAAGACGGCAGCAAGAAGACACAACACCACAAGTTAAGTATGACGCTGACATGTCACTACACCGCACCAGATCAGTCAGGACACCAGTATTCAATAGATTAAAACACACACTTCATTCACGAACACGTAGACAAACAGAAAATGTTAAGGAAGTTAAACTACCTACACTAGCACAGAAACCTGAGGATAGATTTAAGATCGTGTGGGAGCTACCAACAGAACCCCCACCTATTGAAGCACCTACTATATTAGTAGACTCACCACACTGGTAACAGAAAAACTCTCACCTATTGTGCTACCTGAAATAGTAAAGACAACACCTGTACAAACAGCAATTAACAAGCTAACAACTAATCAAGCAGCGCCAGTTGCTCCTACCCCACCTGTAGCTAATAATAAGCCTTCCATGAAACAGGCAACCAATGTAGTTACACAAAGTATGATTAAGCAAGGTGACGAGGTCAGTTCTGACCGTCGTCAGGGGGGACTAGATACAATTAAGGGATCACAATATCAAAATACAAATGATCCTAGCTATAAACCGATTAGAACAAAATCAATTAATGTGATCATCCCCAGAGCAAAAAGGCCAAAGTTAACAACAGATAAACTTTGGGAAGAAGCTAATCAAAATAGCTGGTATTTATGGGCATGGTATACAGCAAGAGAAATGACTTCCAAAGAATGTATTATATGTTCTGGTTCACTGGGAATTCCTCCAATTGCAATTCCAGAAAAATATACTTTGAGGAATGTGCTCAGTACAAAAACAGGCTTGTAAATTAGGAGAATTCAACAATGCAAGTGGTACACCATTATTTTTCAGATTTTCCATGTGTGGAATTAAATGCAGATTACTCTATGGGTCGAGAAGAATTCATAATTATTTAGACGAACATAGAGGTTACAAAATAGGAGATAAATGTGCAGAATTTAACATTTCAACAGCACAAAATGGTCCTCCAACTACGTATAAAGTAGACTATGATGCTGAATATGAATGTTTTGCTAGCGGAGGCTTCTCTGAGAGTGAAAGAACCTTGATGGGTAACACAACAGTCAACTGTAAGGTAACTTGGGTTCTATCATGGTTTCCACATGCTAACGTGACACCTATTTTTGTTACCACACCAGTTTGGTATGAAAAACCTGAACCCCTGAGTCAGACTTGTGATAATATGACTATGACACTCCCTCCTCTATACTTTCTGAGTGAACAAACTTGGGCAATAGCAGATAGTTATTTTATGTGTGGAGATGACATCCTAAGAAACACTTTGCCACCACGATGGATAGGTTTGTGCACCATGGTAAGATTGAAAATACCTGTCACAATGGTGTATGAAGGTGTGAATGAGATAATTAACCTTGATCGTTTGAATGCTAATCCTAGAGTAAAGAGACAGTATGTGCCAGATCAGAATGTTTATCTTGATATAATAGGACAACCCAAAGGGATTCCAAATGAATTCAAGGCAAGACATGAAGTAAAAGCAGGATTTGAGTCAATAATTCCTCAGATTACCATAAATAAGAATGTAGAATGGATTAATTATATTCATTATAATCAACAGCGAATCCTTAATTATACTGGAGATGCTCTTGGAATGTTAGGTCAACAATTACATGAGACTAGTAAGATGACTCTACAAAATCGACAGGCTTTGGACTGGCTGTTGGCAGATAAAGGAGGACTCTGCGAATTATTTCAAGATACAGAATGTTGCACGTATATTCCATCACACACTTCTAACGAAGGATCCTTTACTGCCGCAATGACAAAGCTTAGAGCACTTAGAGAAGAACTTAGTTTGAATGCTGGGAAGAATGACTGGTCTGGGGGGTGGTTAGACCTAAATTTAGGAGATTGGAAAGCAATGCTAATTAAGGTGGCAATTAGTGCGACCATAGTTCTAATTGTAATTTTCTTATTGACATGTCTCGTCATACCTGTGGTGAAGAGAGTATGGACAAGGACACTGATCAAACAGATGAACCTGGCTGCTGCAACCCAGCTGATCCAGTTGGAAGTGATCGCAATGAACAATCCTTCTGCCCCCCAACATGTCTAAGTATCTAAGCCAAGACTGTTAAACAAGCTCAATTAAGTGCTTTCTGACTACAATTCCCCTCCAGGACACCATCACCTCATCACCCCTTCATCCCTCATCGTAACCTTCAAGAAGGATTTATACTCTTACTCTATTCATTGTGTTCATTATATGTGGACTATCGAGACTGTTTAACACCATATCGATCATACCTTCCCGGGATGGACAAGATCAACCTTTTCTCATCTGTTATGTGTTATGTGTTTCATATGTTATTTCTAGTATGTTACAACAAATAAGCCAGCTGGTAATTTGAATTTATAACCAAGTTGAATGTTTTAATGTTTACATTTATTCTCATTTGTGCCATTTACTCTCACTTGTGTCAGACTTATTAAGGATTGCATTTAATCACATTTTGGTAATGCTATATTAAAGATTATGCCTCATGTCGCTTGAAGGTCCGGTGGACCGTAAGGTTGTTGCCTGGCCGGAGGGGCAGTGGGATAATTTTCCCTGTTCTTGTAGCGACAGGTTTTTGATCCCACACAACGGACCACAACTGACATAGGTTTGATTGTTACTCACCATTACTTTGGACACGTGTAATCCTGCATAAGTCCCATTATAATGTTACTTTTATGTGTCTGTCATATGCCTATTTACCACAGTATATTCTACCATATTGATGTTTACTTACCATATAATACTCATATTAACTGCATTTATAAGTAGCTAATTAGTGATGCCTAATGGCATCAAACCGGGGAATGTAGAAGCCAAAATTTGGGCCTACGTGGCACGTGTAATCAACACGTGCATCAATTCTGAGGAGCTGAGAAGATGTACGTGGTACTTCTACGAAAGACTTGTCATTAAGCGATTCTAGGAAATGTTTTGTTCCCAGCTTTTCTGGCCTCTTCAGAACCAGACAATTAGGCGCCTGAAGATAAACTAATGTCGGAGCCAAGTGGTTGCGCTGGCCAAGAACACCAGATGTTTCCCGTAAGTGACGCAGTGATCAAGTATAAAAGATAGGGCTCCTTTTAGAGGGGGAGAGGGTTTTAGTTGGTCTGGCTGGGATCTCAGCGTGGACGTCTGCTCAGAGATAAGGTATGTCAATTGTTAACAGACAATGGATACAGAATGTTAGATATCGAGGTCAATGACCTATGTAGCATTGTATTGAGAACCAAGATCCAATAAAACCCGGCTGAAGCTACTTTCTAGAACAGAAGCTGTGTTGTCCTGAGTCTTCATTATAGCTGATCTATATTATTCTATATCGCTAAGTTTTGCATGTAATTAAAACCAACAACAACCACAGAAGCGCATAGCCTAGGCCCCGTCCACCAAAACCCGGTCGTTCTGTGCTAATGCTCACAAAAGGGCCACCTCCTCATCCTGCAAGTCTACAACAAGCTGAATATGGCAAGCGATCCTTTGATATAGTTTAAGGTACTTAGAGTGGTGCCTACAAAAGAGGGCCCAACGTTGCGGGGAATTTTTCATGCCAGTTGTCTACTTAAAGTAAGTATTTTTTTGTTTCATGCTTCGTGTGCATGATACTAATGCAAAAGAAGTCTGAGGCTTGTCTAACTGGTGGGGAGCCACCACCATTTCCCCTCACCCAAGCTGAGGAGTTGGCTCTGTAAAGGCCGACCAGTTGTTCATGGTGATCCTGGACCTTCATCATCTTTCTTCCAGTGACTTTGTTAAATGGAAGTTTACAACGCATATACTAATATATATTCCAAGTACACAACCATCATTAATTGACATGTTAATGCCATTATACAATATTCACAATGCAGACTTATTTTATTTAGCTATAATGTGTTCTGTAATCTTATTTTGAAATCTCTTTACATGCTACTTAAAATATGTTTGTTAATCGTTTTTTGAATGTCTGTAATATGTAATGTGCATTTGGTCTAGAGTTTTCTGGTTTACAAAACAAAAGGTTATTTTTGACGAAAAAAATTATAATCTTTGCTTTCACGTTCCAAAGAGAATCATCCATTTTATAAGTTGACGTTCCATTCCTCAGAACCCTCTCTGGAACAAACTTCTACCTCAGAACATATACCTGGTCCGGAGGGCAGGTTGAATGTTTTGCAATTAAGTGTGCTATGTTACTGAGCTTAACCTTGACAGATAACCGGCCGTTTTTTATAGAACTCGAAAGTTGAGGTTATCCAATTATCCACAAAACTTAGACCCTCAAACTTAATCGTTTATAACACATAACCTGCTTTCTGGAATGGACCCCTGGAGATAGTTGGCAGAAACTCTGTGTCCCTGCATTTGGGTTTGTTCCCTCACTTACTAGTTCAAAGTCTGAGGAAGAACAGATTAATCTATAAGCATTATTTTCTGGTATATATGAGTACGAGAGTGAGTCACTTGACCTTAATGCTCTATGACACAGAGTTAATTTGGCAACAGGTAAACCAACAAACCAGAGAACTAAGTGAAGTAGTACATTAATTTTCTCCAGATTATGGGTTTATTTATTTTTGATTACATGAATCCTGCCGGAACTCATTTTTGAGTTATACAATAAAGCTGCCCATTCATTCATTCATTCATTCATTCATTCATTCACAGTGCATATACAGTTGTATGATTTATAGCATTTTGACAACAGAGTGATACATTTTTATCACAATTTAAACTCTAAATATGTAAAATGAATAAAAAAGTTGACTTTTTTTTAAATAAAAATAAAAAACTTTAGTTTCAGAGTTCCAATTAGATTTAAGGAATTTTACAGAAATGAAAGACCAAAATTTTATACATTTCAAAATAATTCAAAGAAACGATTTAAATTATGCTAGGACTGTCATCTTATAGGAAAAAAGTGCTAAGCAGCTGGTGCAGTGAGTGCTTTAGTTCTGGTGAATCTTATTTTCATGTGTTCAGTTGTAAGACAACATTTTAGAGTTTTGAGTTTCGTCTTAGAAACATTAAGTAAGACTCAAATGATTCCTTGTCAGCTCTCACATCAAAAACCATCATGGCTGCCTTTCATCGAAACTTAGTGAAAGCTGTACTCAGGAAGTGTATGTAATAAATCGAGTATGTAACGTAATGAATTATATTGTCAATAAAGTTGGGAAAAGTGCTCAATAACGACCAGATACCTTGGAGTTTTTGTTTAATTCAGATAGAAAGTAAAATATCCAAATATCTTCCTATCTTTCTTCGATGAACAAACTGATTTTTAAATGATTTTCTCATGTACAGTATTTATTGGCAAACTGGCAACTCTCGCCCCATGTTTGCTCCTAAAGGACTAGATGTTCACTGGAAGCTGCTTTTGTACTAAATCTAAATTACATTTGCCTATTGACATTACCCTTTTAAAATTGCTTCAGTGTTTAACCCTCCTCATATACTTCAGAAATTGTAACACCTCTTATCCTTGTGCACAAAAATGTGCACTAGTTAAGTGTTAATAAAATTCTACAGTATTTCAAATGCCCAGGTTTTGTCATCAAAACCTGAACTGAATGAAAATCCCCAATAAAAAGAGAAGGTTAAATCATTTTTTGTGTAATTGAGGGGAGTGGGGGGAGGGGGGTTATGTCACTCAAACAAAAATTGCTCAAAGTAAACTTCATATAATAAATTATTATAATTTTAATTAAGTGTTTTAAATTAATTTAATCTTTAACTTCAGTCCTCATGAAAAATGTTAAAATATTTGCATATTTTTTAGATTCAACCCATTTATCGCCAGGTTTAATCATTAAAACGTGAACTGTAACAATAAAAAAGGAAAACAAAATTACGTATTTTTTTCTGTGATACGTCTGAAAAATACTTAATAACTTATTAAGACTATTTTTGGATAGGTTTGTCACCACGACACACACACTCCTATTGAATCATGAACTCGACAAGCTCTTGTGACAGTGGTGGATTTCCTGTCACTGTGGCTCCGATATATACGTGCCCCGGCTTGCTTGGCCACATGGGATTTCCCTTTGCTGACTGGTTAGCGCACAT
Source organism: Apricaphanius iberus (assembly GCA_028564705.1). Classification (NCBI taxonomy): domain Eukaryota; kingdom Metazoa; phylum Chordata; class Actinopteri; order Cyprinodontiformes; family Aphaniidae; genus Apricaphanius; species Apricaphanius iberus. The sequence goes on from JAPXFQ010000972.1 coordinate 353,819, forward strand.
GAGCATTCACCTGGGAGTCGATAGATCAATCTGGCCCTTTAGAGCCGAGTAAGGTAGTCCAGATAGAAGTATTAGGCCCTCGTTGTGTACCATGGTGCACAGCTCTTACACAGACCGTCATTTAGCAGGTGCACTGACCACACAGCGAGTAATGATGCATATTTAGTGAAAAAAGGAAATATCTACATATCTGCACGTAAATAAACTATGTACGAATATGGCTGACACTTTTGTTTTATTCTCTCATCCAAGGCTTCTCAGACACCCAGATTTCCATGAACGTGTGATTGACATTTTTTTTTGCCAGTAATACATACATGTTGAATGTGGTGCCACAAAGTTAAGACATGCCCTTCAGAAGTGGTAAAAACTAGTTTTGATATAAAAAAGATATAATAAATATATATTATAAATATATATATATATATAGTATTATGGCATGCCGTTCAAGGAAAAATAATAATATAATTATAGTTGATATAGTTTGAATATATGGAATGTAAAACCTGAATAATGGGAATGAGACTGTCTGAATATATTGTCATCAACCTTGAATATATGGAATCCAACCTTGAATATATGGGAATGAACCATGAATAATGGAATGAACGTCTGAAAATATTGGAATCAACCTTGAGATATATTGGAATCAACCTTGAATATATGGAATGAACTGTCTAATATATAATCAAACATTGAATAATGGGAATTCAACCTGAATCAATATGTAATGAACCTTTGAATATATGAGAATGAACGTCCTGAATAAATAGAATCATCCTTGAATATATGGAATCAACCTTGAATATATGGAATGAACGTCGAATATATTGAATCAACATTGAATAATGGAAGTCAAAGCCTTGAATATAATGGAATTAACCTTGAATATATGGAATGAACGGTCCTGAATATATTGAATCCAACCTTGATGAATATGTGAATCACTCTTGAATATATGGAATCAAATTTGCCTCAAGGATTTATTGGGTAATGTAGTAGATTAGTATGGCTGTCCTGAAGTGCAGAAGATGGCTTCCAAAAAAAATTAGGACAATGCCTAAAAGTTACTCAAACTGATGTTTCACTGTTTACAGAAGCTGTGTTTTGTTATTTTTTTAGACTAGAGCATATTAAAGGCTGCTAGGATCAGTGAAAATTAGGTGAATTTTCCCTTTGGCCGTGTCCCCAAACATAGGCTAGAATCAGAAGCCTACTTCAGCCTCATGCTGGAGGAACCAAGTATACCACTTCGACACCATACAGCTGCAATAGAAAAGTCCTCTGGATGTTCGCCTGGAGACCGTACAGCTGAAGATGGGAAAAGTTTAGAAAATGTTTATATTATGAGTGAATGTAGGAATTAGCTCTATACCCTATATGTGACTGTAAACACATTCAAACATGTGAACTGCAGATTTCGCAGCAGTTGCAGTATAGCTTGTGCTTTTTGCGACCTACAGTAGTATTGATGAGTTCTAACATATCTGTGTGTGCTTGTATATTCTTGTAAAAATCAGTGTAATTAGGTTTCATTACCATTCCAGAAAAATTATGTGGTGTTTTGGTATTTGTTATCCTAAATGTTGTCGATTCAGGGAGAGGGTGTTCAGGAGGAGAGTGAGAAGTCAGGGAGGATCAGGGAGAAGGCATAGGTACGGCAAGGGTTAGGTGGGAGATGTACAGTTGGTTTAGTGTTACGCTAACACAAAAACCAAGGGAAAAAATATGCTGGGCTTGCAACCAATGAATTATTCAGACTTAAAGGAGCGGCAGACTTAAGAAATGCGTTGCTGGAGATCACTGAGCGTCTCGCCGGCCGTTCTATTGAGATCGTTAAATGTAAAGGCGATTATCCAGTGTTTTTTTGTTTGATCTATCATTGCAAATCCTAGTGTAGGGTCGAAGTGACATAAACAACCACAACCAATAAAAGCCGTTCTCTGGCTCAGGCGAGCGCAACCTAACAGAGCTCAGCAGGGACCCGGTGCAGAAATAATATCATCCTGAATAGTTGTCATTCACTAGACCCTTAATTCAAAAGATCAATCCTGCCATCCGTGCGTGGCAATTAATACTTCGCCATCAATGAGCCTTCTTAAAACTATTCCTCTATACAGTAGCCTAACAACATCTTGTAACTAGGGTAGTGCATTGATGTAAAAATTGTCAATAAATTTTTCGCTGCTGTTTACAGAACAAACCAGATTTCCCCATGTGGTCAATTAAAATGATTTAATTCTTAATTCTCCTTCATATTCGTGGTCACTCATAAGAAACATATCCCGTGGCAACAATTTGCCCAAACAGTGCGCTTTTCACAATATATTATGTGGGCGGTACCGTTGGTGGTGTTTCCGAGGGGCTGTTCATGTGTGCAGGGTTTTACATATCATCAACTGAGTACCGTAGAGTCTGTGGTAAACCGTAGAAAATAGATGAAATTAACAAGTTTTTATAACCCAATTGAAGCCCCGCTCCTCTAGACGTGTATGCAAGGCCGCTCCGAACGGTGGCACGACCTTCACAGTCCCCATGGAAGGACTAATCTTTCTGTCCTTCAGCTCTAAAGGCCTGAAAAGCATCCATACCCTCAAGCTTCACTCCAGTGTTACCATTTCAGAATGATACAGTTTACGATGCTGAAGGAAGTTCCCCATGTTTACTTCATTTTTACATAGTGTTGCCCCACTAGGGCTTCAGCCACACATTCAACGCATCATCAATGACATCACTCCTCTATAACTAATCATGATCTTTTCCCAACACGAAGTGCAGTGCTTATATTCACCACAATGTGCCATGCCACCATTGAGAAATCATAAGAAAGACGCACTGTGCCAGTAATATTAACCCGATATCGTCGGATGATAAATGTTTAAGTATCGGCCAGTGAGCGTTCAGGGTCTACAACCTTCAGACTGACTGGCAGATAAATCTAATTCGAGCTGAAAACTATCCAGTTTTGTATAATAATTAAACCCACTTGGTTTAATTCATGATATTTAATTACATGCTGAACTTTGTGAAACAGGTATTTGGAAATAAAATACTTTGAATAAAACGGCTAAAATAATAAAATTAAGATCTTATTAGTGTAAAATTACAATTCAGTAATGTGTTTTATAAATAAATCCATGAAAATATTAAAGAAAAAACAGAATATTTCAATAGCAAATGAAACTTAACTTAAATAGTTTAATACAACAGGATTTACAGTTTTCTGTTTTCTTTGATGTTTTTAAATACTGGCTTTTTTTAATTACAAAATTTGCATCATTGATTGATAGTTTCTTAATTTGTTTTTTTTCGCGAGTTGAGATGATCTTAGGAGATAAATCCGGAACTAAAGGGAACTGAATGCTCTTTCCTTAGCAACATAAAATTCATCTCACTTCTAATTTCCAACTTTTATTCTTAGCAAGTCAAGTATATTTGTGTTTTTAATGACCTCACTGGACTTCTCTTTTACAAATGATGACCAATTCAGAATATTTTAAAGTGATGTGAGTAAAGTAACCTAAGAATATTTCTTGTGAATAACGCCTTACATATACTATACACTGAATGAAGAATAAATACATAGTTACTGTTAATAGTCATGAATTGTAATAGTCAACCAGAAAGTTAAATTAAAGGTAGTTTTGTTCGTTAATAACATTAGCATAGACTTCCTGTGATAATGAATATCTTTTTTTAACGAATTCACAACGTAATCATATGTTGGTTCAGCAACGGAAATAAAAGTGCATAAACTTGTTTTTCATTGGTGGTGTTCACCATGGTTCTGTCTTTTGCCCCTCAGTATGACGTGTCTGGGCCAACCTTCCCCTTCGTGTATCCACTACTTTTCCTTCTGGATTGGCACCTAACCGGGGAGCATCAAGGTTGATGAAGAGCCACAAGGAAAATCTTTGACCACAAATAAATTCTCATAACAAGAATAAAACATTCATCTATCTTTCACAGCTTTCACTATTGTTTTTTTCCCTGTATAATAATCTGTGCTTAAAACATTTTAGCAGTTAATTCTGATCTTACTTTAACAATAAGGAAAATGATTTATGAGGTCACTGGTGTTCATGGCTAACCAAAAACAGGTTTTTGTTTTAGTTCTTTGTTGTATTGTATCTGAACACACTTTTTAATCAGCACATGCAGGAATTCAACACATTAACCACAAAGAGTGGGATATGATTCTGTATTCTAGAACTGGAAATTCAGAGATTTTGAGGTGCCTAAATCTTTTCCAAGTTTATTTTAAAGCACAACTGGACACGTAACAAAGCTGTTGCCTTTAAAAAAATGTTATAACGCTTTCTGCAGCAGACATTCTGTCAATTATCGTAGCTAGTTGGCATGAAAAGGAGAAAGAGGAACCCAGTGCTCTGACATTGTGTAGATGAGTTCCTTGGGTTCCTTCTAATGCCAGACAATGCTAGACCTCATGTGGCTGGAGTGTGTCAGTACTTCCTGCAGAATGGAGAGATTGATACTGGACTGGCCTGTCCGTTTCCCAGACCAGAATCCAGTTGAGCTCATCTGGGGCATCACGTCGTGTTCCATCCACCAACACCACGTTACACCACAGATGAGAGTTGGTGGATGTTTTAGTCCAGGTCTGGCAGAAGATCCCCCTGGAGACCATCCGCCACCTCATCAGGAGCATGCCCGGTGTTGTAGGGAGATCGTACAGGCAGGTGGAGGCCACAATACTGAGCCTCATTCTGACTTGTTATAAGAACATTAAATCAAAGTTGGATCAGCCTGTAATGTGTTTTCTACTTAAATTTGGAGTGTGACTTCAAATCCAGACCTCTCTGGGTTCAATTTGATTTCCATTGATAATTGATCATTCTATTTGTATAATTGTTTTGTCAACTATGTAAAGAACAATGTGTTTAATAAGAATAGAGTAAAATAATCCTTTAATTGTCCCACAAGGGGAAATTTGGTCTTAAAAGCAGCAACAACAAAAACACATATACAAACTGAACAGGAAACAGAACAGAAAGAAAATATTTACATGTACAATACTTACAAAAACAGGTTAAGTACAGATAAGGTGTTAAACCCAGGTTGAGTGCAAACAGCAGGATACTTAAAGATGTTTAAATAATTAGAATTTTAGAAAAGTGCAGATTCCGCATTTACTGTGCCTTAAAAAGTATATGTAAGTAATTTCCAATAAGTTAGTATATAGTCTGTGAAAAAGAATGTGCAAGTTATAACAGTAGTCTTCGGTTGATTAGTGCAATTTACAGCAGTAATGTAAAAATCTATGTTGGAAGCAGTATCGATTATAAAATCTGACAGCTGCATAAAGTAAGGACCTGTAGAAATACTCCTTCATGAATCTAGGATGCAGCAGTCTGTCACTGAAGGACCTCTGCAGTTCAACATTTATTTTAATCGTTATGGTCTAGGATGTGTTATTTTAGTGTTTATTTTTTGAGGTTGGGTTTATGTAATCCTTCTTTAGTGGATGGATTTCAAAATGTACCATTTATTTATCAATGAAATAATGTTTCTTTTATAATCAGTATATTTAATTAAAAAAAGAGAGGATGCCAAAAAAATTAAACTATTTGTTATAATACCATCTTCATTTAAGTGAAGCAATATAGTTTGTAAATCCCAAGAGGAAAATTATAAAATTTGCTGACAAATTATAAGATCATTTTGTGATCATCCATATTGCAGATGAGTATCATAGCTCATCAGTAAGAAACACAGGGATGCTTTATGTCAGAGATTACCAATGGGGAAGAAAAAATCCCTCCAATATATTTTACCCTTTTTCTATGTATATACAGTATAACAACTGGAGATAGTGATGCAAAGAAGGATTATTCATAAAATTAAAACAAATTATGGACAACCCTGATCATCCTCTTCATGAGACTATCCTACAGCAACAAGCTCTGTGGTAAGGATCAGAGCAGACTACCTGCTGAGCGGCTGAGGTCATTTGGAGTCCAGGGAGCGCTGTTAAAGACCTTCTATGACCCTGTGGTGACTTCTGTCATTTTTTACATTGTTGTATGTTGGAGCATTAGTATATCGACAGCTGAGAGGAAGAGATAAGATAAACTCATCAGGAAGGCCAGCTCTGTTCTAGTACGCACCCTGGATCCAGTACAGGTGGTTGGAGACAGAAGGACTCTGGTTAAAATAACATCTCTAATGGAGAGAATCTCCCACCCCATGCATGGAAATGTTGCTGGATTGTAGAGCTCCTTCATTGACAGACTGCTGTATCCTAGATGCAGGAAGGAGCTTTTCTGCAGGTCCTTCCTCTCTGCAGCTGATAGACTGTTCAATCAAAACTGCTGCCAACAAACATGGATGTTTACATCAGCTCTGTATATTGTTCTAATCAACAGAACAACACCACTACTGCTATAAATTGTACCAATTTCTTTTTAAATCTATATATACTATCAGGTTGGATGTTGAATGTTGGTGGACAGCCATTTTCAGGTCTCCAGAGATGCTCAATTGTGTTTGGGTCAAGGATCTGACTGGGCCAGTCAAGAACGGTCACAGAGTTATTCCAAAGCCACACCATTTTTTATTTTAGGTGTGTGCTTAGGTCACTGTCGTGTTGAAAGGTGGAGCTTCAACCCAGTCTGGGGTCCTAATTACTCTGGTAGAAGTTTTCTTGCAGGATGTACTTGGCCGCATTCATCTTTCCTTCAGTTACAACCAGTTCTGTCCCTGCAGCTGAAAAACACCCCCACAACATGATACTCCCACCACCATGTTTTACTGTAGGGTTTTGTTGGGCTGCTAAGGAGCAGTGCCTGGTTTTCTCCACACTTACAATTAAGGCCAGAAAGTTCAATCTCAAGCAGATTCTTTTTATTTTTTTTTCCCACAGTGACAACCACTGATTGTGGCCCCATTAACTTCATGTTAACAATAAAAACCTCCCATTTTAAACGTAAAATATGAAAAGTTCACCTACTGTGGCCTAAACAAGTCACAAATACCTCTATTCACATGGATCTGAACTGCACATACAGTAGCCTATTGTTTTGAGTTTTGGACTTCTAAGGATTTAGGCCATATCCACACATAGCCGTTTAATAAAAAACCGAAAGATTTTCCACCGCTTCTTTAGAAAAGAAATCCGGATAAATGTGTTTTTCAGCACTTTCATAGACATGGCAAACCTGTAGGGGCAATAGTTCTCCCAAATCCTATCCACTCAGAGTAACTTTCTATTCTCTATATTCAGCCTGCAGCAGTAACAGAGCTCTAAAAGTAAACAAACAAAACATGCTTTGACAATTGATGATTCCAACACAGCTCTGAGGGCATAAATGTTGTTTCTGAGTGTAAATGCAGCTTGTGAAGTTATAGCACTTAAAACTCAGTTTTCATCCGTCCACACATAGATGCTGAAAATGGAGAAATAGCAGATCTCCAATTTGGCCAGATTTAAAAAAATGTTGGGGTTTTTTTGTGCCGAAAATCTCAGTTTACGTGTGGATGACAGGCCAAATCGTAGAAAAATATCTGAGTTTTCTGAGATACCCAGCTACATGTGGATAAGGCATTAAATGTTCTGAAAGCTGAATCTGTGCTCCACTACCACACTGGAGACTGAAATACAATCATCATCTTAGTTTTAACTGCTTCAGCGGGAGTAAGTTCAGTAGTAAGCACAACTTCTGTACAGGGTTACGGTTTTTGGAGCAGGAGTGTGACTGCTCCAAAGCCTCCGTAAATCTTGAAACACACTGCTAGCTCATTGATAATGAGATGCCATGAAATTATGCACAAATGCTTCAAATGTAAATCTCTTTTTATTAATTTAGTTAACTGTATTCCACGTGTCTGCACGACAAACGGACAAATTAATCTGTCAAAATTACAGAAACCCTCCATATTTATCCGCTACTGTAATAACTGCCCCCCCCCCAAAAAAAAGGTCAAATAAGGAAATAATCCCTGCTTTTCATGAATTGGACGATACATATATCTCTCGCTTTTGACAAAGTCCAATTTGTTTTCAAGGTTTCAAAAACAGGAAAATTCCTAATGAGAAGTTAGAAATTAAATAACTGAGATTCAGTTGTTGAAATAGGCAACTTGATGCCTAAATCATAAAGTTCATCTCAGCAAAACCATTAATTAAACACATAATGAAAGGTATGATAATCTGCTACAATACCCATAATACTAAGGCCTAATGTTTCATTCCATATATTCAAACTTCATTCCATATATTCAATCTTTCATTCCATATATTCAGACTTTCATTCCATATATTCAGACTTTCATTCTATATATTCAAACTTCATTCAATATATTCAGACTTTCATTCCATATATTCAAACTTCATTCCATATATTCAGACTTTCATTCTATATATTCAAACTTCATTCAATATATTCAGACTTTCATTCCATATATTCAAACTTCATTCCATATATTCAGACTTTCATTCTATATATTCAAACTTCATTCCATATATTCAAGGTTCATTCCATATATTCTAAGGTTCATTCCATAGTAATAGACTTTCATTCCATATATTCAAAGTACATAATCCATATATTCAAGGTTCATGTCCATATATCAGACTTTCATTCCATGATATTCAAGGTTCATTCCCTATATTCAAACTTCACATTCATTCCAAATATCAAGCCTTAACTTTCATTCCATATATACAAGGTTCATTCAATATATTTCAAAGTATCAGCAAAATATCATTCAAAGTTCATTCAAGCCATAAATTCCAACATATCAATATAAGATATATAATATTTCCAGAACCGTGCATGGCCATAATATATATATATATATATATATATATATATATATATATATATATATATATATATATATATATCTATATATATCTATATATATCTATATATATCTATATATATATATTACCGTAATGTCATTTTTACCTTAGAAAATGATTGAGAAGATATTTATTTTACTTTTATTTAACATTACTGTTTTATGTTGCCTCTTTATTTCGAAACAAATGACTGGGTTGTGTCCAATTGGCTCTGGGAAAATCAATCGGTGCTCAAGGTTTTAGTGTCAGTTATTAAAATTGCATGGTATTTTTCCTTCCCTGTGGAGAAACAGCAGTGGTAACACTAAACTGCTGCACAGATTGAGCCAATTCAACGCCATACCTGTTAAACAATGGGCATTTTTACTATACACACGCAATCGTCCAATAATAACCTCAAGGAGAAGCATAACAAACCATAAGCACAGCATACTCCATAGAAAGATAATAGTGTGAAAAGCTCTCCGCTTCGATTGGTCAACTTGCTCACTTTTTTCAAGGCCAGGCCTTGGACGAATCAGAGCACACAGAGCATAGAAGCTACAGAACGATGTGGATAGGATGGAGATGATCAAAAAGCACAACAGAGGGACAGAACTGTACTCAGAATGAATGCCTAAATTTATGAATGTGAGTCCAAAGCACAGCAGCCAAACACCACCGATGCTGAGAGCTTTGATTCTAAATCCTCGGGTGCTTCTTAGTCCACGGTAGACGATGGGATAAACTACAGCCAGGTAGCGTTCCACACAAGTCAGGACATGAAAAAATATCTCTCCATAGAATGCCACACGAGTAGCACAGTTTCCTGCTTCTTTAATTACAGGACACTCGCGACAAATCATGCAGAAGAACCCAAATATCCAGAAGAGCTCCATGGCAGCCAAATGGAAAGTGAACAGGTCAGAGTGGCTCTGAAAACTGGGCTGCAGCCGCCGTCGGTAGCCCAGGTAGAGTATGTATGTGCAGAGGGGAAGAAGGAGGATGACCTTAAGCACATGGTTGGAAAGATTGACGTAATTACAAGTTGCGAGGTGAACGTCAGTGATCGTGGAATTAACAGACATATCTGCTGCAAGTAGACAAATAAATAAGCATAAGTTCAAACTGCAGGTACAAAAGGGAACATATGAACAGGAGTGGGCTTATAACACAGTCTCAGTTACCTGCTACCAGAAACAAAAGCAAAATATTTACATAAAAAAAATATAAACCTTTATTGAAAAACAGATTTTTGATTAAACACATGTTTTTTTTATGTTTTCAAGCTTCCAAACTTGTCAATACAACTTTTACAGTATATTGATCTTTTTTTTAATTAAAAACATTTACAAACTAGACATTTTTTAATTTACAATGAACCAAATTTTGCAATATAACCTCTTATTATGCATTGTTTAATTTCACCAAGGGTAAAATATATAATTTAAACAAAACCCACCTTTTTATCGCATCAGTAATTAAACAACATTTTGATTTCTTTCCTCATCTCCAAGGTGAATGAATGAGTTTGTTCATTCTTTGTCTCCAGAGTATTACTTATGTTCACACTATTGCAAACATGGGCTTTCTCACTCCTGACCTGTCAGGTTTACCAGGTAGGTGTGTCTAACATTTAAAATATAATTAGTACCTCTGATAATGGACTCCTGCTTTGCATTGTTCCGTTTATAAATGGGAAAGCAGCACATTCCCATCTGAAAGGTACCTCTGAACAAAGAAAATAGTGTTTCCATAATTTGGCTTTTGAACAATTTGTTAGATGTTGTCATGTTTCCACAAATTTTGTTGGGTTTGTCTAATCTATTACACACACCAATATTCAAACAACCTGCACACTAAGATTGGTGATTCATGCAAATAAAGACATCTGATTTTACTGCTAATATACTCTTACTCAAGTTTGGTAATAAACAAAAGAGCTGGAATTTATGGAAGGCCAGCGGTGAAACAAAAGCAAAATTATGGTGGTTTATTATTTGACCTCTGAGTTATTTAATCTGAAATTGACAGGATGATTAATGAAAGTTTGAAACTTTCATTAATACAAAATCAGAATTTTGCTATATTACAAGCTTGGTCCCACTAAGGACAATATCTCAACTCAACTCATGGCAACAGTCTTCACAAAGGGATGTCCTACATCTAATAGGTGGCCAATTTCCCCTCTAACTCTCTGCTGGTGACTGATGCCCCTGCCCACTGGTGCGTTGGTGGCTCTCAGAGTCAGCGGGTTGGAGGCAGTCCTGTTCAGCCCTGGTGAGTGCCTTGCCGGGCCTGGGTGGACTGGACTGTCGGTCGACTGATGTACATGGTCAATGTCGTCCTTTTGTTGGTTGGAACACCTCATTCAGGGGAGCCAGTTTTGGAATTGTTGGGTAGTACCTGTTCGATGGTTCGTGAGGTGCAGATCCGGCGTCTCCACCTGATTAATTACCTGTTCTGCATGATTTGTACCTTGCCGGTTGATTGGTGGGATTGTTTGGGCTTGGTTGGATGCCTGGTCATGGCGCTCTTTGGTGTGCAGGATCAAGATTCAGGAGCTGGTAGAGCTCGGTGTTTGGGTGTTGACTGGGCTTGACCTGGGGATGCCCTCCGTCCACTGTATCTGTTGGTGTGGCACCCCAGCGTGGAGCAGAGGGAGGCGCTGGGATGTTGGTGGGAGTTGGCTCGAGGTGGAGGTGGCATATCCCAGGCCCACCCTGGCATAGCCGGTCAATGCAGGGGCCGGGGGGGGCTGGCCCCTGCATTGTAGCTTCTGCCTACACTAGCAGGCTCACACACACATACATACATACACACACACAGGTGTGGGGTCTCCTGTGTCTACAGATGTAGTCGTGATCTGTGGTTATCATTGATAGATCTTAAATAATCGGCTTCTCATTAGCTTTTCATTGACATTGTTTTGATATTTATTTAGCCATATTTGCATGTTGTGGTTGTTTAGTTTTTGGTTCACATTGTTTGTCAAAGTTTCTCCTTTATTGGTTGATTTTTTGTTTTTTCCCCTCTCTGCCATCCTTCAGCTGTGTAGCCAGACTGGGATTTGTTCCTGTGTATGCTCTCTGCTTGAGAAGTAAATCTGTTTGGCTTCTACTTGGCCACCAATTCTGCCAGAAAAGACACGTGAAGAAAAAAAAAGGATGTCCTAAATTAGCATTAGATGATATCATTTGGAAAGTTGACACTATCTGTTTAATATTGTGGGAAGTTCCTAATGTAATATTCAGTATCCCCCATCATTGGTGGTTCCATCTTCATCTTTGGGGTTCTCATGCTCAAGCTCAAGCATTCTCATGCTTTGGGCTTCTCATGTCCTTCCCCCAGGCTGTCGCTCTGATGAACTCTGAGTAGTCACAGAGTGTGAGTCCATTCACATGAACAATAAACTATAACTCTGCACTGCTCTGTATATACTCACTGTACAATAACCCCAGTTTGGTGTATATATTATCTTTTATTAGTTATTTGTATTTATTTGTATTTCCTTTTTTATTTCACTTATTTAAGTTCTGTACTGGAGAGAAAAGTTGCCGGAGTGAAATTCCTTGTATGTGTCATACTTGGCCATTAAAGCTGATTCTGATTCTGATTCTCAAGCTTGCTCTACTGTACCTGACTGTAACTTTCTGCTAACACAGTCACAGCTCCTCACAGATCAGATGCATTCTCAGTCATGAATATAAATATTCATAACTAAGTTTAAGCTATAATTATGTTCATTTCTATTTAAAACTCTTTCGTCACAGATTCTACTTCCCTCCATCTCCAACCGCGAGTCATGAGAGCCTCTATAGTTCTGTTGTTATAGAGCGCACTCAAAGCTATACATACATTCTTAATGATGTTAATTATCAAACTAACTAATGGTAATCTTACAGTGAATGACCACTAAGCACACTTTTATTTGTCATGAAAATACATTTAACCTTTGTATTTAAAAAAGATAAAGGACCAGGAAGAAGGACTAAGAATAGAATAGAAAATCCTTTATTGTACCACAAAGGGGAAATTCAGCTGTAACAGGAGCAAAGTGACAGATAATCGAAACATTTTGATTCACACAAGACAAAAAGGAAAGTATTAAAAAAATCTGAGTTAAGGATAATATATATACATTAATGACAAAAATGACAAAACAAAGTACTGTGCAGTTATTAGAAAATTATTTGATTTTGCAACTGAGTAGGATTACTTAAACACAGAAAATGTTTACAGAATGTGCATGTTTAGTTGTGTGCTGAAAAAGTTAAAATATTTACATGAAGTTAAAACAATATCAACTTACAAAATAAGATGTGGAAAGAACAGAAGCAGAAATGTCAAACTAAGTGAGTGCAAATTACAGAAGGGATGTAAACATTATTTGGTTTGTTGGGAGGTGTTCTGGTTGTAGAGTCTAACAGCTGCAGGGAGGAAGGACCTGCAGAAATGCTCCTTAATGCACCAACAGTTTGTCACTGATGGTATTTATTTGGATTTTTTTGTTGTTATTTTTTACCAAAGAGAAAGACTGAACTCTGAATAAGACTATTCAATAAAAAAATCAGTCTGCATATACACTTAACACCAGGGGTCACCAACCTTTTTGATACTGAGAACTACTTAAAGGGTGCTGAGTAATTCGAATGGCTACCTGTGTATTACACAGCTGTATGATTTATCTTTAGTTATATGATAATAATAATTCTATGTTGATATGCTATATCTGATCACATGTTAATTGCTCACAAATATTAATAACGATTTAAGACAGGAAACATACATTTCAACATGCAACATTTTATTTCAATGAATATCTCAGTGTATTTCAATTTTTTGCTTTTTTTAGAACATGTCCAGAGGGCACCTTATATTGTCCCTGAGAGCAACTTGGTGCCCCTGCTTTACAGTTTAATGAAGGTAGATCAATTGTGCAATCAAACAACTTTTTTAAGTGGACATGTTACCGATGCTTGGATCTGAGTACTTGCTGATAACGAGTTCTGATGCTGATACTTCTACCACACAAAAATGTTGATGAAGTTGAATACATGTTTTATCTTCTTTGCATGTTACAAGTGACGTGATGATAAAAAAGACCACAAAACAAAAATTTCAAGTGAATTTTTTTTTCTATGAAATTATTGTACAGTTTCTACATTTTAAATATCGATTCGTGGTATAGGTTAACTTTACAAGAACGAGTACATTATCAGGTATCGGCCACAATACAAAATACAGGTATCGGCAATGGTGCATCCCTAAGAATTACCATAGTAAATTTCAGACCCGACAGTTAAGAAGTCCCCCCCACCTGTACGAAAAGAGAAAACCCAGACAGATTCAGAAATTTCAAAGAGTGTACTACCCTTAACTAACCAACATTTGGTGAGACATTACCATTAGAAGCACATAATACATCACAGAAGAGAGATTCTGAGCAAACCTCTTTTTTTTATTCAAGTTTTTATTTCCCATTATTCATCACCCAGTGTTCCTAAGTCTAGTCCTGGGCATTGCTCTCCCTCTGCTAACCCCAGGAGGGCCCCACACTGAGGTCAAGCCTCCTTCATGCTTTGAGGAGTGATAAACCCTTCTTTTCACCTGAAGGGGTGGGGATTCCCCAGCTGGACGTAACGCGTGGAAGGATCACATTATTCCAGTCAGATCCTTCCCAATCCTTCAGGTGCGCCGGTCAGCCAGGAGGGGGCAGTATACAGCCCAGAACTAGTGCATGTTTCTGTGGGAACAGCTCACATTAGCTACTCAAGGGAACAGGGGGAGAACATGCAAACTCCACACAGAAAGGCCCTTTCGCCAACCCCATCCAGGCTGTGGGTGCCGATGATATGGAGGAGACACATATAGCGTCGAACCCAGGACTTTCTAGCTGTGAGGTGAGCTGCGCTACCAGCTGCGCCACCATGCTCCCCCTGAGCATGGTGGATTTGTAGCAAATTCCTTTCATTGACTTTATTTATTATTTAATCTGGATTTTTACCTCTTGGGGAAAAATATAAATATTTAATTGTGTTAGGGTTGGGGAAAATCATCCCAGACATTTGTGATTTTCAACCAAACTTCCATCATAAGCTGAGCAAAGTTTACCTTTTTGTTGTCTCTAAGCGTTTTGACAGCAACACGTTGAACCAGCAACCTGTTAGTTTTCCTGATCTGTTGAGATACAGCAGTGGCGCAGTCAGATTGGTGGGCAGATTCAGCCAGTTTATACTCGCCAGGAGAGGACAGAGTACGTGTGGGCTCAGCGGGAATGAATAACTCAAAGCATTCGAAAGAAATACGCAGACACACCACAACAACAGCACGCCCAATATGGCTGTGATGGTCTTGAAAGCTCTCTGCTTTGACTGGGCAACCCTGGCTTTTTCTCCACCACCCTCTCCTGGTGCTGGATGCATCAGCGTATAGAGAACGGAGATGCTGCAGAAAGTTATGACTGTGATGGCAAAAAACATAACACATAACACTGCTATGGTAATGTAAGTGGTCGTTGGATCTACATTTAATGTAATAAGTCCAGAGCTCAGCAGCCAGACAGAACCAATAGTGATTTTTCTAATCCTAAGCCCACGGGCGTTCCTTGATGTCATGTAGATGACCGGATGAATGACAGCCAAGTACCGTTCAACACAAGTTAGGACTTGAAACAAAATCTGTCCTAAATAAGTGAATGAAAACGCACACATTCCCAACAATATCATTGCCAAATTATTGCTGTGCCGCCCACAAAGGTAAAAAATGCATCCAGGAGCCCAAAAGAGCTCAATTAGAGACAGATGGTAGGTGAAGACGTCACAGTGGCTTCCTGTTTTAAGGGAGCGCTGCTGATAGCCCGAGTAGAGGATGAACAGGCAGAGAGGGAAGACGAGGATGACTTTCACTGCCATCAAACCAACGGAGATGAAAATCATAATTCTTGAATTGTAGCAGTGGTATGAAAGATTATCACCAAAGCTGGAGTTGGAGTTAACCCACATTTTGAATGTTGCAGTAGACCTGGGGAGACAGAGGAAAACACACAAGGAAATAGCACAACTTAGACACATATGTACTGTACATATTCACCAATATACAGTAGCCATTTAAGTACATTTTTTATAAATTTGTGGTCTGGTTAGCGCATTTCTGCTAATCATATCAAGATTAGGTTGTTTTTTGAGTCATGAAAAACTATTTTCCTCTCACAAAACTCTTATTTTGCTCTTTGATGTCAACAGTAAATGTAAAAATAAATTTTCAATTGATACATTCATCAGTCAGTGACTATATTTACATGCAGCCAATAACCTGGTCAAAACTGGAATATTAGCAATAACCCGGTCACGGACGGCCATGCTAACATCATAAAAAAAAACTGAATACGCTCCTTTTCCAGTTTTTAAAAACCCAAATATTACCCCTGGGGTACCCCTTTTCTAACCTGAATATTTGGTCGTGTAAACGCGTATTGACATATCCTCATCAAAAGGAATGGTAAATTCGGGTTCTGCTCATGTTCTATTCGCAAGGAATCTTGGTCCTTTGAGTTGAGGAACTTCTTGTATGCACCGTCTGGCATACAAATTTCCTTGTATACCAGAGTAACTCTCTCTGCTCACACATGTAAACCGGTTATTCCGAATGTTTCAGAAACCAGAATAGTTACCTTAACCCGACCATAACCCGAATATTGACAGCTTGTAAACATAGTCAATGAAGAAACGAAACAAAAGACACTTAAGCAATCCAGTGTGGTGTTCCACAAAGCAAGCTAATTCCAAAAGCCAGGCTTACTTTGACAATCCTAGCTCAATTTGCCCAGATTCGGTTCCACGAACGAGTCTAACCTAAAGCCCCTCCCATTCACCATGGCAACATATGCTCTGGACAAGCCTGCTCTGTGGCAGGCTAATTTTGAGGATTATTTGAGCTTGACGAGTGTGATTGGACGATCCGTGTGATGTCAAACTGCAGGGCTGGTATTATGCTGCTGTTCTCACCCCCACCACACCCACCCTCCAATATTAAAGTGTTTGGGACAGACTCCAGATCACCTTGTCCTACCCAGCAAGGTTATTTGATTTATTAATATTAATTTAGAAGTTGTCAGTTAGAAGTGCTTCTCAGTGCTCAGTGTCACACTCTAGCCCGTCCATTTAGAGTGTGACAAGGAACATCACTTAATTTAACTTATAACACAAAGTAGCCTGACGAGCTTTTCAATGCAGTTGGTGCTCCCCTTATTGGTTATGATTTTAATTTAATGCTCATAGGCTGCATTAATACGTCTTTCTCACACTGGGAAAAGAACGCGGTTCCTTCATTTTCTTCAGTTTCACTTATCTAGCATTGATTGATAGGTACTGCTTGTTGAAGCACATGAGCTCCGCTTGTTAAACTTGAATCAGGGCGGATTAAATTCCCCTAAGCTTTGTTGGTGGAACCGAATAAGCCTGGAGTAAACTGTTATGCTAATTCAAGCGAGGATGTTTCAAATGAGCCACAATTCGTTGAGCTTGCTTTGTGGAATACCCCCCCATATCAATGTGAATAAATAAACAAACCTAAACGTCATAAAGAACTTTTTTTTTGCCACAGTAGCAAATGCTCTAAGGAAATACGTGTGATGACCTCAGTGGCAGTTTACAAAAACTCATTAACTTTAACTCCACTCTTTCTGAACTGCATGTACTCAGGGTTGACTGCACAACATTTTACGCAGTTCTTTCTGGGTTACTTGCTAAACAGTTCATGTCCAAACTGATTCCTGACCCATTTAGCCAATTAGCATCATCTCCTGGCTGACATCACTGCCTGGATCCCTTTATTTGTATTTACCTACTTGTGCTTACATTGTTGTATTGTCTTGACTACTGTCTCATTGTAATTTCTTTCTTGTATTTTAATCATCACATTTATTTATGCTGTGTTCCAATTTTCATCACGAAAAGCACCTTGAATTGCCTTGTGTTGAAAGTGTGCTATACAAATAAAATTGCCTTGCCTTGCCTTGCTTCCGAATCATTCAAAAGCTCCTTGCCTTACCTTAAATTTTCAACCTACCAAAACAATCTAACCAAACATGATGGCCTCATCTTTCTGTACGTCTTTAATCTACATCTTCTCTGATACTAATACCTTCTGTGAGACCCTACAAAAACGTTGTGTTATCAGGAAACTCTGGGATGGGGAGGACTGAGGTTACGCACTAAAATAAAGTACAGAGTTGTACTTTTAGGGTTACAATGTCCTCTCACTGGGGTGGTTAAAATACCATTTTGTACCCTTAACTGTAGGTGCCTATTTGTACCCCTGTGGTCTACATCTTTTATCAGTGCTACCTTGACACACAATCATTATTGACTTGACATGATTGTGAAATCACCTCACCACAATTTAGCCAATAATCTCCCACTTTTTTATTTGTTTGATTTAAAAAAAAAATGTATTACCAATTAAACTATCAAGGTAATTTACATATACATACATATCTAGCTTTGCTAAATGATTTATTTTTTAGTAAAAATGATAATCACCATAAATTTTACCCTATCCAAGAAAAGTATAAAAGTAAAAAAAGGACCTTTTTAGTACCGAGGAACATGTACAGTATGTACCATTCAGACAATGAAAAAGGTCACAGATAGTTATCCCTAGGTCCAGCATTTGTCTTTAGACTGTGTTAACGTCTTTTTTCTACCTTGGGGCTCAGTAATCTTCTTGTTCTGCACCCCTATTTCTGACAGTGCTGCCAACCCAGGTATGAAACATGAGCCTACCTATTGGGTGATTGTGATTCACCTTTGAAAACCTTTGACTGTTTAGTCAAAACATTTGTCTTCTGCCAAAGACAAAATATCCGGATTATGATAAACGTATTCGGAGAAAAGTAGAGGAGATATAAGAGTTTGGACAATGTCCTGTTCTTTTCAGTCAATTAAAATTTTTCAGTGTCTCAGAAGTTCATCCGAGCATTTATTTAGAAATTAATTTATGCATTTAAATGAAGAGTGAATTCGAATGAAGTGACTGTTGTCAGTTCTAGATGAACAAAATAATTAAGTCTTTAGTAAATTAAAACATATATATTTAAATCTGATCTGTAGAGTACAAACCTTACACCACAGTTTTTGACATTTGCTTAATGTTGTATCCACAAATCCCAAGAATTAGATATTTTTTTAAATATACTTAAAATAAAACCGAACATGAAATATCAACATCTTGGTCATTGGCAAAAGTGTTGTTTGGATGGTTTTCTTACTTATAAATGCCCACTTGCTCATTGTTTCAATCAAAAATGGTTTAATTTAGTTGGTTTTGCTATCTGATGAAAAATGATCATCTAGGACGAAGCAAACACTGACACTTAACAAAGAGGACATTTCAAACTAGCTTAGTGACTTAAAACCTGTTTGCCTTACATTAATATAATCAATTTAAAAAGGAAGCAACAACAAAAGATAACATCTAAAAAGAATAAAAGTTTAATCACCCCTTATTCTTTTCTAAGAGTATTTTTATGAAAACATACCTTATTCCTGATTAATCTTTTTGTCTGCAGGTCTTTACTTCATTCATCCAAACTCTGTTCTTTCGGTTCATTAAAGCCAGTGTGCTGTGATGGCTTTGACTTTAGTGTTACTGAGGCTCCTTCCTTTATCAATGTCAAGACTGCCTATTATGATGAACATAAATCTAAAAAATGATTGCTTTTATTCAAAGTAAGCAGCTTTTCATAATCTATCTATCTATCTATCTATCTATCTATCTATCTATCTATCTATCTATCTATCTATCTATCTATCTATCTATCTATCTATCTATCTATCTATCTATCTATCTACTATCTATCTATCTATCTATCTATCTATCTATCTATCTATCTATCTATCTATCTATCTATCTATCTATCTATCTATCTATCTATCTATCTATCTATCTATCTATCTATCTATCTATCTATCTATCTATCTATCTATCTATCTATCTATCTATGGAATTGAACGAAGAGGCGGCATTGTTATTTACGTTTTTCAAAAACTACACCCAAAAATCCAACAATTACAGTTCTTGGCTACTTGTAAAGCAGCAGCAAAGTTCAACATACACAAAGTATTCACAGATTTGACACTGTTGTTTTAGAGTAAACCCAGGAAAACACACAAACCTTGGCAGAAGTTTTGGAGATTATCCAGGTTTCAGTGACTTAGTCTCTTTGCTTACTCCTCTTGGGGATTTTATGCTTTTTTTGCGTGCAACTTTGATGTTCATTGGTCAGTCACAACTAGTCTGTTTGGACTACATTAACTTTCAAAATGAATTGCAGTAGTTATATTTGTTCTCTTAGACTGTTCAATAAAATATGATTCAGAAATTTTATTAAACTTTATTAAAATACTGGATGCCTGTTTCAGTCAATCATAAAAAACAAGTGTCTTTTATTAATTATAATGTCCTTTTCATCATAAATCAATTTAAGAATCTATCATATTAGACAGAATTCAAATAACCACTTAATGTTTTCTTAGAAAAAGTAATACAAATAAATGTTTATATTATTTATCATTTCAGCTTTTTCTGATATCAGAAGAGTAATTTCTTTTTCTTTTCTGTCGTATAACAAGGATATTTCAACAATTTATCAGCTCACAGGGTTTCTATTCAAAATGCTTTAAAACGA
Source organism: Apricaphanius iberus (assembly GCA_028564705.1). Taxonomy (NCBI): domain Eukaryota; kingdom Metazoa; phylum Chordata; class Actinopteri; order Cyprinodontiformes; family Aphaniidae; genus Apricaphanius; species Apricaphanius iberus. The sequence goes on from JAPXFQ010000972.1 coordinate 374,311, forward strand.
CATCCTTATCTCAAGGATGTGAACATGGATCTAACAACATACAGAAAACTAAGACAAAGTCTGAATTAAAATAAATAAGTCTATTATCAGTTCTTTAAGCTTATTTTTAAATATTTTTTGTAAAAATTTGCAGTATACAAACAATGAGTAGCTCTAACATAAGGCGATGAAGAAGCTGTCCGTTTATTTGGAAGTCATTGCACTGAACTACATTAAAAGCTATAAGTCAAGGCGCTGTAAGTATTGAAAAGGGTCCCAGATGAGCCCCCAATAATGTTACAATATTAGCTTATGTCACATTAAGGAAAACAAATTTTGCAGTGTTCCAGAACACACACACACAAAAAACCCAAAAGATACTTCTCAGAATTGTGAGACGTTCGAGTTGTCACAGACCGAAATATTTTCAAAAGTACCCTTTGAATGATACCCATAAATGATAGAAGTACCTCCAGATACATCACTGTAACTGCCTGGCTGAAGATTTTGTTTAGCAGTTAGTACAGTCTAACCCAGACTACATAAACAAAATGGAGGAACTTCAGGAAAAGAGCTGTATTACCCATATCTAACCGCTAGGTGTCGATACGAGAGCAGCTCTTCTAAACTCTACTTTTTATGTATATAAAAGTTGTCTGTCCACACCCTCAGTCAGACTTCAACCGCTATAATGATCAAGAACCGAGAGCCGTCTAAGGACACCTGGGACAAGATTGTACACCTGCCCAAGACTGAGCAGCAGCTCCGACTGTCTCCGTTTTTGCATCCTTGGGCAAGACACTTCACCCGTTGCCGAATGGTGGTGATCAGAGGGCACCACTGTCCATCAGCCTCACCTCTGTCAGTGTTCCCCAGGGCAGCTGTGGCAAAAATGTAGCTTGCCATCACCAGTGTGTAAATATTTTCATAAATGGGTGAATGACTGAATGTAGCGTCAAACACTTTGGGGTCTGTAGGGACTAAATAAAGCATGATACAACTACAGGCCATTTACCATTTTTTACCACTTAAGTAAGAAGCCTTTCAAGGTTCTGTAGTGGCCTAATAAGTCTTCAGATCTTAATCCAACAGCCCCAAAACATCAGAGCTCTAGAAAAGATTTGCATGGATGAATTGGCCAAAATACCAGCTACAGTGTGTGGAAACCTGGTGAAGACCTATAGGAAATGTTTGACTTTTTTCAAGGTTACATTACAACGTTTCGAGGTGAAGTGTTGTTATTGACCAATTTTTTTTTTTTACATTTTGTCTCTAACAGTTTAAGTGTAGCTATGATGACAATTACAGACCTCTCGTCTTTGTAAGTGTGACAACATGTAGATTTTGTGGCTGACAAATACTTTGTTGTCTGTATGCGTTTTATTGAAGTTTAAATTCAAATTAAACTGTGCCTGTTCAATTCTAGATTAGATTAAAGATCAAGTGTTTAGTAAATTACAAAAATATTTAAATCTGGTCCTTAGAGAGAAAAAAACCTTCATCATCATTATTACCTTTGTGAATCAATTGATTTAACTTTAACTTGTGATCGACATGTTTTGTTGTAAAAATTCTTAATGGAAATCAAATAAAGTGTTGGTAAATTGCAAAAAAATTATAATTAAAGATGTTTTAAAACGTTTGGATGTTTCTCATGTGTCCAAATAACCTCTTAATTGGTATATGTCATCAAAGACTTTCAGCTTTAAATCCAGCGATCATGTCTGGTTTAAAAATCTTTATTTTTAAAATTGTATCTAAATATCCCTTGAGTAATAAAAAAATGTTTTTTATGTTAGTTATGTTGATGTAACTATGTTTGCGGTATTTCATGGCTAACAGAAATGAGAGAATTTGTAATGACTCCAAGCTAATGTAACAACATATGTATTTCATATATCTGAGGCTAGTGTTGGGGATGTTAAATAAAAATATGATATTTGGCTATTTATAGTCAAAGACTGCTTATGGCAGTCAATAAAGTTAATAATTTATAGAAAATTTTTATTATTCAGGGCACCACCTGGATCTACCAGGAACTATTTTAATAGCCAAATTTGTATATCACATTCATAATTCTGAAGGAATGAATTCTTAACGTGTATTGGTCATAAACCTTGCAATATGTGCGTGTCGTGAACAGGAAATGACAACTGTTACTTTCCAAGTAGAAGATTTATTTACACGAAAGGAAGAATGACATTTAAACACTCAAACTAGTAATAATAGAAACACTATTGATTAAAATAAATGGGTTAAAATAAAAAAACATAAAAAGATGAATATGTAATAAGAGGGACCATGCATTCTGTTGTGATTCTGCATGCAGATCTGACCCAGGACTCGATTTGCAGATGCTGGAGGGGAAAGATGAATTAGTTTCACTAATTACAAGAGAAAAATCAAAACATCCTTTGGATAAAGAGATGTTTGTTATTAAAAAAATCTGAATAAGAGCAATTGACCTTTGAGAAATTACTTCTATTTATGAACTGGTCACCAAAGTAAACCACTTAGTTCCAGTATTTGATAAAAAAACAACAACTTCAAACACGGTTAATAAGATCAGTTTCTGTTCTTAAACAATCTATTAAAACCGAATTCTGTTTGAACAGTTATTAGCAACCTTTGTTATGAAGTGGACGAACACGTGAGCTTGTCGGCTTTCAGGTAGCCCCCACGTGGGGCGCTTAGAGTGACTCAAACACATTTATTAAACATTAAACACAAAAAGGGAAAACCTTTTGAAATTAGTTATTCTAACTAATTGCCTCTGCCCAAACAGACCTTATGAACGTTTCAAGTCCTCCGAGTTGCTGCACGGCGATGAGGGGAAAGGGCGGGGGTGTGGCGACGTTAGCCTAGCGGCTAACAATGGCTCCGATCTGGTTAGCTGCAGTGCTCCCTGCTTGCTGCTCCGTCCAGCTGCATAGCGATCGGCACCCAACATCCACTTTTACAGTACCTTTTTGGCAGCTTTCCAGCGCGGCAATTCTTATCGGCTCTGTGGCGGCGAATGAAATGAAACTTCTGCTGGGTCTGGACCTGTGGCACCCACTCATTCAGTCTTGCAGCCCTTCCGGCAGTCTGAAACTTAAAGGGGGTTTCGTCGGGCTCTGGGGATAAACAATGTCTTTGTTTGTCAATGTTTAAGACTCACCTGGAGTGGTCTTTGGGTTCATTTGGACCAAGTTTCTGTCAGAAACTCGGGTCTTCCTTCGCCAGCGAAGGACGATGGTTTTGGGGGGTCTCCTCTTGACAAGCTGGCCGGTGCCCGTCATGAAAGAGGCCGAGCCAGGGGAAGCAGGCTGTATTTAAAGGGCAGGTTCGCGCCACCTGATGGCTGTGTGTGACCCAACACTAGTGATTTAATTATTTGACATTTTGGATATATACAAGCTAGTGGATGCTTTATTACTTTTTTCTCCTCTGTAAATTGACTCAGATATCATCCAACAACTTAGCATCAGTTGAGACAGGCATTGGTAACAGACGAGTTGGAGCACAGAGAGGCAGAGGTGTGTAACATGTGGTTGAAGCAGGCAATGCTAACCAAGAGGAAGGAGCATAATTTCTCTAAACCAGCCGGCCTGCCACTGGGAGCGCCATTCCCCTCTTTAAAGGTAGAAGGAGAACCACTACAAGTTCTTGTTGATCCAAGTTTTTAAGAGAGGATGTGAAACACAGAGCCTTATATCTCTTATGTCCCTAAACAGCTACCGTATTTAAAGATGGCACACGACTATGTAAGGTCGACCACAGTGTATGCATATAAAAATGTGAGATTTAAAGTTAATAGGAATACTTAGAATAGATGTTGATACATTTCAATGAAAATGTAAAAAGTGTGACCAGGATACGCAAAATTTGAAAAGTAAACAAGTACAAATATTACACACTGTACCTTTAATGGCCTGGGTATTTTTTTTAATTATGTGTATCTATGAAGAAGGAACAATAATTTAATAAAAAATCTATCCCTAGCTCCATGCTAAATGACATAAATATATAAAACTCTAATTTAGACATTTTAAACAGTTCAGATGAACATTTTTGATTGTGGACAAAGCTGTGGAGAAATCTATATTTACTGTTCTCTGTGGTTTAAGGCTGAACTGGTGCAGTTCTTGGCTGAACAGAAGTGGAATTACTGCTGCGATCAAATCAATGTGAAAAAATAAAAAAATAAAATAAAAAATTTTCTCAATGAAAACACACCAATCCTGGATAGATTAGATCCATTTATTAGCATACAGACAATGTTGGACAAAACATGACAACAGTGACATTTTAAGAGCAGTTAGGGTTATGGTAATTTTAGTTCAGACTTGACTTTATAATCAGTATTTGGAACTACAATGAATAAGTCTAGTTAGAGTATTTGTAAAACTAAGTAGCTAAACTTTTCAGCATTTACATAAAACCCTTCAATGTATTCTAAAAGGAGAACCTCTATGAATTTGCCCATTAGACTAATAAATCAAGAGTGCAATCACCCCAGCTCTACAGACACATTCTATATACCTATATTTGAAGAACAAAAGTGTAAGGATGGTCTTTGTTGTTCTTCAACACCATATTCACACATAAAAATGGCCTGCATTTATACAGCGCTTTACTCAGTCCCTACAGAACCCAAAGTGCTTTACACTACATTCAGTCATCCACCCATTCACGCACACAATGATGATGGCAAGCTACGTTGTAGCCACAGCTGCACTGGGGCATACTGACAGAGGTTAGGCTGCCAGACACTGGCAGCCACCGGGCCCTCTGACCACCACCAGTAGGCAACGGGTGAAGTGTCTTGCCCAAGAACACGACAACTGAGACCGTCGGAGCTGGGGCTTGAACTGGCAATCGTCCGATTACAAGGCAAACATCAAACTTCTTGAGCCACAGACGCCCATAAGGTTCTTTCATACTTGGCAGTTTCTGTGCGTGCTCCTCTAACAGTCTAATAGTCATTTATTTGTTAGATAATTTTCCTGCTCTGTGAAGATACAACAGGGGCAAGACCAAAGAGCTCGGCAGGTTACAAAACCCAACACTCACTGCCAAAACACAGGCGACAGGATAATTTAACAGAGGAGATTCCAACAAAGCTGTAGAAGCCAGTAGGCTTAAGAACCACAACCACTGCACGCCTGATATGGTTGTGATGATGTGGAACGCTCTTCGCTTTGATTGGTCAACTGACCCCTTTTCTCCAGACTTTTGTCCAGGCCCCAGACGAATAAGAGCACAGAGAACCAACGAACTGCAGAAAGTTGTAATTACTGTGGCGAAACCCATAAGAAAACACAATAAAATGTTTTCAACCTGAAGTGATTTTACAAATCTAGAACTTGTCATTCCAAAGGACAGCAGCCAAATAAAGCCAATACTAATGTTTCTGATTCTCTCTCCACAGGTGTTTCTCATCCTCAGGTAGGTGATGGGGTAAACCACAGCAATGTATTGCTCTACGCAAACCAGGATGTGAAATAAAATCTCTCCATAAAAAGCTGTCAGAGTTATAAACTTTGTTATCAATATGAGGGTTGTGACATTATAGCAAACAGCACAGATTTGACAAAGATATCCGAGGACCCAGAGGAACTCCATAGCAGCCAGGTGGTAGGTGAAGATGTCAAAATGGCTCGCTGTTTTAAAGGATCGATGCTGACGCCATTTTTGTAGTCCTAGATAGAGGATGAAGGAGGAAAGAGGAAGGAGCAGGATGACTCTGATCCAACAGATGGCAGTGAAGATGTTGGAACAGTGATGGAATAGTGGCGAGATGGATGTTAAAGAAGAGTTTTCAGATGTATTCATCATGAATGTTTTGTTGATCTGCAAATATGAAAAATTGGAGAACCTGAAGGAAATTTGTTGTACCAGGGTGGAGTTTAGACATCATTTAGTGAAATCGTTGCTAGCTTTCTAAATTCTCAATATTTATACTGAAATGTACATGAAGTCCATAAATGCATTATGAACTAAGAGAACAAGCTGTACCTAACTGCAACAGAATTGGTAATAATACAAAAAAAAAAAACAAAAAAAAAAAACAGGAAAACATACAAACCTTGGCAGAAGTTTTGCAGATTACCCTCGTTTCCCGCTCTCAGTGACTCAGTGAGTTGCTCTGCTCACTCCCGTTGGGAAGTTTATGCTTCTTTGAGTGCAACTGTGATGCTCATTGGTCAGTCACAACTAGTCTGTTTGAATAATGGAAACTACTTTAAATATCAACATAAATTATAGTCCTGTTAATTTAAGCTGCTCCACCAAATGATTCAAACATGTCCCTTATTAAAATATGTCTGTGTCAATCCATCATAAAGAACTAAACAAGTAACAAACAAATTAGTTTTTAATTGAACAAAATTTCCCTAGCTCCAAAAACCCCCAGCAATGATTCTAATAAATAATCCATCATATTAGACAGGATTCAAATTACGTGTATTTGTTCATATAAAAGAAATGCTTGTCAATTTGATATATTATATCTTTTTATTTGATTATGTTAAGATAAAAACATGACTAAACTATGTACACACTCAAAAAACAAATGTTGACTCTAATTAAATGTATTTTGTCAACAAGTTCCATGAAAGTGGATTAGGTTAGTTAAAATTAAAATTGTTAAATCAGTCTAACATTGCCATTGTCACAACATTTGATGGTGGATTGTACATGGAGGCATAAAAAAAACATGCAGCATGGAATGTGTGTCAAACCCAGGATAAGACCTGGGTCACCGTACACCAAACACCTGCAACAATCACTTTGCTACACAAAAAATGATATATTTAAATGAGAAATATGACCCATGGGTCCTCTGGCCGCTAAAATAATGAATGGAAGTCAACAGAAAGATAAAAGTCATTTTCTAGTCCGCTTTGTCTTACGTCCTCAATCACACATTTGTTTTACATCAGTTTAAAGAGGTAAAGATGTCCGTTTCGACTGTGTTTGTCAAGGGATTTGGGATTTATTTGATTTGACAAATTCACAGTTAAAATGGCTACAAAACAGAAGTCTAATATGCAATGTCAGTGAGCTAATGCCAGCTAGCACTGTCTAGCACTTGAAATTCTCACTGAGACAATGATTCTGTGAGATCAGGTGTAACTGTGCCTTAAGCCGAGTTTATGCTTCTCCGTTTTGACAGAGACGGATTGACGCAACGGCAATATCCCTCAACGCAATGGCTATCAGTCAGCTACGGAAGGACGCCCGGAGTAGAGCCCAATTTTTTAACTATCTGACTGCGTGAAGGTCGAGTGTATGCATCTGATTGGTCAGTTCAAGTAAAGTTCATCTGGTCACAGCCACAGATTGCTTCACAGGGCTCTATAGTCGCTGTAATCAGTGGTTAATGCAGCGTTTGGCCACTACATGCTTTATATTGAAAGGATAATGTATCTAATCTGTTCTTTTGGCGATTTTGAATACAAAGGGGTGTAGGAAAACAACAAAAACGGCTGCTGTGTTTGTTTCCATGTGCTCTTTAGAGTATTCTATGAGCTGCACTTCTGGTAAAAAGCTTTACAGCTTAATCAAAACTAACTTTCTGTCGTTCATCGCTCCTTGAGGAAAAAATACATTCACAAGCCTAGAAAAAAAACACAAACTACGCTGTGTTAGTAGGCAGAGACGTCATTAAAAGTTAGCACCCCCTGATGTTCTGGCCGAGTAACGCTTAAAACAAAATAGCGAGTGGACAGGAAAACAACGGGGAAGTATAAACGAAAAACGTCGCCGTCAATACGTCTGCGTTTCAAATCAAAAAATCAAAATCAAACTTTATTTATAAAGCGCTTTTCAAACAAAGAAGGTTACTCAAATTGCTTTACAGATTTAAAATAACCCCACAACCCCCCCCCCCCCCTTCAAAAATAAAATCATCAATGCAAATACAACCCCCTCCCAACCCAACCCATCAGCCATACTCACTCACACACACACTTAGAAGCTACAAAAAGCGGGCTGAGTACAGATGAGCCAGGAAATGCCATCATGGGAGCCATCTGCATCAGCAGCAGCAGATCAACAGCAGCAGCCAAGGCTCCGACCCAGGGCGCCCAGAGGAGGGAGGGCTGGTACCCCCACCTCCACCCAAGCGCTACCTGGGGGGCACCCAGGCAGCCACAGCCGACCACCGCCCCCGATGCAGGGGGCCCCCCCAGAGAGGAAACACTGGCAAGAAAGATTAAAATACATTAAAATATAAAGTTAATAAAATATAAAGTATATAAAGTATAAAACAACAAGTGTAAAACAAATAATAAAAATGCAAAGCAGATTAATAAATAAACAGTTAAAAGCTAAACTAAAAATTAAATCAGGTAAAACATGCTGAGCGATTAAAAATATATAAATAAATAATAATTAGTTAAAGGCTAAGCTAAAAAGGTGAGTCTTGAGCCTGCTCTTAAAAACATTAACGTTCTCTGCGGCCCTGAGATCCTCTGGCAGCCTGTTCCAGAGGTGAGGGCCATAATATTGGAAAGACGCCTCACCATGAGTCTGTGTCCTGACTTTGGGGATGACAAGGAGACGGCTGCCAGAGGAGCGCAGAGACCGCGAGGGTTCATACGGTAAAAGCATTTCTGACAGATACGAAGGCCCAAGACCATTAAGACACTTAAAAACCATTAAAAGAACCTTAAAATCGATCCTAAAACATACGGGGAGCCAATGCAGTGATTCTAAGACCGGTGTAATGTGCTCCCGCCTCCTAGTCTTCATCAGGACACGAGCTGCTGAATTCTGTAAAAGCTGTAAACCTGAGGTAGTCTTTTTGGGAAGACCAGAAAGCAGGGCATTACAATAATCAATTCTACTGGTGATAAAAGCATGCATTAGCGTCTCCGTATTGAGTGCAAATTTGCGCTCAGAGAAGCAATAACTAGGCTTAAGTGGAAAGGACCTTCTTTTTGAAATTTTCTAACTCACACACCACATTTGAAAATAGCTTAGTGCAAGACACTGAACCTTTAGATGACAAATAATCTGTGGACTGTTATGACTACTGTTGTATTTTACTTTTTTGGGGCTATTTTTATATACAGTTTCGTAGTACATATGTTTTAAATATCTTTGGTAGGCATTCAGAGGTAGAGGTCTGTTTTATATTATTCATGGGTGTAAAACACATTGTTTACCAGTATTTTAATTGGGCACCTTTTGAGGAGCATCAAAGGCCTTGGATATTGTTGGGAGTATGTGTGACCTTTGAGGACCTCTGAGACAAAGAGTTTTATTGCAGGCTGTAAAACCAGGATGTCTGTAGATTAGGAAGTAGGGAGGACCCAGGACCATAAAACCATAAAACTCAGAATGAACTTTTGACCAAAGAGGAGGACATTTCCATCTTATGAATGCATCATTCTTGACGGACCAGTCAGTGTCAAGACACTTTTTAAAAACGTTCTGATTGGAGCAGATTCCGAGGGAGAAGAGACGCCCAGAACATGGGAAGTTTTGGATGCCTATAAAAGTTATGACATGAAAACCATTCGTTGTCAGATGTCTTTAATCTGGCCCAGAGAAAATGGGCATGTTTCTCTGTAAAACTGCATATCTGTTAATCTGTTTAAAATAAAACTGAGAACTGGAAATTGGTTCCTTGTCTCTGCTTGAACATGCACTGAATTATCTTTTTTATAAAAATTTAATTCTACACTACACATCGTCAAACTAATGCCATTCTCTCTAAAGATAATGTTAATTTAAGTTGAGGTAATAAGCATCCCAGATAATACAGAAAAACAGTTAAACAGTTAAACAAAATCACTCCAGAGCACATTGTTAATAAATCAGTTTGAATGATTAAACACTTTTTTTCTGTTCATGAATGATCGATTTTTAGAAAAGCTGAACTTTTTATTTTCACCAATTTTTCAAACTGATGTCATCCTCCCAAGGCTTATATCTTGTTTTCCTAAGATGGAAATTTAAAGCATGTTGTGGGAATTGCTGGTTCGAATCCCAGCTTTATCTGTCTCAGTTGTGTCCTTGGGCAAGACACTTCATCTGCCTTGCTTGCTGTTGGTGGCCTGTTGGTGCCAGTGTTCGGCAGTCTCGGTTCTGTCAGTGTTCCCCAGGGCAGCACTGGCTTCAATGTAATCTGGTGACTCCAGATGAAAATTAGCCTAAGGCTAACTCTGGTGTAATGCATAAAATGTTTACATTTATGGATTTAATTGATCATGGTCCTTTTTAAATAAAATAAAAGAACATCAAATGTAGCAGCTTGCCACCATCAGTATGTGAATATGTGTGAATGACTGAATGTACTGTAAAGTACTTTGTGGTTCTCTGGCTAAAAAAGCGCTATACAAACGCAGCCCATTTACCATTTCTTTATGTGTTCTTTATTCAAGTTTTGTTTAGTGTATCTTCCTGGACCTGTTGGTCGTGTTCTGGAGCTGCTCTCCTCATGTACACTAACCAATCGTGAAATAACTCCTGGATCTTCATCTCTGGACTGGCCGCCTTCAAGTTCTTCTCACCATCCTCCAACTCATCGAGCAACCTGTTTGGCTTCCAGCTTTTTACCATCACCTCCATTTCAGTCTTTACCTTCTTGGTCACCAAGAGCCATCCACTTACACTCCTAGGCAGAAAGCGGCACCATCGACATTTGAACACTTCCTACAATTTCATTTCTCATCTACATATTCTCCTTCTCACTTCCCCCCAGACATTCGGAACTAAACCTGAACATTATTCATTGTTTCAGTAAACCTTCTAATGTTTTCTCTGTTCTTCTTAGAGGTTTTCCGCATGTGGGTCAGATTGCTAAAACAAAGAATAACAAAGCTCAAATCCAATTATCAATAATAATTGATATATGATTAATTTTATTATATGTTCAACAGAAGGTGGGTAGCACATCAATCATTATTGTGTTTGGATAAAAGTAAAGTTAGCTTTTTTTGATTTAACAAATAAGATAATAATTTCCAAACTCTTTTTTGTCTGATATAAAGTATTTTGGTCTGATTAAAATTTTTTTTTTCAAAACTTGAAACATTTAAGTGTAAAAAAAAAAAAAACGTTTGGTAAGCAGCACAAACCTTTTTACACATCTATGTATTTAAAGCTCCAAATTCTGATGCTTTATGAATCACTATGATTCTACACACACTTAATAAGTAGTTTAAATAGTGAATATATTCCCATACAAGTTATGCATATATTATCTTTAACATGCCGGCAACGCCATTATTTTTCTGAAAAAATCTCCTTTTTAATAAAAGAAAACTAATCTAAACTAGTGATGCACCGATCCACTTCCAATAACGATACAGATATCTGAGGTTCATGATCTGCTGATACAGATCCAAACAGTCCTGAACTACATAAACTGTGTGCTGTGAGGAAAAGACCTTAGGGATGCAACGATACTACTTTTTCCAAACCGAAATGATTCCAATACTTGGATCTGAGTACTTGCTGATACCAAGTACCAATGTTGATACTTCTACCACTCACAAAAATGCAATACATTGGAAGAAAGATTTTATTTTTCTTCTCTGCTTGTTACAACAAATGATGTTGGATTAAAAAAAAACAAAGAAAATTACAGCAAAAGTACAATTTTAACTAAAAAATAAAGGTTTTCTATGAAATGATTGCAGTTTCCACATTTTAAGTATCAGTTCATGGTATCAGTTAACTTTAACCCATACCTATACAATACATAAGAACAGTATCAGCACGCAGCTGATACTGTTCTACTGTACATGAGTAGTTTCAGCAGGCAATATGTGATTTTAACACAATTATTAATGTGTCTGTCGACAAGAGCATTTGTGAGGTCATTAAAAAGATGGATTACACAGCAGAATTGACATATGCACATAAACCAGGATGTATTTTATTTTCAAAATCCATTTTACTTGACAGCATTTAAATAACCGGCAGCCAGATGTCCATTCAAATTTAGAACAGCAAGCAGACAAATGATGTTCACTTGGCTACTAATTATATTATTAAAATAGTAATAGCAATACATCTTGTAATAAAAATAACAGTCACCATTAAAAAAAGCAGTCAAAGCATACTGGTTACATTTATAACTAAGCCATTTAAAACTGTCAGCTTTTGTAGCTGTGAGTTTTAAAACATGGTCATAGGATTAGAAGATTATATCTATAATAACCTAAATACTACTGCTAAGCAGTATTATTAAGGCTTATAGTTTTTGGGTTTGTAAAATCTTAGTTTCAGCATCCAAGAGTATTATATTTTTTCATCTGTCAAAGTCTAACCAGTAACTTTTAATACCAAACCCAGAAAATAGATTAAAAAATAAATAAACACATAATAATAATAATAATAATAATAATAATAATAATAATAATAATAATAATAATAATGTATTTGATAAGAATGTTTGTGCTCCACATAAAATTATCCAACATTATATTTTGTATAAGTTCCATACTCTTTGATTTGTTAGATTCATGAGAGGAGCTTGTAAACCAGCTGAACTGTTGTACTTGACTATATGGTGTAAAATTCAGTACAACCCTTTAGGATTAGTTTAAACCAAAATGAAGGGGACAACCATCATTATTATCCTCATTTAGATTTGTTACAGTTGCAGAAAAGTTTTCCAGCACCATGTAGATACAGCAAAGGTGACACTAAAAAGGTGGGCAGGTTCAACCAGTTGATACCTGCCATTATTAAACATTCAACAATTTCGCTAAGCAGAGGAGACACAGTCAAAGAATATGAAACAAATAGACCCCCAAACCCCAACCACAGTACACATGATATAGCTGTTACGGTGTGGAACGCTCTCAACTTTGACTGGTTAATCACTCTCTTTTTCACACCATTTTTCCCAATCTGTGGACGAATGAGAACACAGAGAACAGAGATGCTGCAAAAACTTATGACTACAACAGAGACAGCTAAAAAGCTAAGAACTGCAAAGAACATATTTTCACCTTTTTCAATTATATAAAAAATTAGGAATCCAAAGCTGATCAACCAAACAGACCCAATGGTAACGTTTCTGATGCTAACTCCGCGGCTGTTTCTTAAACTCAGATAGGTGATGGGATGAACAACAGCCAGATACCATTCCACGCAGGTCAGGAAGTGGAATAAGACCTCGGCAAAGAAGGTAAAGGAAAAAAAACTGTATGATACAATTATTATTGTGCCGTTATTCCTGTAATGTCCAAAACCATAGAGGAGAAAACCAGGGAACCAGAACAGCTCCATAGCCGCCAGATGGTAAGTGAAGAGTTCGGAGTGTGTTACTGTTTTTTTGGAGTGGTGCTGCTGACATCGTTGATAACCCAGGTAAAGGATGTAGGTGCAAAGAAGGAGGGCGAGAACTGCTTTTAGTGCTATCATACCAGCTGAGATGAAATGAACTTTTGAATTGGAGCAGTAATAAGAGAAGGATGATGAGTTTATGGACATATCGAGCGTACGGTGGAGCTGGTATACTGAGAAAAGGAAACAAAAGTGAAGATGAAGAATTAAATAATGTCAAATAGGTTGTTATGGAAAAGCAGAAAAATATAAATTTCTTCTACTGAATAAAAAGTACATTTCATGTTAATTTCTAAACATAAAATGTAATTTAAAAAAAGGTAGTTCTTCGATATGTGACCATCACATGGTTTTTATTTTATCTTACAAGGATTTGGGTTCAGTAGCTGGAATACGATCAGAATAACTTCTAAAAGCCTTTTACAGCTGCCCATATTTCTGAAACTGCTAAACTTATCATACCAACTATCTTCAAGCAAGGTTGAATTTGTTTTACTTAAGTTCTTAGAATTCTCCCCTATTTTAGTTTTACATTCTGATAGTCAAGAAGCTGAGAATTGTTGAAGGATTTGAACATTTTTGTTGACAATGAGTCATAAAAAGTAACCTTTAATTCGATTTTAGACTCCACTGATATCGAAATTATCTATAGACCTACTCACTCGTGGTATCATACTCTCGAACTTCTATTAGGCCACAGGTTATTGCTTCACTTTTCACTTCTTGTAAATTGTTTTAATGACATATTATAACTTTTAACTAACATATGTTGTGCTGTGAACAATTCATTGATATCTTAAAAAGCCATGAATACAAACTGATTAAGATTAGTCATTCTTTGCTTGGTTTGAAGAGAACCCTAAGTGTACTGTGGTAGAGGCAGACACATTTCTTCTACTAAAAAAAAAGTATATTTCATGTGATTTTCTAAACATGAAATCACTGTCATTTAAAGAAGTAGTTATTTGATATGTGACAATCACATTGATTTTATTTTATCTTTCAAGGATTTGGGTTCAGTAGGTGGAATATGTTCAGACTAACTTCTAAAAGCCTTACAGCCACCCATATTTATGAATCTATTTAACTTACTGGCCATGACTGAATCTGTACCAACTATCTTCAAGCAAGGTTGAATTTGATTTACTTAAGTTCTAAGAATTGTCCTCTGAATTAATTTTTACATACTGATAGTGAAGTAGCTGAGGATTGTTGAATGATTTCAGCGTTCTTGCTGACGAGTCATCAAAAAGTAACATTTAATTCTATTTTTGACTCCACTGACATAGAAATTATTTATAGACCTACTCACTCGTGGTATCATACTCTGGATCTTGTATTAGGCCAAAGGGTATTGCTTCACTTTTCACTTCTTGTAAATTGTTTTAATGGCACATTATAACTTTTAACTAACATATGTTGTGCTGTACACAATGCATTGATATTTTAAAAAATCCATGAAAACAAACTGATTAGGAATTGTCATGCTTTGCTTAGTTTGAAGAGAACCCTAAGTGCATTGTGGTAGAGGCAGACACATAGTAGAGCTAGGATTGTACTGACAAAAATCATCAACTTACAGACTCGTGAAAACACAAAAGGAACTAGGATGACAGGTACAATTTGATGGTGATCCAACAGTGAATGAATGATATCATGGAGATTACATACAGTGGAGATATGATTAGGACCAAAAATGTCAGATGAGTGAAAAAAACAACAACACAGAGCAGCTGGAAAAGAACCTAAGCAAGGAAAAGAGAAAAAACATTAGGGATCAGGTGCGTAGAAAGGAATGAAACACAAGAAGAATTAGATATTCTAGAAACTAAACTCTATAATCATTTCAAACAAATTAAGTTTCATTCAGTATTATAATTGAAAAATAAGCATTTTTACCTTTTATTCATTCTCCTCTAACCATTTCCTTACACAGAGTCAACAGCTATATGCAAGAAAACATCTCTGATCTGTTAGGCAAAAAAGGTACCATGCTGAAAACAACTTTTTAGAACCTTCAGCTGTTTTGAATAACCTGGGTATTTCTTTTTTCTAAATTCCTTGAATTTTGTAACGGCCATTTTTAAGGAGTTTTCCACATGCCCTGTCCTTGTTACCTCCATGTTATTCATATATGGCCTTACTCTAAATATCGGTTTAACTTTTAAATGCAAGAGATGCGAGTGATTCATGCAAATATTTCGTAATTTTTCATACTTAATAGACTCAGCAAAAAGATTTAAAAATAACTAAAATTATGTATATAGGGAAAAAAGCGGCAAGTAAGCCACTATACAATTATAAATGAATGTGTGAAAAGTTGAAAATAACTACGAAGTATACATTTTATACATTAAAGTTCAAAATTACCCACCTCCTCAGTGGTTATTTCCTATATGTGTTACCTCGTCCGTCAAACGTCCAATTGCAGGTCACTACTGAAGAGTCAATTTGTTCTGCTAACTTGATCATGAGCAAAAATGTATAACACCAGTGTGAGAGCTTGGTGTAATCTGATTGATGAGGCTCACCTTGATTCAGCTTCTGGTGATTGAGCCTTCATCATGTTGATGAATTAGGTTTTCACACAAATCAAAATCCAGGAAAAACAACATACACTGCAAAGAAAAAATTTCAGTATTTTTACATAAAGCACGTTGAAATACGTTGTTGCTGAAATGTGCTGTACAAGAGATGATGATATTTTAGAGGTATTTAACAGTGGATTCTTCTTAAGTGTTTTTTTCATTCTGTGGACTTTAAGACAACAATGAGCAGTATTTACTTGTTTACGTGAAACATTTTATCCTTAAGTTTATCAAACTTTGACTTGGAAAAAAACCTAAATGTCTCACGAGACAGCTGGTGGTGTTTTTTCCCTCATTTCAGGCAAACAAGATCAAAAAACAAACAAAGTGTTAATAATCTTATAATCTTCCGTCAAGTTTATGCACCTGCTGTCATGAAGTCACATAATAAAACTGATGGAAACCCACAAATTCAATTTAGCTGCTATATTTTTTTTTAAAGTCCACAAAGTGTTCCTTTAATGAACAAATTATGACATCTTAAGATAATTTTGTGATAGGTGTATATTTAAGTATGTCCCAATCACGTGATTGGAAATCGGGACCGATTTTATTAAGAGTCTAAAATCCGACAACATTCTTGGCGCTCAAACGTTTTATTCTGGTTTCCAACGGCAGATCGGATTCCAACGGAGAACCAAGTCATCTGGACGACCCAGGGATCAGCTCCCGGCACGTGAACTCCCATCTTCGGAGAAGCGGGGAATTGGTCCTCCTTGGCCTCCGTACGCTGTCTGGGAGGACTCACGCCCTGGTGAGAGAGTTTTCCTCTTTTATTATTACATTTTCATTAATCTGGCAAAGTGTATAAATTGTGCAGTGTTGTGATTTTTTGTTAACACAATGCTGTGCTGCATTTCAATATTATTTCACTCAAAACAGATTTAATTAACAGGAGTTTTTGCTGGGTTTAATCTCTTTGCATAATGGGATCAGCAAAATCCAGTCTTTTGGCTTCCGACAGTGCTGTCTGTCGTTCAATGCGAGATAAGTACGGCAAATAATGTTTGGAATTTGTTCACTTTTGGATTTCTAAATGGGATTTCCCGATCAGGGGTAGTCTTGAGGTTGCAGAAATTGAGAAAATTGAGCAGAAATTAATCTTAGAAAGAGATTGAGAAATTACAAACCAAGGCTTTCTTGCGAGGCGCTTCATATAAACTGAAAAACAAAAACGCGACCTGAAGGTGTGGAAAGACAAAGCTGTTTGGTGTGAGCGGAAAGCCGACTTTAAGAAGTTGGCCGGTGGTCTAGATATTTCTGGTGATATTGCTGGACACTGCGATAATACCCAAACGCAAAAAGTATAACACTCGTTCAGTTAAATTTCCTGCACACACAGACACTCAGCCAACAGCTCCACCGTTAGACGTAGCAACACACACTGAGATCAAACCTCCTCTTCCTGATGCTAAGCAAAAGTTTAGATTTACAAAAGATATGCAGGGCCCTCCACCATATGACTCTGCCAAACAGGCATTGTCAGGTTTACAGGCTTTGAAGTTAACTAATGATGTTGATGATGACCTGGACTCCACTCCCCTGATGAGCCAACAGGCGACTGCCATGCCAGAACGGACGGGAGTAGCAGCATATCCCGAAAGAGCAGAGGCGGGCCCCAGTGATGGGCAGCTGAGAAAGCCAATGGTACGTGCAGAGACCCCGGCGGTAGCAGAGCTTGAGAGGACAAATGAGCTATCTTACTATGGAGGAAGCTAAACACCACGTTGACTGTTTGAAGGAGCTTTTGAATGATTCGGAAGCAAGGCAAGGCAAGGCAATTTTATTTATATAGCACACTTTCAACACAAGGCAATTCAAGGTGCTTTACATGATTCAGTGATAATGATACCAAATACATGATTACAGAAGCATGATTAGAGAAAAACAGAAACATATAGGTTTAACAGATAGACACAATCAATCAATAAGAAAAGATGATGTAAGGAACAAATTTATGCAATATAGATTAAAAACAGACAAAGCACAATTTTATCAAATATAGATTAAAAACAGATAAAACACAATAGGTTAAAAGGAAAAAAAAATTAGAAAACTCAAACCACGAGAATCAAATAGTGATCAGTAGGCGCAATTTAGGGCTAAAAGGCAGCTTACGATTCAGCATTTTTGCATTCTTCTGGAAGTTTGTTCTAGGAATGTTAAGTAAGCTCGAGTCGGAGGACCTGAGTGGTCTGCTGGGTTGGTTTATTGGGTTATTTGATCGTGACCGAATATTGAGTAGCGCCAATTTAAGAGATTCATTGATAGTTTTTAAATTATTCTGACAGATGATATTTATGAGATTTGACTTAATGCAGAGAAAATTCTTGCATTTGTACGTTCTTCTGCTTATAATCACAGGAATGCTATTTTCTTGGTAACCAGACACGTGCTGGTTGAAGAGTTTTCTTGAGGTTATATCTGGCTGCCGAGGACATCAAACGTCCGAGATAAGAGAATCATCATGTCCAATAGACTTGAATGAGAATCTTGGAGTTAGCTGAGTTCCTTTAATAATTTGGTCCTGTAATTTTCTGCAGAATTCTATGGGTGAGCCGAGTTTAGCTGAGTCATCATTGTCGTTGTCAGAGGTCTGTGAAAGGCTGGATGCCCCATCTAATGGTCTATTTTTATCAACATAATGAGATGAGGTGCTGACCTTCGGTGTACCTTGTTTTGTGACTATCTCAGGCTGTTTGAAGTCGGAGGCGCCTTCTGGCAGCTTATCTGTGGGCTGAGTTGAGGCGCTGACCTTGGGTAAGCTTTGTTTAGACAGTCTTGGAGGAGTGTTGTTCAAATGTGCAAAGATATTAGCAGCCAGTAGTTTAATTCCAGCTATTTTGAAATAGCGCTGATTTTCTTTGAATAGAAGAGACGATCCAAAGACTTTAAAGTTGCTCACATATCCAATAGAAGTTTCCAGGCATTTTGTTTTCATCCATTTGTGAAGAGACCTAATTCTAGAAAATCGTTCATCCTTACCTTCTGGAACTGACAATCAGGTGTTTGCGATAATGAGCTGATTTAGGGCCAAGAGCAGTTGTGATACATCAGCTCTTAAGATTTCACTCTGGCGTAGGCTGATGTCATAAGAGCCAGCATGATCAGTGTGTTTATTCCATGGTGAAGAGCAAGAATAAAGGGGATCTGTTCTATAATTTCTCTTATAGTGTACGTTGGGAAACAGTGGATGTTTGTGTTGTAGCTACAGAAGTTTTCAATACCATTTTTGGAGCCATCATGAATAATCAGAACCTTAGCTTTGTTTCTTTTTGCTTTTTTTCCATCCCATAGCGGTATTCCTCGATTTCTCCTGCTGACCTTGACTGGTGGCAGGGGCTTTGACCTGCAGAGAGTCTAAGACTGTAAATCTGTTCTTTAGGGGAATTCCAGGGGGAGAGAATGATGCAGGGAGCTTCCTTCTCGGCCTAATCCTTCTCCTGGGAACAGGCGTGGAGGTATTTCCAGAGTTTCGGTTCAGAGGCGGCCAGTTCTCCTCAAATTTCGAGTTTGGCGTTCTGCCCGTTCCACGCCTCATTGAGGGAGGCAGCAGAAGGCAGGTTAGCAGAGTCTGCAGAACAACTGTTGTCTCCACCTTTAGAGGAACATACAGAACTGTTCAGGCTACTGTCTTGATTTCAGAACTTGGTTTAAAAATAAAATATAAAGAATTTTTTTCCTTAATGAAACAGGATTTTTTTCTAAAACCAGCAATACTATCAGTGAAACTAATGTGAAAAAAAAACCTCAAGCACCGCAGTTGCAGGACATGAACCTGGACCTAACAAACAGGAGTCCCCAACACTAACCACTCAGCCATCATGGTGATGATAATGGATTCAGTAGTTTATATACCTAAAAGATCCCCACATTGTTTAAAAACTATATGATTCATGACACATTGATTTCTTTTTAATTTTAGGCTGCTTGCAGTTAACTGTGGTGTGCTGCTTATTTGAAACTTTAAACTATAGCTTATTGTTCGACAAACAACTCCAGACCAATCAGCAGGCTACCGCTGCTTGGTAGGAGTAAGAGGGATCTCATATTACCGGACCAATCAGTCCATAGGTGGGCGTTTCGGGTCACTTTGGCACACTTGGAACAAAGGCAAAGGTAGTCCGAAAAAAAGGGGCATCTGGGGTCGGCTCAGGACAGACACAGGTAATGGAAACATGCCAAAGCGTCCCGTTCCGTACTGGTACTAGTGGAAATGCATCAATAGAAAAAGTGGGAGTGCTAATGAAGATAAGAAATGAATAAATAATACTGTACAATGTGTTAGTTTTGCTGGATTGGGTAGGTTTGGCTGATGCAAATGATTTTTGGTCACCTTTCCTCCTTGTTAACAACCTGGAATTAAATTCTCAAAAGGACTGGAAGGATTCTACTTTCATCTTTTATTTAAAAAAATGTACAATAAATACCATGAGTGTATTCTAATTTGTTGCAAAGTTTGGAGGAAGCTAGGCTGTGGTGAGATTTGTGAGCTGCAGTACAGAGAAGGATCAGTGGGAACTGCATTGTGTCTTTGTATATTTAGAGAAAGCATATGACAGGGTACCAAGAGAAGAGCTGTTGTTTTGCATGAGGAAGTCTGGAGTGGCAGACAAGTATGTTAGATTGGTGCAGGACATTTATGAGAGCTGTGAGATAGTAGTGAGGTGTGCTGTAGGAGTGACAAAGGATTTCACGATGGAGCTGGGACTGCATCAAGGATCAGCTCTGAACCCCTTCTTGTTTGCTTTGGTGATGGACAGACTGACGAATGAGGTTCGACAGGAGTCTCCATGTACTATGATGTTTGCAGATGATATTGTGATCTTCAGTGAGAGCATGATGCAGGTAGAGAAAATGCTGCAGATGTAGAGGTATGCACTTGGATTGAGAGGAATGCAGATTAGTCATAGCAAGACAGAATACATGTGTTTAAATCAAAAAAGACACAAGTGGAACGGTGACATTACAGGGAGTGGAAGTAAGGAAGGTAGAGGACTTTAAGTATTTGTGGTCAACATTCCAGAGCAATGAAGAGTTTGGAAAAGAGGTGAAGAAGCGTGTATAAGCTGGTTGGAATGGGTGGAGAAAAGTGTCAGGTTCAATGTGTGATAAAAGGGTTTCAGCAACAATGAAATATGTACAAGACAGTAGTGATACCAGCGATGTTGTACGTTCTAGAGACAGTACCAATGAGTAAAAGACAGAAAGCAGAACTAGAAGGACCCAAACTCAAGATGTTGAGATTCTCTTTGGGGGTGACAAGGATGTATAGGCTCAAGAATGAGTATATCAGAAGGACAGCTCATGTTAGATGTTTTGGGGATAAAGCTAGGGAGGCTAGACTGAGATTGTTTGGACATGTTCAGAGAAAACAACTGTTCAATCGGTAGAAGGTTGCTGAGGTTGGAGCTACTAGGCAGGAGGCAGAGAGGAAGACCAAAAAGGAGATTTATGGATGTGGTGAAAGAGGACATGAAGTTGGTTGGTGTGAAGTCAGAGGATGGACAAAATGGAGACAGATTAATCGCTGAGGAGACCCCTGAAGGGAAAGCTTAAACAGAAGAAAACCCCTCTGTTTATTTTAATAAACTACTTATGAAGATTTTGTTATTAGTTTCAGTAATTTACTATATCGTATCGTATTATTAGCATTGGTGCCATTTTTAGCATTGGCCTTGACTTTACCCCTCAGAGATTCAAGGCGGATGTTGAAAAGTTCTCAGACTCTCAACATGGCTGTCTCAGCTAGCTACAGTTGATGATCTAGTTTAGTGTATAAAGGTTCCATCAGTAGTCAGAACACTAAAATGTTTTGGAAAAAAGCTTTATTGTTTCTAAAAAAAAAAAAAAAAACGAAAACCCTCCATAGCACGTCACTCGAAGAGGTGCTAGGACCTCCATCTTTATCATTGGAGCCATGGGTGACTTTGTTTTACTGATGGAGAATCATCATAAATGAAAGCCATTGATACGATTTTGTGGGTACATGTTTGAACTAGCACTAATTTGGTTTCAGATGAGAACGAATTTTTGCTCCAAAGCATTCTTCTGCTGCTTTCTTCGCATACTGAGGGAGCTCAATGTCTTTGAGATTCTGAGTAACCCTCACAAGAACAATGATTTCCCCTGCATTGATCTCAGTGGCATGAAAAACGATGTGACTGTCTTTGTCTACATTGCTGTACACCACCACCACCAAGTTTTACCAGCTGTAATTGTAACATTTATCTGATAATTATTAACCTTCATATATGTGTGTGTATGATTATGTACAGCAACTGCTAAAACCAGAAGTTAACATACACCAAATACAAAGATATGTTCATATTTTATTTTCTCACTGAGGTTAAATCAGACTAAACTCTTTTTTAGTTATTATAATTACCCATTATTATTTCTATTTGTTAAATCCTACAATAATGACAGACAGACTGCATCAGAGATTTCTTTATTAATGCACTAAAAATCACAAGTTTAAATACAGTAGGATTTTTGTCCAGATGTAGATGTCATGGCTTTAGAAACCTCTGACAGGGCCGGCCCTGGGGTATTTTGTGCCCCAGGCGAGATTTCAGCAACCACAAAACCACAAAAGCAAGAACAAAACTAGATAGAAGAGACAAATAACTAATTAATTTATGGGTTTTATTTATTTTTGTTGAAGCACATCTTTGTTTGACCCCATTTTGTATCTCTGGTGTTTGTCACTCGGTCTAGGCCCCGCCCCTTTTGTATTTGAGTCCTGCTTTTATTTTGGTGGGACAACCCAAGATCATACCTGGGCCCCTTTAAAAACTTTCTAGATACACCCCTGCTTATCACTCAAAATGAAATATTTTTAACTGTATAAAAAATTGTAAACATCTAATTATGAAAACTATTTTTATGGCATTATTACTCATAATCATTGGTTTGATTTATTTATTTAGCACATCAAGATGCTTCACAGAGCACATTATATATATTAAAGAAACAAATTTTTCTAGAGCAGAGAGGAAACAAACCCATATGGTATTGTCTGATGCCTCAAAAAAACCTTGAATTGTATTCTCCTTAAGATCGAGTGATTCAAGGAAAAAAACGTTTTATTATTAATTTAAAATCTGTTGCCATTCTCTATTCTCTTAGCCATCTTGAATATGAACTAGGCTGAATTAAACAAATTTCAATGATAAATACAGCAGGACTGACTCACATTATTAAATACATTTATCAATTCAAACTCTGATCCAAGGGGAGACAGAGGCAGATGGAGTACCTCTTAAGATTATTTTTCATGGGACTTTATATTCTTTGCCGACAACGTCCTACCTTCATCGGTCATTTCCAACATGTTTTAATCTGTTACTAGTCACTAAGTGAACAGAACAGCGCCTACCTGTGTTAATGCTGCTCCCCGTCCAGTTCCTCTGGAGGGAAGGAAACGTACTGTCCCATTTCCCCGATATATTTACGTGTATTCTAATTTGTTTTTGAGTGACTCTGTCTTCACCAAGTTCATCTTATTGTTGCTCCCGTTCTAGGAGCTGATTTTTCCAGACCTGCCACTGTAACTGCAGCAGCTCTCACACTTCTCTAAACTGAGAGGCAGAAGATTTACTTATGATAATAAAATAGGGAAATTTACAAGTAAACTTTAATACGGCAAGACGGCGGGAAAGTAATTGCAGAGATTCCAATATCCCGCCCACCCCTCTGCTTTGTCACAACCGCCCCCGCCTGCTCCTGCTGAGGGAGAATTGCCTGATGACAGTGCACAGTAAAAGTGTACAGCGTTTGCACTGATTGAATTTATTTTTAATGGGAAATTTGGAGTAGCTATATATGGAGAGTTCATTACAAAATACGATACATACATTTAATAACTTTTTTTTCTCAATTTTGCGCCCTGTCAAGCAGATGGCGCCCCAGGCAGCCACCTGTGTCGCCTGTCGGCAAAGCCGGCCCTGAGCTCTGATAGGGGGCTTCGCATGAAGTAGTGCTTAAGATGGGCACCCCATGTTCAGAGGTCTCAGCCCTCCAAGTGGATATTCTGGCTTGACTCTCGGCCATGGACATTTGCCAATGTGTCTCCCATAACTTTCTACCCCTTTCACATGTATCCACTATTAATTAAGGCCACAAAACCTTAAAAAAATAAACCTCTGATAGGTTAGCTGATACAAGTGAGGAAAATTATCAGTGATCACCCAACTCAGAGGCTTGCAGTAAACACAGCGAGAATAAACATTATTGCCTTTTTTGACTAGTTTTGTAGTTAGCAGTAATATTAATTGATTAGTTCATTATAAACTGTAAAACCATAAAAAGAGATTAACATGAAAGAAATCTTAAATGTCAAAAATCAATAATGGGGTAAGAAAATACTTTTTATAAACATTGTTATTTACATTAAGCGAATAAACTTTTACCTGTAATCAAAATAGTCACTTTTTAACTAGATAACTTAAAGAACTGTAAAAATGGTGCATGCAATATGGCAATAAAACATTGAAAACAAAATAAGGAAAAATCTAAAAAAAAAAACACAAAAAAAAGGAAAGGTGTGTAAAATACACATACTATATAGAAAAGTAATTATTACTAAAGTGATCATAATAGTTTTTAAGATCAAATATTTGTGAATATAAATCTGGGAGCAGATGACGCTCGATCTAGCAGCCATTTTTAATTTTATATAATCATTTCTGCTTTATTTTTGCAGAATAAAGAGATGAAAATCCTCTTTAAAAACCTTTAAAGAAAAGTGATGATAAAGTTAGAATAATGTATTTCAAAGTAGACAAAAACACATTTAGCATCTAACTTTATCAGCAGAAACAGCCAATATACAGTCAAAACCAAAAGTTTACATACACTAGGTGAAACCGCACATATCCTTTTTTTCTCACTGTCCAACAAGATATCGGAATACACTTTTCCTATTCTAGGTCTATTACAATTAATACAATTCTTTCTATTTACTAAATGTCAAAATAAAAAAAGGGAGGATTTTTTCAGACATTTTTTAATAACTTTTTTCAAAGTCAGAAGTTTACATACATTTCATTAGTATTTGGTATCATTGCCTTTAAACTGTATGACGTGGGTCAAACGTTTTGGATATCCTTCCACAAGCTTTTCACAATTGTTTGTGGGGATTTTGGCCCATTCCTCCTGACAGAACTGGTATAACTGAGCCAAGTTTGTAGGTCGTCTTGCTCGTACACTTCTTTTCAGTTCTGCCCATACATTTTCAATGGGATTTAGATCTGGGCTCTGTGATGGCCACTCCAAAACATTGACTTTGTTATCCTTAAGCCACTTAGTAACCAGTTTGGCAGTATGCTTTGGATCATTGTCCATTTTAAAGACCCGTTTGCGTCCAAGCTTCAACCTCCATGTCAGATGTCTTCAGAGGTTGCTTCAATGTTTCCACATAGTGTTCCTTCTTCATAATACCATCTATTGTGTGAAGTGCACCAGTCCCCCCTGCTGCAAAACAACCCCACAACATGATGCTACCACCCACCATGTTTCACAGTTGGGATGGTGTTCTGAGGCCTGCAAGCTTTGCCCTTTTTCCACCCAACATAACAATGGTCATTGTGGCCAAACAGTTCAATCATACTCTCATCAGGCCACAGGACATGTTTCCAAAAAATAAGGTCTTTATCCTTGTGTGCATTAGCAAACTTTAGTCTGGCTTTTTTGTGTTTTTCTTTGGAGTAAAGGCTTCTTTCTTGCAAAACAGCCTTTCAGTCCTCTTCTGTAAAGTATTCGTTGCACTGTGGATAATGAAACACTTTTACCATCTTCAGCCAGCATCTTCACAAGGTCTTTTTCTCTAGTCCTTGGGTTTTTCTGGATATCTCAGACCAAAATGCGTTCATCTCTGGGACCCAGAATCCGTCTCTTTCCAGAGCGATATGATGGTTGGATGTTCCCATCGTGCTTATACTTGCGTATAATTGTCTG
Source organism: Apricaphanius iberus (assembly GCA_028564705.1). Taxonomy (NCBI): domain Eukaryota; kingdom Metazoa; phylum Chordata; class Actinopteri; order Cyprinodontiformes; family Aphaniidae; genus Apricaphanius; species Apricaphanius iberus. Next base: position 400,131 of record JAPXFQ010000972.1, read on the forward strand.
AACAGATGAACGTGGCACCTGCAGGCATCTGGAAGTTGCACCCAAGGATGAACCAGATTTGTGCAAGTCCACAATTCTCTTCCTGATCTTTTGACTGATTTCTTTTGATTTTCCCATGATGATTCACAAGGAAGCAGTGTGTTCCAAATGTATCCTTAAATATATCCACATGTGTGTCTCTAATGAACTCAAACGAGGTCAATTAACCTATCAGAAGCTTCCAAAGAGATGGCATCATTATATTGGCTTTCCCAAATTGTTTAAAGGCATAGTGATCTTAGTGCATGTAAACTTCTGACTTTGAAAAAAGTGATTAGAAATGTCTGAAAAAATCCTCCTCTTTTTTTGACATTTAGTAAATAGAAATAATTGTATTAATTGTATTGACCTAGAATAGGAAAAGTTTATTCCGATTTCATGTTGGACAGTGAGAAAAAAAAGGATATGTGCGTTTTCACATAGTGTATGTAAACTTTTGGTTTCGACTTCACATTTATATTCAGCATTTGAAATATGGCAGTTTCCCAGCCCTGAGAAGATAGAGCAGAGGCAACACCAAGTTACTGGGCAAGTTGCAAAACCCAAAGCTTGTTTCAATAAAACAGGCGTCACTAAAGCTCAGCACAGATGTTTTGGTCAAAGCAGTGGAAACGAGGAGCCCAGTGAACCACAGCCACTGCATGCCTGATATGGCTGTTATGGTGTAAAGAGCTCTCTGTTTTGATTGGCTAACCCGTTCCTTCTCTGCCCCCCCTTCCCCAGGTCCTGGATGCATCAGAACACACAGAACGGAGACGCTGCAGAAAGTTGTCGCTATCAGGGTGAAAACCAAGAGACAGAACAACAGGATGGTTCCGTTTCTATTGGTTAAAGCTTTGCTCAGACTGATCAGAACCAGGTCCAGCAGCCAAACCGAGCCGAGGCTGATGGTTCTGATCCTGACCCTGCAGCTGCCTTTCAACCTCAGGTAAGTTGTGGGGTGAACAGCTGCAATGTAGCGCTCCGCACAGGTCAGGATGTGAAAGAACATCTCTCCGTAAAAGGTGAAGGAAGCCGCCCAAAACCCTACGTCTTTTAAAGGGATGCCAAAGTATGTAGCGCAAGTGTGACAGAGGAATCCAAACACCCAGAGCAGCTCCATGACAGCCAGGTGGTAGGTGAAGATGTCCGAGTGGCTCGCTGCGTCTAAGGAGCGTTGCCGGCGCCACTTCTGCAGACCCAGAAAGAGGATGAAGGTGGAGAGCGGAAGCAGCAGTATGGCCCTGATTGACCTCACGGCAATGCTGATGTTATCACAGTGATGGGACTGTAGATCGCTGGATATGGAAGTAGCGTTTACCGACATGTTCAAGTGTTTACCTGGAAACAAAAAGAAAAGTTCATAATGAGGTCCAAGCGCTGTTCATCAACTTCCTCACAAACTGTCATTGATGCATCAAGCAGAAATCTTTTGATCACCTTCTAAATCAAACAAATTCTCATGTACCTTCTAGTTATAAAAACAATAACCATAACTTTCATTAAATTAACTAAAAACACATCCCTCTGTTAAAAATCGTCACTCTTTTGCTTGTTTCTAAACTCTGAACGTACTGACCGACTGCTGCTCACTCCTAATGTGCAGATACGCTTGTTTCCCTGTGGGAGGTTGTCCATATGGGTCATTTGTCACAACACATTATTTTTTTGCATCATTCAAATGAAATAAAACAGATTAGCCCACATGCACATGGGACTCTATAGCTGTTGGTTGTCTCTAAAAAAGATGATAAACCTCAAGTCCATATAGGATTGATCAAACTGTCCTTGACTTCAGGAACTGGTACTTGAAGTTTGCTAACCCTGTTGTTCGTTCCTTGCCTCTCAACAAGGTTCCTGTTCCTTATTTGTTTCCTCCCTTGCCAGCTTTCCTCTGTTGCTTGGTTTTTTCTACCACCTCTGTCTTTACTGTTTTCCTTCATGTTCAGCAGTTACCTACAATACACTCAAGCCCTTTTCAAACAGCCCATTAGAAACTATAATTTTTTCGGACTTTGTCTTTTTTGTCTTTTAAAAATGAAAGCAAACTTCCGGCGAATGTCCAGCTAACTTCTACCACTTTATTATGGCCTAAGATGTCTACTGTCATGTTCTTTTTGCAGAGAAGATGAAATGGCAGAATCCCAACTTCAACCAGCTGGGATCTTGAAGTTATCAAGACCTGGACATAATAATAGTCTTCAAGAGGTGCAAAAAATGAAAGACTTGAAAAAAATTGAACACAAGGCTGAATCTGGACAGCAACACAGGAGTTGGAGGGATTACCAACAAAGTCCCGCAATGTTCTGCAGAACTGTCCTGTAATCTTGATGAGTCTCTAACAGGCAGTAGAGTTGAGAATAAAAATAGTAATTCAGACGTGTAATGCCAGAACATCAGGGGGATCATTTTATTATAGGATGTTTGGACATTAGTTGCAAAAAGTGTGAATGATGCAAAAACAATCCTCAGTATTACCTAGTAAACACCTCACACTCGTTCACATGCACATCTAATTCAAGCTTTTTGGAGTAATCGGACTAAGGAATTGGCCCTCTCTTGAGAGCTGAGTCCCAGTTTACAAGTCACTCAGAAAATTGAATTATTAAATGAAGTACGTTTAGATGGCGACATGCGCCACTACTTGTTAGCCTTATACATCTTAGCTTCGAGCAGCAAACAGGTAGTACACAAAGGCTGGTGTTAGTGAAGCAGACAGGGTATAAGCTGGATACGCACAATCACAATGCAAAATTGTTTATACAAATAAACTCTTTAAAAATCATAAAATGTGATTTCCTGGACATTTTTTCTTATATTTCGTCTCTCGCAGTTGAAGTATACCTATGACCAAAACTACAGACCTCTCTCATCTTGTTAGTGGGGCAACTCACACAAATATGTGGCTGGCAAATACTTTTTTGACCCATTAAAGTTCAAGCAATTCCACGTATGTAACTTTCCCCCAAAATGTCCTTGATGTTCAGGTAAGTTATTAAGGAGGTGTAAGTCATTGAAAAGGAAAATAGATTAAAATAATTTCTCCTGGTTGAACTTTGGTTCATTACAAAACCTGGCATATGTAACAACCATTAGGTGAAAAAATTGCGGTATGAAACAGGGTTAAAGGTACATGTAAAATAGACTTTTGCCTTTTTTTTTCATAATTCAGAGAAAGAGAACAAACTCCTCTGTAACTTTGACAATATTTAAATGATCATTAGTGACTGAAGGTGGGTTTTCAAATTTAGCAGCAATCATGCAAAGTATATGTAACATTTGAATGATGTATTTCATAATTTCATTGCTTGTGACAACAGCTGTCATCATTCCACATATGGTTCATTTGAGTAACTTAATACTGTATAGTTTAACATTATTGCTTGATTTACTACTAACTATTGCTTGATTCTACAATAAATCAATGGAGAAACTTATATTGCAAATGAAACAGGCACAATTTAGAATGAAATTTTACAAATATATTAATATGGATATGAAATTATGTCACAATTAAAATAAAAAATAAATCTCCCCATGATGTTTTCTCTATGAATCTTCTGTTCAGTAGGCCCGAGCAGCAAATGCACTGCGAAGGCCATATGCTTTCCAAATGTTTAATATTCTTCTGCCAGATTAATTGGCTTTATGGAGGGGTAAACACAAAAAAACAACGAAATTTCTCAGAAGCATGACTCTTGCATGTAATTTCCATATTTTAAGGGTTTTGGAAAAGTCACAAAAGACGTGGCTCTACAGTGGCGTCTAAACACCCTCCCTATTTATCTTTTTTTATCCAGAGCTATGAAATTTGGCAACACTTGTAGAACTTCCCAAGACCTACGTAAAAGTCTCAAACATCGTTCTCCAAAATGAACAGGAAGCTGGTCGTCTTGGACTGAACTTGCCATTTTACCCCTTTTTGCTTCAGTTTTGCCTCAGCATTTGATCAAATTACTCCTAGGGATTTTGATGTATAGGCTTCAAATTTGGACCATATGGCCTTCAGGCTTGGGGGATATAAAGTTATCATAATCCTGACTTTTTGTGCATCATAAAAGGGGGTAGGAATGGCCTCAATCTTTTACTACGTAACAATATGTATTTTTTAACTCCTGCTAAGAAACTCAGAGACACATGAAACCTACTGTGATTGGCTAATATCAGGTTTCTTACAAATTTAATTGATCAAATGTTTAGACCATCTAAGGCCCATCCCCTGAGAACAGGAAGTGTAATGTTTTGCTGTAAAAGATTTACACCCTTGACCAAATCAACATCAAACTTTATTCTGTGACAGAAGACAAGTTAGCACACAGTACAGAGAAGTTTGTCAAAGGTTTGTAGGCATGGCCGTGTGGTGAATTCATGACCTGGCTATATGTTTGGCTCTATTTTCACAAAAATTATTCAACTACACCAAATTACACAGTATAGTTTTTAGTCCAACTCTTAAAAGATAATCTTTTGGTGGGCATGGCCTAATTCTAACTCAGCACCCCTAGAAGCACTGAAACAATCAGCCCCAAGGCATACTTTATTCAAGGGATATGATATTCAATATACATACTGTATGTTTTGTCTTGGGGTCTTAAAAAAATTTCTTTGAGCCATGGTCGAAACCTCACAGCCATTTTGGATCAAATCGGCCAATTTAATCTGCCACTTACATGTTCTATTCGAACAAACTCCTCCAACAGCTTTTGACTTACAGACTTCAAAAGGAGTCAAGATCATACATTTAGGATCAAAAGTTGTTCAAAGTTCAAAACACATGGGTATGGCCAAGCCTCAAAGTGAAGGCTTGAGCGATGGCCCTGTTTTCAGTGCACTCTTGTCGTCCATGCTGGCCAATATGTTGAAATAAACATCAAAAACGTCTTAAGGACTTCAGTTTATTATTAAGAGAAAGCGATTTTTCTTCAGTTCTGAAACTTGGTTGCGAATATCAGGGTTATAAGATCTTATCGGGGACAGTCGAACTAATAGGCAAACAGAGACCACTAACCAGGGCACTAGCTTCATTCACCCCTCTCCGAAATCATCTGTCTTCTCTGTCCAAAAGTGTGAACATTAATATCTTCAAAGGATCATCCTTTGCCCTTGAGATGGAGATAAACTGGTAAGTCTTGACCTGTTGAGTTTGCTCTTCTGTGTTGTGCCATCTTCTTGTGTGGCTGTTGTTTTGTTTTCCAATTGTACAAGTCTCAACTGCAAGCCTAACTAAACTGACAGTGACAGCTGAAGGGTCTTCTCTGCTTGGTTTTGGTGCCATCTTGTCAATTTGGACGACCAAGTTTAGTTCTGCACATCAGTGTCTTACTCTGTGCTGTCGTAAATAACCATATTCAGTTCCTACATATGCAAAATGTTCATTCTGAAAAAAAAAGTTTCCAGTTCAGCATGATTTACAATTTAAAAGCAGAACTACAGGTTCATACACTGGCTTTTAAGAAAACAACAGTACTTCAGATAGCTCAGACTCAAACCATTTGAAAAATGAAGCTGTTTAAAGTGTAATCACATCAACTACAATTTAGCTAATCACATTTTTTATTGGTTTTAGTAAATATAAGTAGTTTGAAGACATTAATAAAGTGAAGCCTGTGCAGCTGAGGTGCCTTTAAAAATGCTCTGGGTAATTTACTGCACTGACATCTATGGAGAAATAATGAATATAGCAATTTACATAGTCCAGAAATATGACCCTGATGATGATTAATGTTTATTTTTTCTAGTCTCTCAAAATGTATTTTTCATACATGTACAAAAACACCACAGAGACAATAAAGGTGCCAACGAAGTTGGAACATTGGCCAACGTTTTGAATGGTGAGTGCAGATTAAACTAATAAATGTTTTGAGTAGTTAAATAGTGTTAAATAATTTGAGTAGAATGGTGGTTTTTCATTACAGAAAGCGCTACCAAAATGTAATAAAGCAAATAATTAATTAAAGGTTTTTATTTTAGTTTATACGTTAATCTTTGATGCATATTTACAATTTAATATTTATTAACCATCATTTGGATCTAGCAGATGCAAAACCATTGCTGTGAAAATGTGCAAATGTATTTATCAAGTCCATAGTACTAAAGTTAACTTCTGCAGTGTTTAAAAATAGTTTTAGAATTAAATAATAAAGGTTTATTTGAAACAGTTGTATAGAAAAAAAAAAATTATTCCCAGGACTTTAGATGTGTATGTTTTTAAATCTGATTTTTTTAAAAATTCTCAGAAGAGACTGAAATGCTTAAAGTTTCTACAATGACAAGTGACATTTTTTATTTTTTATGTACCCTTGAATAATAAATCCACTTTATAATTTTTGGCTTTTATTTACATTTTTAATTTACAAAAGTATATTTGAAATAAGTCTTGTTGCAGATAAGGATGCTTTATATTCCTGTTTTTGACCCAAATGGTTTAAAGTAAGCCGTGATTGTGTTCTATTTTCCCATTAGACATAAATCTGTGTTTTCGCTTTTGCTTAGACTGGATATGTATTGAAAGGGATCGGCTTTCTGAAACTGGGGTGAAAACATAGAAGCAAAGACAGGGCCGTTTTCACGGTCACCTCAGGAACCAACACTGTACTAGTCTATGGGTATTTACTCGGAAATGTTCAGGTAGAGTTTGTAGGCGAGCCAAGCCAACATATTAACCGGACAGATAAAGATCTGCGAATATTACCTTGAAGTTCTTACATCTGATTTCTGATGTTAGCTTTTAGTAAAGCTTTGACAGAACAAAAAAACCCAAAAACAATTACACGGTTGATATTTAGCATCCTGTATTAATGATTTAGTGTGTTCCAGAATCTGCGTGGATCCCCTTGAAAATGTAGACCCTTACCTTCAATGTGATTTCCAAACACTTCCAACATTCCTTACCCCAAAATAATAAAAGACAAAATGAAGAATAAAGCTTGACTAATAAAGCACACATGGTTCAGCGTTACTGTTTTTCTGGTACTGGAGACAGCCAATTTGAGCCATATTACACGTGATTTTATTGTGAAATGCTACTGCTTTTCTATGGTGCAATCATTTGAATTTTAAGGAGAGTGGAGCCATCCAGTGAGAGGAAAATCTATATCTGTAATGCACTTTGAGTAACTTTGTTTGAAAAGCGCTTTATAAATAAAGTTTAATTGATTGATTGATATGGGGCCAATGAAAACATGCTGAGTAGGCTTAGACTTTTTGTGTTTTGACTGACTCTCCTTACTTCTTGTTTTCTTGTAGCCTCATCTGTGAGAAAATGATTGACAGCTACTCATCGTCCACCAATGACTCCTTTCCTCCTTTGTTCGAGTCCTTAAACTTCATCATGATGTTTGATATATGCTTCAACTCCATCACTGCTGTGTACGTTTACTTTGGTTACACTGTTCTGCATGTCATGCTCCTGCTCCCACTCTCTACCTTAGTTTTCAGCTGGGGTTATCAGCAATGGACAAGGCAACGTTCCTCAGCATCAATCATGAGCCACTTCGACTACTACACCTACAACATGGCCGCCATTGAGTTGATTGGGATTTTGGGAGCTGGCGTTCACATTTTTAGCACCTTTTTCCACCAGAGGGAGATGATGTTTGGGGGTATTTGTATTTTTTCTTTTTCCTGGGGTGCACAGATGATCTTACCTGTCCTGATCTGCCTTGATCGCTACCTGGCTGTTGTTTTTCCCATAACTTATGTACGGCTGAGGCAGGCTGATGGTCTCCGTATGAGGAATATTAGCAATGCTCTGACTTGGCTGCTGAGTTTTGCCGGCATGTTTTTAGTATTACCAATGATAAAATACCCTCGGCTCAGCATTATCCCAGCCTGTGCAACCTTGGTATGTGTGTTTACAGTAAGTTACTGCAGCCTCTCTGTTCTCTACGTTCTGATCCGTCCACCACCCGGGGTGGGAGCTGTTCATAGAGTTCAGGTTGACTGCTTAAAGAGAAAGGCTTTTAAGACTATTGTCATCATAATGGGGGTGCTGCTTTTCAGATTTGCAGGAAATTTGGTTTGCTATGCATTGAGCTCCACACTAAATCCAGGTGACAGTGTTCAGTGTGTAATAAGAGGGTCACAAACATTTTTTAACCTGCCCAGCTCTTTGGTGCTGCCACTCCTTTTTCTGCACAGAAAAGGTACACTACCAGGATGTAAAAACACCCTTGCGTCTTTCTAAGGATCACAGGACTCGGCATTCTCTGGCACATGGAACATGAACACAGTAGTGACATCTAGAGTGTCTAGGTTGTAGTTGAAACAATAGATAAACCATTCCAGCTGGTAGGTTTCTTGGTTTGCTGCCGATACACCCAGTGACCAGCCTGAATTGTGTTCAGTGAGGAACATATTTTAGAAGAGTTTAACTGACAGCTAACATTAGCAAAGTCAGCAAGCAAGTTAGCTTACAGATCCAAGAGAAAACTCAGCTTTTCAGCTTGTGTTTGATGCCACGGAAATGTTTTATGAGGGTCCATCTAGTGTAGGCTTTACCTAAAACTACTCTTGTTTCTATTCTTCTCTGGTCACTCCCCTCCTAAAATGGATTAGTTACAGAACAATTAGCGCGCTAAAAAAATGAACGCATTTAATTGCGGTTTGCATTACAATCAATGCGGAACGTTTGTTTGAGCATGATTTCCTGGTACGCGGACTACAATGATGCACCTGTTGAGCTGGGCAATTAGGGTGACCATCTACTTTTCAAGCGCTCTTCGAGAGTTCCGAGGGTTTTTTCTTGTTTATCAGTGGACAATACTTAAACAAACTGGTACAATGGATGCAGCACGACAGCCCTCCATGATCCAACCCCCACGAGCGGCTCTTTTTGATTTTTTCAGGCAGAACAGCCAGCAAATTCCTCCCTGCCATCTTGCCTCTGTTCACATAAAGTCAAAGCACAAGTTTTATGTACAAACCAAATCTTCTGGCTGCAGCAAACAAATGGCGGATGCTATCATTTCTATAGCTGGCATGTGTGTTTCTGTGTATGACAAAAAGGTGCAAAGTATATATATATATATATATATCTTTTACTACTCTTCTGACTTGACTTGGATTTAACTGCATTTTTCAAATATTAAAAGGCCTTAAAATAACAGCAGTCCCGCTTGTGACGGTTATATGATTGTCGACTTCCAAATACCATTAATATTTAAATAATTTTAATAGGCAAAAATGTTACTTTTATAATGCGACTAATTAAGATTAATTAATTACAAAGCCCCTAATTAATTAGATAATTTTTTTAATCGAGTCCCATCCCTAATATTAACGTTCTTTCACACACAGTAGGAACTTTCTTAGCGCTACCGCAGAAGCTCCAGTCATACTAATTTTCACCCCCGCGGGGAAAAGCTAGTCTGTTAAACAAAATAAAAGCAGTTCCTTGTTTCCTTTGTAAACACCAGCCATTAGCATGTCAAGCATTGTAACTAGATATTTAACCTTCCAAAGCTACATTTATTTTTTATATACTCTTCCATAAAATAAATTGTAATAACCTTCAAAAGAAAAATCTGCAAATAAAGAAATTCAGAAACACTAAACAGCGAACAATGGGGTCCCGTGTATTTTGAGAGTAGCTTCATGTAGCTCAACAGAAAGAGGAGCTGCAGTTAACTGTAGTAATAAATAAGAGAAGCAGAATATTCTTTAATGCAAACAAAAAATATTCCATTCCATTTATTGAAGGTACACTGAGCACGTTTACATTTTAATCAACTTGTTTTTACAATTTACAGCTTTGGAAAAAATACTATTTAAAGACAGGTGTTTCCACACAATAACTAAATCTTTGTGAAATACTAGTAAATAAAGTGATTTTTTTATTCTGTCGACATTCTGTTGGTTTTGGTTGGAAAGGACAGAGTTTCTAAGCCATGTTCTTTAAAACTGAGATTTTGCATTATTAGTGTAAACTGTATAATTTATTTTATTTTTTTGCATGTTCTTGTATTTATCTTCATTAGAAAAAGTTAAGAAATGAATAAAAAAATATAACTTTGACAATTATTATAAGCAGAACATAAAAATATATTATCCTTCTAATGCTTATTATTTTGACTGAAAATGTATTTTTCTTATACCTATCAACATTTTCTTTAAATCAGTGTTCAAGATCAGAACATTTGACTTATCCCTAATTTCAATGTTGGTAAATAAAGTTGCAAAGAATGGCAAATGACACTTTTGTATTTTTTCCCTGAATTTTTTCCAATCAAAACAGAATAAACCCAATGTAATTTAGGTCATGCTTATAAATAAAGTTTAATTTTGTTGCATTGACTCTTTATTTCCTCAGTTTGTTATGCAAATGATTGTCAGATGGCAAATCAGCATGTTGACTTTCAATCATCCCCTGTGTAGCTTTAGCCCAAAGTAATAAACAACTTTTTTGTGTCTTAAAGGATAAGTAGCATGTTAAAACTGCTGTTTTAATGCAAGGTATTCAAATGAGATCTAAAATCTGAACTGATTAGTGAATAATACCTGCATATTGGCAGAATTGTAGCCTTTGAACTGTCCATATGTAATCAGGAATTGTTAATTTAGTTACATTCTTAGTATCTCTCTATCTAGGACAGTAGGTCATGTAGAGAAAGAAAAAGCCTTCTGTGTGAATCGTTTTGATAAGCAGTGTATCAGACTGCCTGGGCATATGTCAGTGATCAGCAGAATATCAACAGGACGTTCAGACCTCGTGAGACTGCTGACTGGTTCACTATCACACTATCAGAGGTGGCAGGCTTCAGTCTTGCAGAGAGAAGACAATTGTGTGGAGGGGAACGTCATCACTCTAATCAGAACCGGTGCTGACTGGAGATCCAGAAGAGGCAGCCAGGAACGGACACGGAGACTGAGCTCATAATGATAGAAGATAAACTTGTACAGAGTTACGGCCCTGTTCAAGTGCACTCCATGCAGGCCAACATTATGTGTTAAATATTAAAAATGACTGAAGGACTTTATTTCTATCTTTGCTTAAAAATAATATTTTTATTTGCTTAAAAATATTTTTGCCACAATAGGATTAACATTTAATTTCTGAAGAGCTCATAGCTTCCTGTGACAAATGTTCTCTTTACTGTGGTAACGACAGAGTGCTTTTATGTCCCTGGTGGAACTACTGCTGTCCAACAACTTTTCTTCTATAGTTCTCCCTTTGAAGATCTTAATTTGGGACTGGATACTTGACTATCACTACTTCGATCAAGGGTAGTCATGATGTTTTACATTTACGAGCAATTTCATTGTTCTATTTATATTCTTCAGCCACTTTCAGCTGTCTTCTTGGCTTACTGGAGATTTGTGTTGTGTTTTTTTGCTGCTTTTTGGTTTCTCCATATTTTGTTGCTTCATACATTGAAATAAAAGTAACTATTTATAGCAGAAAATCCCAACATAACCAAAAAGAAAATATTGGAAGAAATAATGTTATCTTACATTTTGTCCTATATGGAAGCTGTTCTGTGTATTTCAGTAATATTTATTTTATGTTTTATGAAAATTTGGCTTATTGCTGCCATCTATTGTTATCAGCTGTGCATTACAGACACTTCAAGGCCTTAATAAATACTTTGCCTTTTAGATCATACTTCCTACATGTAAACTTGTCCACTTAGTCCTGTATACTTACCAGTCATCTTATAATCTGACACACACGCAAACTCACAATTGAATGGCAAATTTTTGTTCACACAGTATCCAACAATTTTAGTAAGAGTTGTTATATTATTTCTTCAAGTGATCAAGACACAAAATAAAAATGACAATGTCAATTAAGATTAAATATTAAATCGTTATTAGTTAGCTTTTACCAGGAGCTTACCAGAAACATTAGTATTGTGTTCATTAATCCATGCTTGTGTGTAGTGAATGTGTAATTCTTAGTTTTTATTACTTGATCTGAACTATTGGTGTGGTTCTGTTCAGTTCGTTGTTTTTGTTTGTTTTGTTTTACCGCTTCTCTGCCATCCGGCAGAGGCGGAGGACTGGGATGTTTTCTTGTGTTCTTTGTTTGCCTCCCTGTCTTGTGTCTTCAGGTCGCGCCTCTACTGGTCCGGTTTCTTTTCTTCACCTTTCTTCCTTCTTGTCTCGGTTTCGTGTCCATGACTTCAGGAAACTGATCCCTCAGTAATCACTAATAAAGATTTTTTTAATATATATACATCAAGTGGAGTAAAGCTGTAATACTCTGCTTGGGAAAATAAATCTGTTGGGCTTGTACTTGGTACTCAGACACCATTTCTGAGTGGCAAACTGCTAGACAGGACACGTAAAAAAAACCCCAAAAAAACAAAACAAAAAACAATTAAGATTAAATACATAAATGCAGATATGTACACAAACAGCATGGCAATTATCATTTCACATAATTAAAAATTAAAAATCGTTCTAGGCCAGCTTCAAGAATGCCAGTGTGAAAGGTCACTATCACCCATCACTATTGTTGCTTCTTGATGACCTTTTCTTCTGATTTGGAACTGAACTATGACTGACTATAAACTACCTATGTAGTAATTCACAATTGAATCAGAAAGTGAGTTCAGCCAGGTACAGTCCTCGGGATTAAATGTTTATTTGTATTAAATATTTCATATACTGGTTACATTCCTGGAACCTCCTTTTTTTTCCTCATAAACATATTCGTTATTCCTCCATTAACATTCCTGATTCAGTCCTACCAGTGTCTGCACAACAGGTGTTTCTTTAAAAAAAAAAAAAAATGTGTATCCCCACAAACATTATGGAAACATCCCCTATACCAGTTATCAACCTTCTGTATTATGGCAAACTCCTTTATGACTGACACTACAATAAGTGGAATATAATACATAGTATACAGTGTACATAGTATTTCATCTTTAGCACACATGTATTTGCTTTGGCATTCACACTTCTAGACTTGTTCACTACAGAGAATATCTTAACTCTATAGTGATTACATAGAATTTTTTTTAAACCTTTTACACACAGGATGATATTACATTTTCTGAGAGGGCCACAGAGAACGTTCATGTCTTTAAGAGCAGGCTCAAGACTTTTTGTCTAGCTTTTAACTGATTATTTATTAATATCTGTTTTATCGCACTGCATGTTTTGTTTGATTTAATTTTTAGTTTAGCTCTTAACTGATTATTATTTATTATTTATCTGCTTTGCATTCTTATATGATCATATCTTATCATGCTCTTATATTTTATAATTTGGGATGCTATCAGTCTTAACATTTTGTCAGTATTTTAATATTTAATCTAATTTCCTACTGTTTAATATTTTAACTTCTTATTTTAATCATCCTTCCAGTGTTTTCTCTGTGGGAGCCCTTTGCATTGGGGGCAGTGGTCAGCTGTGGCTGCCTGTGTGCTCTCCAGGCAGTGCCTGGGTGGAGGCGGGGGTACCTGCCCTCCCTCCCCGGGGCGCCCTGCGTCACTGCCTTGGCTGCTGCTGCTGATCTACTGCTGCCGATGCAGATGTCTCCCATGATTAGGTTTCCTAGCTCATTTGTAGTCATCCCCTTGTTGCTTTTGTTTACTGTGGCTGTTATATGTGTGTGTGTGTGTGTGCGTTTGTGTGTGTGTGTGTATATATAGGAGATGGGTGGGATTGGAGTGGGTAGGTGGGTGTTTTAGTTGTGATGATTTTATTTTGGGTTTCGGAAGGGTGGGTTTGTGGGGTCATTTTAATCTGTAAAGCACTTTGATAAGGTTTGTAGTTGGAAAAGTGCTTTATAAATAAAGTTTGATTGATTGATTGATTGATAAACTGGGATAAAGGTTCCCATTGTGGTTAAGGTATTAGCTCAAGTTTAGCCTTAGATCGATTTAGATGTGTACGCAAATGTACTGAGTGATTAGTAATTTAAGTAACTGGGTGATTCTCTTGACAAATTCTCATTCGGACTCAGAGGGGTGTTTACAACTAGTTAGCTTTCCTGCTCGGTGTAGAAACAGTAAAGGCAACACCAGACTTCCTGGGAGTGTTAACCAGGCTGCAGTTGATTGTATTTTACACCTACTGTAAGCCTGTCTGGGGTCAGTCAAGAAAGTGGTAAATAGAACCCCCAAAAACCTCAACCAAAGAGCTCCCATTATGGCCGTAATTGTGTGGAAAGCCCTTCGCTTTGATTGGTCAAAACTTGCTTTTTCATAGGCTCCTTTTCTCGGGCCATCTTGAATCAGAATGCAGAGAACCGAGACGCTACAGAAAGTGAGAAGGGCTAAAAAGGCCACCAATGCACATGTTTGTAGGATGAAGTAGGTATCAGCATCAAGCACTTTATTTCCAGCTAAAGCTGCAAGACAGAATAGCCAGACACAACCAGAGCTGATGTTCCGTATTCGGACACCGTTAGAATTTCTCTGACTCCGGTAGGTGATGGGATGAACCACAGCCACGTAACGTTCTACACAAGTGAGGACATGAAACAGAGACTGTCCAGGTGAAGTGAATGAGAATATGCCCTGTGCTGCCGTTATAAGACTTCTAATTTTTAGGTAGGCCCCTGAGCAGTACAGGACACACGCCAGGAGGCTGATCAGCTCCAGGATGATCACGTTGTAGGTGAAGGCATCCGAGTGACTTGTGTGGGTCGCTGAGGAACCAGAGCGTTGTTTCCTCCATTGCAGCCAGCCCATGTACAAGATGAGGACGAATAGCGGAATAAAGACGATGTTGGTGACAGCGAAGCTTGTGAAGATAAAGAGTCCAACTTGGGAATTTACACATGTGCTGGTCCCATCTTTGGTGTAATTTGAGCCATTTGTAGACAAGTCCATTTATCTGATGAGAAGAATAAAAAAAGGGATCAAATCACAGAATGGCGTTTAGTGGATTAGAATTTAATTCCAGTGTATTTCAAACAACATTATAGGCAAGGCAAATTTATTTGTATAGAGCACTTTCAGCAACAAGACATTTCAAGGTACTCTAGGGGATTAGGGGAGAAAATAAAAGCAGCAATACAACAATAAAAACAGAAAACAAAATCTAAAGCATAAAGAACATTAAAACACAATACTGTTATGACATTACAGCTATTATTAATCAAAAAATTAAAAAGCAGCGCTAAACAGATGGGTTTTACTTGTTGGGGATACAGAAGGATGTGATTATTTGGCTATGAATATTTATGAAGGATTGCTTAATTAATAAATAATTTTATGGAAAATTATATGCGTTCTGCGATGGACTGGTGACCTGTCCAGGGTGTACCTCACCTTTCGGCTGATGACAGCTGGAGATAGGCACCAGCCCCTCCTTGACCCCCTGAGGATTAAGCGGTTCAGGAAATGGATGGATATACGGGGCACCACCTGAGATTCAGCAACTATATCAATAGCAAAATATTTCCGTCTCAGTTATTGTTTATTACCTGCCTGGTTAAATGGTAAATAAATGTACTGAACTTATATAGCGCTTTTCTTGTCATACTGACCACTCAAAGCGCTTTACATTGAAGCCACATTTACCCATTCACACTCATACACGGATAGCCAACATAACTCGGTAGGACAATATATAATTCTTTGACAGGTGACTGGAGGAAGCTGGAATTGACCTACAACCCTCCGATTGCAAGCCAACCACTCTAAACATGTATATGGAATAATGGAAAAACAAAGAGTTTCCAAAATAAAATAATTTATTTACAAAAAAAGAAAAATAAGGCAAACATTTTAATCAACCAAACTATTAACACAAACTACTGATTAGAAGAAACGAATATCTAACTACCAGAATAAAGAACACAATGAATGGAAAATGGAATCCGGCTTGTCCTGCTGAGACCTATCCTGCAGGCTACAATCTCAACACTTGGAAAGCGTTTCAGCCCTTGTGTTTGTCGATACATGAGAGGAATGTAAACAGAGTCTCCTCCCCTGCCCCTCTACATCTACTGACGCTCAGACTCACATGGAATACAGACGCACACACCGGCCTAAACATCTCGCTGTTTCCCAAACGCTCCTTCCCACTTCAGGAAGCAGTGGATTGTGGGCATTTGTTGCAGCGCAACAACTGTGGACTGGGGTTCACATTCTCCGCCTATCCCTCCTGATATATCATTGTCAATGTCTGAATATGTGCCTACATTTTTGAGGTGTGTTTTTTTTCTACTACCTGTCTTTTGACACTTGAATGAGGAATCAAGATAAAGTTGAGCGCTTCCCCCCCCCCCACCGTGGTCGCATCCTGACCTTGTGTATACTTTTTCTTATCTGCTATGTGGTGCACCGCATAAAGCTGGCTGCAGAAACCACTGTATGCCTGGATCTGTTTCCTTGTAATGAATGTTTTTGTCTATCTACTCTTGATCGGGCTGTACTGAAATGAATTTCCCCTCGTGGGACAGAAAAGGATGTTTAATTCAATTCAATTCAAATACGCAAATAAATAGAAACCACAAATCCTTATGTTACAGTTCTGTAGGAATCTGGATGCTTATATTGCAATACTGGAAGTAAGGCTAAAATAGTTTACTAATTGTGATTAGTTTAAACTGATTAGCACCATTGATTTTTATCAAAAAAAACAATGCAAGGATAAATAAAACATTCTTTGGATTAAGGAATGTTTTGTTTAAAGTTCTCTAGATTAGAAGTAATTAACCTTTGGAAAATTGCTTCCATTCATAGATAGATCATGGCAGTAATCAATCTAATTTCTGAATTTTGATGCATTAAGACTGTTTCAAACACGGCTAATAAGATTAGTTTCCTGTGTTCAAACAATCTACTTTAAAACCGATCTCTATTTTGAATACCATCTATAGCAATCTTTGTTGTTTATGAAATGCAGGCCTAAAAGCAACATGTGTGTTCACCGAATATGTGGCCCATGTGGCGTTGCTTAAAGAAAAGAATACTTCTGTCGGATTGAGTAACAGAAGACTTTTTAAAACACTGATTAAACGTAAAGGTTGAACAACTTTTCTGAACCCAAACAATAGCAACTGAAATCATACACAAAGTAACAAATCACAGTGAAAAACAACCCTTAAATCTAATTTATCCTAAACTAATCTTACCTCTGCCCATAAAGACCTTATTAAATGATTAAAGTTCTCCAGGTTTCTTGATGGTGGGTAGCTAATAAATAGCTGCTATCGGCTGTTTAGCAGTGAAGCTCTGTGCTCCATGGCTGATTGGGCGCAGATAGAATTCTAGACCTTGCTTCACTGAAACAGCACCTTTTACAGATCTCCATCATGGCCTTCACCTGATATCAGCTCCATTGCATTAAGTGAATGGCTGGTTCAGGCTGGTTCCCGGGGACTCTGTTTACATTCCTCTTACGGCCATTTGAATGTGGTTAAAATACTAATTGTTTAATTTTCTCTATCCTTCAGTCTATCAGCAGCTCCTTTTATGAATCTAATTCGACCATATTAAAGTTCCGGATCCATTAATTTCCAGATGCACCAAGCCGCATTGATAGTTTCTCCAAGTCTGATGACAATTCACGAGTGAGTCCCAAAGCGCTAGCCAGATTGTTCTGACTGCGCCTCAGCTCACCAAACACACCCAAGGCCATGCATGTTGTTTTATTTTGTTTGTTTTTGTTGATGTTAGTTTACCTTTTTATGTATGTTATATATTTAATTCATTTTGTGACAAAGACTGAACGATGACTGAAAATTCCACGATGTAATCTTTCACAATAAAATTTCAGCATAAAAATAAAGACAATACACCACTGTATATTGCCGCTGCAAAGACATGACGAAGTGCTGCAAAAGCTTTTCGCTTTTTTTTTTATTCTGTGGCAACCTTACATCACCAGATGCAAGTCTTATTATTGTAGGTTTTTTGGTTAATTTTTGTGTTTTCAAGGAGATAAAACATTGGTATTATTGTTATTCTTTTTATATGGTCTGGTTCATGATGTCGGGTCTTTTGCATATGGAAGTCAGAAAAAAGTAACAACTGCAATGAATATAGTTTGATGGGATTTTTTCTGAAGATAACAAACAAACAAAAAATCTTATAAGAAAATGAAAGCCTCAGTCTCATGACAATGACAAAATATATATGCATATATTTATTCAAATGATGGATGGAGGGAAAATGTATTTGTTTTTTATGTGTTTTGGGCTTGTTCCTTTTCAGTGATTACACATCCATGATAATGTATTCAAATAGCAGCTGTAAAAAGACACAATACATAGTAACTTGGCTGTGAGCAATCAATCTCACATCAATATCAGAAAACTGGATTAGAGCCTTGCGCAGTCCATCATAGGGTAACACAGAGACTCACAGAACAAACAATCTTGTGCATACACACTCACAGCTAAGGGTAATTTAGAGAGACCGGTTTGAAGAGCCTCTAAATGTTGTTTCAAATAGCAAATAAATAAATGTAAGAGGCACGAGATTAAAACGTATCTTTTCCACAAAAAAATTAAATGAAATAACAAGTTAATTAAATGGTAAACTACCACCCTTTACAGATCAGCTTTAATAATGCAGTTAAAGAAGCTAGGGCATTTGTAATGTTTGACTCTGCTTTCATGTTGGATAATCATATTAAATTGTTGACTAGATCTTGTTTTTATTATATCATACATACATTATATCATACATACATATCGCTACACTAAGACATATAGTGTCGCATCCAGAGATGGAAGTTCTTATTCGTGGCTTTGTATCATCACGGTTGGACTACTGTAAATCGCTGTATACATGTTTATCCGAAACTACTCTTGCTCGGCTGCAAACTGTTCAAAACGCTACTGCAAGGCTCTAAACGAAGTCCTCAAAATTTGGCCGTATCACTCCTGTACCGAAGAATCTACAGTGGCTAATTCTAAAATGGAGAGCTACCCACGGACAAAACCCTGCCTACATTGAAGATCTACTGCATTCATACATTCCCTCCAGAGGGCTGAGGTCCTGTGAGCAAAACATACAGACTGTTCTCCATACCAGACTGAAAGCTAAAGAGGACCATACTTTTTCGGCTGTGGCTCCGAAGCTTTGGAACTCACTGCTCCTGTTGCTGCAAACTGTGGACTCTGTTACTGCCTTTAAAGGCCATTTATGACATATCTTTTTAATTCTGTTTTTATGTGATGCTCCTGTTTATTTTTTTCTCTTTCTCTGTTTTGAAGCACTGACAGACAACAAAGTAAAATAAAGTTTTGTGAATTTCTGCTGATCTAGTTTTGAGTTACGTTGACAACATTCTGTCTCTTATTTTCTTTCTCTAAAAGTATCAATCGACTCCACATAGAAATACCGTAAGAAGGCCAAATGTTCAGCAGAAGTGATTGGTTGTTGGTTAAAAGACAACATTTATTCCTAAAAGCAAGCAATTAGCAGCCTAATTTACACTCATCAATATATAATTTTTTTTCTGGGTTGGAAAAATGTAGTTGTCTGGTTAGGTCATAGAAATAGCTTTATGGAACAGCCAGAGTAAAAAAAAAATTTGCTGATAAAGATCTAAATTTTTAAAATAATTGAGAATGAAATATGACATTTAAACTGTGAGTTTAATGAAAGGACACAGAAAGAAGAAAAAAAAAGGTTAAACTTAGGAGACATCTTTCGAGGTTTACAAAACAGCCTACATTTCCCTTTACTATCTGCTTACTACAAATATGTTTTAATCTTATGATCATGAATTAATAATTTGGAGAAAATTATCTTGATCATTCTTTACTTTCTTGAAAATTGTGTTTTTGCAGTGTTTTTCAGATAATGAAACAATTTTGTCATCATGCAAAAAGTAAAGAGCAGAAAGCAGCTCTCAACTTCCACCCTGGTGTTGCACAGTCAAATCTCACTTAGTTTACCTTACTTAAAAATATTAGGTTAATGTGTCTATCTAAAAATCCCTTTGTTGACTTTACACTACTCCATCACATTAAAACACTTGCATTTTAGTTAATCAAGTTCAGTTTTTCTTCTTTTTAGCCATCTTGTGTATATCTTGGTTCAAATTTCATATCTGAGATTTTTAAAGAATAATCAACGAGTGCTATAAAATTGAGTTACTTATTCTGAATACTGATATTTGAAACAGAATCCATGCTAAACCCTAAACTTCATGCTTAATGAACCACATAACTAATAATACACAGAACAGTCTTTTTTAACTCGATCAGAAAAACATATTTAATTTAAAAAACTGTATAGATTTAGATTTTTTAAAATCTTAACATATAAAAATTGGCTGACAAAATGCAAAATTAGCCACCTGAAATATTCAACAACCACACTGTGAGATACCACTAAACACAGTAGAATAAGTAATATTTGTACTTTTTTTTCATCATCAATATATTTGAAATATCTTCAAAACACTCCAATAAAAATGATTAAATTAAACTGTACTTACTTTCTCTGCTGTTTCTTGGAACTCCAAGATCACCAACTGCTAATACTAGATATTTAGTCAATATAAAAATATCTGTAGTTGATATGTGTCTCTGTGTTTTATGTGAAAGTGATAAATGAAACCTTCACTCTCAGTTTGAATTTTGGAAAAATAATTGTTTGGCTAAACTATATTCTACAGGCAAATTAGATGTTTTTTGCATCAGACTTGTTTGTCTATTTGCAGAGCTGGTAGCTCACCATATACCCAACACCACACACAAACACACACACCAACACACACACACACAAAGATATGAAACACAAGTGCTCTGATTTGAATGGCAGCAGTTTTAGTCCACACGTCATTTGAATTCTGTCAACTATCCTGCATGTAATGATGGGTGACCTCGATTCCAGGGGCAAATCCCCTCTGACTTTGTACTTAATCTAACTAATACCCAGTAAAGGACGTGTGGGTCACTGCAAAGGGTTCTGCTACCGTAACAGCACTGAAACTATGATCATTGAATATCAATTAGACCATAAATAAGGTTCCACAGCAGAAAGTTGATATAACCAACAGTCAGCTGGCAATAGATTTATGCATTCAGTAATAACACAAATCTAATAATTATGTAGCTTCATAAAGTTATAACATGACACATTTTTATTTATTTCAGCACAATTGTTTGAGATTGTTAGTTAATCTTAACAGGAAATTCCTTTTTTTAAAACATGGACCTTATTTTTTAGCTAATTTCATGTTTTCTTACTCAGCCTGAGAAGTTTGGAGCTAGTCTGGGCCGTTCAACAGTATTTGCTGTATCCGTAGAACGGGATTGCTTGGGGCAGTACAAATGCTGCTCATATTAAGGTTTAATCTGCCCCTAACGCCTTAATTTTACCATGTTTATATTCTCCTCGTATTTACGAATGCCTCTGAGTTGCTTCGTGATTGTCTTCGGGGCCATGTTGGGGGCTTAACAATAAAGCAATAATAAAAAGCTGCATTTGAATTCAAATGGGCAGCATGTTATTGTGCACAGGGTTACAGATAAATTACTTTCTCAATAAATCAGGGTCCCTCCGCTAACACCAGCTAAAACAAATCTATTTGGTAGATCATGTATTCACGTCACCACAAATTCTTTGTTTATAGCTCATCTGAATGATGTCATAAAAAGTAAGGAGATGAACGATGAACTCAGCCTCACTTAAAATAACACTTAATTGTGTAAAAATATTAAAAAGTAAAAAAAAAAGTTCATAGTGTACTGTGTGCTTAAACTTCCTTTTTTTGTTGCAGTTTAACAAGAAGTCAGACAAAGTTTGTGATTTGCACGCTGACAAATGCTGCTTTTTATTGTGACAGCAGAATTCAGATTCATGCAAAAACATTTGTGTCGGTACTGAAGAGAAGCAGTCCATCTATAACTGCGCAAGATACAAGGTGGGTTTCTTTATGTTGTTTCCTGTTACACTTTATTAGCTTTTTAATGGATATTTCTAACTCTGATTACAAGCTGGAAAATGTGAATTTCATGTGATTGTTAGGTTTGTGACGAGAAGAAAGCGTTTTTCACAAGACAATAGAGTACCGACTAGGAATCTGTCATCTTATTGCTGTTCTCCGCACATTTGGCTCCACATTTAAATAATGTGAATGTGAAACACATTCATAGCTTAACAGGCCATTGTTTATACCAGGGGTGCCCAAAGTGGGGCCCGCGGGCCAAAGTTGGCCCCCCAAGTCATTCAACTTGGCCCGCCAGGTGGATTCACTGGCTTTTGATCTGTACAAAGGTCTACAAAGAGTATGTAGTGTAGATTTGTGCACATATTTACATCTGCTCCTTTTATAAGACCACAAATAGTTAAATGATCAATTTACAAAATATCCCATGAGCTTTTGCTTCCACACCGGAAAGGATCAAACTACTATCATAGTTCACAGGTTTCCATGCTAGCCTATTATCAACATGGTGCGGCATCGTCAGTGGTAAACCGACGGGAGGAAGAAATTTTTTTCGGTGCTAAATCCATCAAATGAGGCAGTTAAGATATGTTTTAAATGGATAAATAGGACTTATTTGTCATTTTGTTGTTATGTATAGAGAAAGGAATCTTGAACAAATTTAAGTACTTTACTATTCTTTACTATTGGTATGTTTGTTTCAACTAAATTATTACATTTGGCCCTCAGCCCCCTGTTAGAGTTTAATTTTGGCCCTCTAAAGCTAAAAGTTTGGGCACCCCTGGTCTATACTTTAAAGAGTTAAAATACGTCTTTGGTACATTCTCTGTAAAGAAAACCAAATAGAATAGAGTTACTTTTTATCAATCATTTCAAATATAGTGGTATTTCTGAAGTCTGCAGCTTCGTAAAGTGCAGTCAGATTTTATTACCTTTATTTTATAGAACAAGTACAACGTACCAATATCGACTTAAACCCCATTCAGAATTAGCTGACTGATAGATAAAAATATATAAATAAATGAGGGAATAGATTCTAGTGAAATTCTCTTTAGATTCTAGTGAAATTCTCTTTCTGGTTCACTTCTTTAAAACTGAGACGCAGGTTACAAGAGGTTACATTTTCGTGTCAACTGCCATAGCCTGCCTTATGGTTTCTCTTTTCATAATTATACCTCTTAAAAAGTAAATAAACTTTTCATTAATTCTCCATCGCTAACACATTTTCACCTAATCATTTGTATTGTCATTACCCAATTTCTCACGATTTTTTTTTGTACTGTTCTCAGAATTTGTCAATATTACTTATGTCTTCTGTAAATGATTTTTTTTTGTTATTTGTAAGGTTTGAAAAACATTTTCTGGCATGATGGCTGGTATATATATATATATATATATATATATATATTATATATATATATATTATTATATATATATATATATATATATACCACAAGGCACCCAATCCCTAGATGTGTGTGTCTCATGAAAATGTTATAAGTGAGGGTGTCTAAACTGACCAAGTTTAGACACCCTCAACCCGAAGCTGACCAAGGAAGCCCAGAGAGATTGGTCAGATGTGGAGGCAGAGGTCATCTCCAGACCAATATAATCCAGAAGGAGATCTCTATACTGATTAATATTAAGAGAGTTTCTGTTTTTCCAGTTCAAGAGGATACATTTTTGCATAAGGCAATGTAAATTAATTGTATAGACTTTGTATCCATTGTAATATCATTTAAAATTCCCATCAAACAAACTGGAGGAGATGGTGGGATATTACATGTCAGACACTTTGATCTTCACATACCAAAAAGCATGAATATAGTTGTCAGATATGTTGCTTGTACATTGTAAGCAGTAATTGGATGGCATAAAACCCATCTTGAACATTCAATGACCTGTATAATGTACTTTATGAAGAATTTTATATTGTATTAATTGTAAATTGGAATTTTTTATTATTTTCTGTTCCTAAAGAGATCTGGGACCAGAGGTTTTGATCAAGGGTGATGGGCAATTCCATCTCCCATTTTAAAATAGGAAGGGCTATTGATTCATCTAATTTATTGAATGTTTTGTAAATTTTAGATAGCAGTTTTGGGGGTTGAGATTAAGAAAGTCTAAAACTTTTAATGGAATTTGTAATTCAACTGTTTTGAGCCGAAATTTACCTTTTATAATCAATTTAATTTGTTGGTACTCTAAGAATTTATTTGCAAAAGAGTTTTGGTTTGTTTGAAAAAAAAAGAAGCAGTGTGAATTCAAACCACACTAGCTAAAAATAGCGACAGTGTTGCAATTTCAGTCCCCAGTCGAACCGAGTCTACAGGACTATGAATGCAGCCTAAATCTGCTGGTGTCGTACTTAATTTTTTACCTTAACTGTATTTATGTTGCTGTTTCACTACTTTTCTTGTTTTCTTATTGAAGCCCAAAGGCCTGCCAAGCCGAAATGTCAGAGAATGCCTCTTCCTCATATTCCTCAAACCTGACGTACAGTTGTGGTAGCGCTAAAAGTGAAGAGTACCTCTCCATCTTCTTCGTGGCCACCAAGGTTCTTTCCATCGTTCCTCTCTCCGTCTTCGTCCTCTACTTGGGTTACCGCCGATGGCTGTGTTCCTCCAAGGTTAGCCACTCTGATCTTTTCACCTACAACTTTGCTGGCTTGCAACTCATTTTTGGATGTGGGATTATGCTTTATTTCGGTGGTTTCTACACTGGTCTGAATGATCTTTTAACGGTTGGGGCTTATGCACAAGCCTTCGTTGTCCCTGGAGAAATGATGCTTCACATATTGACATGCATGGATCGCTATGCGGCCGTTGTTCATCCCATCAGCTACCGGAGGCTAATGCAGTCAGGTGGCATCAGGATCAGAAACATCAGTATTGTCTGTGTTTGGCTTCTCTGCTTTGGATGGGTTGGGGTATTTTTGCCCTTTTACCCTGAGATGCTTTTCATTGCATATGTCTGCATACTTTTTATCTCCTTAACAAGCATTTCTTTCTGCAGTGTCTCTGTTCTTTGTGTTCTGGTTCATCCAGGACCAGGTAAAGCAGACAGTACTGATAAATCCAAGAGGAAAGCCTTTCTGACCATCATGGCCATTCTTGGAGCTCTCCTGATGTATTTTGTGGCTAACATTATTTTACTTTGTTTGAAAAACTTTAATCTGCTAAGTGATCATGGCTGGTGTTTTAGTTCAATTTTTTCCCAGTACTTGGGTCTTCCCTGCATTTTTGTTTTACCTCTGCTGTTTCTACGGAAAGCAAAGCTGCTTCAGTGCTGCCACTAGAGCTCAGCTACTAATAGCCTTAGCAGGGCATATACTAAATGGAGTCATTGTAAACACAGCTGCTCTTTGAAGTCTATACTTAATTTTCGAACTAAATTTTAAGTTTTTCTCCAAAACTGTATTCTACAGCCTATGTTGACAAGAAATCAAACCCAAAAAATATCAGTAGCTATCCAAATTTACACATACACCAATCAGAAATTATTTTCCCATAAAAAAAGTTATAGGCAATAAAAGGAAATGACTTAGGGATTCAGTACCGAACAGATCAAAAAAGGAAGATACAGAAAGGTTTGTAAAACCCAGAAATCAACTGAATTTTGTTAGTATTTAGAATCAACACAATGCTACTAGTATGAACTAATTTCAGCTAGACTCAAATCCAAACAAACTGTTGCAATAGAAAATGATTTTGGTCAGTGGTTTGGTCTGACCACACAACATTCTAGCCTTAGTAGGTCTACCATTGGCTCAGCTACTTGTAGGACAGGCCAATCACAGCATTCTCTGTTTATTCTCCGAGAGAAATTGGGCGGGCTTAGTATCATTATGCAGAGCTGTGATGGAGCAAAACAGTAAAGATGGCAGCGTCTCAGGAAAGGTTTTGGCATCAACTTTGGGTGATTTAGATTTGACCTTTTCTTGGACAGAAAAGCAGATAAAGGCACCTAAGCTGTTTTATTTTCACAGCCTAGTTGGCTGATTTCCATTTCTGTTAATATGTTGCTTTGCTTGTTACTCTGATTGGTACCAGCACTGTCCAATTGCTTTCAGAGACAGTTTGAAAACAGTATCAGGAGGGGCCTTCTTGCAACAGCACAGGACTGGCAGTTACTGCTTGACCTCAGAAGACAGTTGAGATTCCCAGACAGCATTGCACTAAGAACCCTCCGACCATCCTAAGTCTCCTACTGTGGACTGCACAGGCAAAGAGCCTTCAAGATCATCATCATTGAATTACCTGAAAAAATGTCGTGTTGGCTCTGGTTGAACAGGGGGATGTGTGGCGTTGTTTCCTACCTGGACACAAGTCAGGGCCTGATCACCCCTGGTTCACCCGGGTGAGGGTGTATCAAATAAGACCCGAAACCCGTGGTGACCCCGGGCATATATATGAAGACGTGTCCAGGTTGTGTATTTTAGAACAAAAGACAACCATAGATTCCGCCCCTAGGACTGAACTGTGTCTACGGGTTGCTACTGCTTTAGTCCTAAATGTTGACTTAATGTTGTGTTCTGTAACCACTAGGGGTCATTCTAAGTGCTGGTTATAGATATATGAGAGAAGAAGATGTACTGCTACAGAGACTGTGAGATGCAGGGTGTTTCTCAATGCCCAGGAACCTCGCCTTGATGCGTTGGTCCCGCCCCGGTTGCCTAGGGGATACGTCATCAGGGACCGCCAAGGCGTGTTCCAATGTTCATGTTCTAACGAGGTATATGTTCTCCGTTTGTTAGCCATTCAGCTAACTAACAAAGGATACATTAGACATGCCTTGATGCATTCTCTCTGTCAAAAATTTCGCAGAATACAGCGCGGTAGGAGCCGGCAGCAGCTACTTCGGGGGTAAATTTCCATTTTAAATGTGAATCAACTAATTTTAACCATCAGGCTCATATCTAAAATGTTTTTTTTTATTATTTTTTTTTTTGTTATTTTTTAGATCCAAAGCAGTTATATATGGTTGGTTAGTTGCTTAGTAGTGACAGCTTCGGTGCCAGGTACTAATTCGCTTAAACATTTGATTTAACCGAGATATACACAATAAAAAAAAAGTAAAAAGCTCGTTATACATTTCCAGTTCCATTGCTGAAGTAAAACTACTACGCTACAATGCTACTACGAGGGGCGGGACGTAAACAGAGCACATAAGCCGGCAGCCGCGGTCATGTGAGGTAAGTCTGTTCCAAAGCAAGGAAGGACAATGTCCTCTTAAGCAAGACCTACTGCCTGGGCAGGCGAGGCGCCTTGACATTGAGAAACACCCAGAATGTGCTCTGCTACAATACATGTACTGTACCCTGCCACTGCTCCTGAAAAAAGTTCAGAAAAAAGGAACTACTTCTTAAAAAATAACCTTTGTGTAGGTATTTAAGACATTATTCTTGCAATTTTCTATTAAATTGGTCTGATATTTTCACATTCTAAACTTAAATGTGTTTTCATTATCTTTTACTAATAAATACTTTTTTATAGGAATAAAGGCTTGGAAACATTCGTCATGGAGTTCCTGAAATATATGAACTTATCGGTAATATTAGAGCTTTTTGAAAATGACTGTATTTGTGTAAGAAAAACCAACAAACAAAAAACATAAGAAATCTGTAATTTTAATTACTTTTTCACTTAATTGTAAGAATCTGTTGCATGTGATCAGTATGAGCGTTTGCTAAAAAATCTGTGACTCTAATTCAACCAGCTGGGTTCCTTACATATAAAACATTTTAACGACATATCATGAACAGACTGAGCTGTTTTATAGTTTTGATAAAACAGGAATCTATTTAATTCAGGCTGATTGGACAACGGTAGTGGCAGGGCCTGGAGTGGACCCGCCGCTTGAAACCCATTCCAAATTGCTTTGATTTTGAATCTGTCTTTTATTGGACTCAATATTCAATCTGTCCTGTTTATGTAGCTCTGATGATAACTGTGTTACACTGAATTAAAATTATAGCATTGTTTTTCTGTGATATTTAACACATTACACAGTTACATGGAAGTTCACGGGGCTTTTAAAAAATGTTTTTTCATTTATTTAAGAAAACTATTTGTACTCTGTAGTCATTTAGGTCATTGCTTGTTTTCAGTTTATTTTCACAATAGGCTTTTTAGAAAAAAAAAAGATGTTTTACATGCTCATGGGTATGCATTTAAACTGGTTTGTTGCAGAAAAATAAAAACAACTTATTTTTATTGACCATCTCATTTATAAACAAACATAAGTACATGATTACTACTTTCTGAGTTACGGACAAATTACTTTATCAATAAATCAGGATTCCTGGACAAACTCCTGCAAGAACACATATTTGGAAGATATTTATTCAGGTCACCACCATTCTTTGTTTACAGGTAATTTGAATGATGTCATAAAAATTAAACAGATGGACGATTAACTCAGCATCACTTAAAATAACACTTAATTGGGAAAAGTATTAAAGAGCACAAAAAATGTTTTCTTAGTGTACTGTAAAGTGTAACCAGAAGCTTTCATAAAAAAAATAGCTTAATTTTCTCCTTTTTTTTTGATGCAATCTAAAACGACGTCAGACAAAGTTTGTGATTTGCACGCTGACAAATGTTGCTTTATAATTTGACAGCAGAATTCAGATTCATGCAAAAACATTTGTGTTGGTACTGAGGAGAAGCAGTCCATCTATAACTGCACGAGATACAAGGTGGGTTACTTTATTTTGTTCCTTGTTACGCTTTGTTAGCTTTTTAATGGATATTTCTAACTCTAAGTACAAGTTAAAAAAAAATTTGGATTTCAAATGTCAAAGAGGTTTTCAAAATATCTTCATTGTAAGACATTTTAGTACTGACTAGGAATCTGTCATCTTATTGTTGTTCTCCACACATTTGGTTCCACATTTCAATAATGTGAATGTGAAACATAATCAAGGTTTTACAGGCCATCATCTATAGCATAAAGAATAGAGTTAAAATAGAATTTCTCTTTTGTACATTCTCTGTAAAGAAAACCAAATAGAATAGAGTTAATTTGTATCAATCAGTTCAACTACAGTTGTAGTTCGTAAGTCTGCAGCTTCGTAAAGTACAGTCTAATGGATTGTAAAACTTTATTTTACAGAACAAATAAAATAAATTATATTTATTATATTTACTAAAACATATTCATAATTAGATGACCATTAGATAAATATATAGAAATAAATTAAGAGAACAGATCTAGTGAAGTTGTCCTAAAAGTCTCTTTCTATTTCAGTTCTTTAAAAATCAGCCGCAGGTTAATACATGCTACATTAAACGTGATAAGTGCCATGGCCAGCTTTATGGTTTATCTTTGAATGAATCATGCCTCTTTAAAAATTAACACTTGGTTGCTTAATTTACCTCTAGGTTCAATAAAGTACTTTTAAATTTCAATTTAATTTTTTTTCAATTGTTAATACATTTTGTCCCATTAATTTCTATTTTCCTTACCTCATTTCCCACAATCTTTTGTACTGTTCTAAGAATTTGTTAAAAACCATCAGCATATTAAAAGGATATAAAAAATCATGGTACCAAATGGTACTTGTGTCTTTAGTAAAGGACTTTGTTTTTTTAAGTTATAGAAAACTGATTTTCTGGTATCTTTTCAAAGACACTGCATACCATATGTCACACAAAAGTTACTGATACACTTCTCAGTAATCATTAGAACATTCAACAACACGAATTCGGTAACAATTAATAATAATTTTTCATTATCAAACATTTATAATTGTTTAGTAAGTCATTAACAAATCATTTGCAAGGTATGAGATGATACTATTCATTTATAAAGGCTTGTAAAGATGTTAACAAATGATTAAATAATGATCAACTCAACCTTTACAAATGATCCTTAACATATGTGGTAATTATTTATAGATTATGTATAAGTTTCTAAAGTCATCGGTTATATACAATAATTTGATGCAACAGTGACTTATAAATGATCAACTAAACATTTATAAATGATTAAGTAAACATTTAGAAATGATCTTTGACACATTTGTATATTGATTTTGAGCATTATTCAATATTGGTGAAAAAGTTGCTACATTTATAAACCCTTTTCAGGTTATTTATTTCTTGAATATAGGCGGCTGAAATGGGTTTCCTCTGCAGAACGTCTGGACTGTCGCTTAGAGATAGGGTGAGAAGGGCCGCTGCTCCTCCACTTTGAGAGGAAGCAGTTGAGGTGGCTCGGGCATCTGGTCAGGATAGATGCCTACCTGGTGAGGTGTTCCACATCCCAACAGTAGGACACCTAGAGGAGGACCCAAGACACACTAAAGGGACTGTCTCTCAGCTGGTTTGGCAACACCTTAATATTCTTCCCGAGGAGCTGGACCGGGTGGCTGGGCAGAGGGAAATCTATGTCTCTCTGCTGAAGCTGCTGCACTTTCTTTACGTGTTGTTTGGAATACAAGAGGCACTAAAACTATTTTTAAACTATCAGTAGAAAGTGAATCTATGAAGGTTTGGAACCTTTGGGAACCCTTCAGCCATGTAAGACTTACCAGGAAAAATCTCACAGATGGACGGGTCATTTCATCATGTGTTAAGATGCCTATCTTATGATCAGTAACAAGAACTGGACAGCATCTACAGCACTTCACTGTAAACCTCATGATTCTCATCCGTCCTAAATCACATATTGTTAAAGGTTTGGCCACATCTCATTACTTGTAAATGTTTTAAGAATCACTTGTAGCCTTTAAAAATATTAACAAATTATTTTATGTATTTACAAATGATCTATTAGACGTTATGCTCCACAAAAACATTAATAAGTTATATTTATTAGTTTACAAATGATCTATTAAATCTATGCTTCCCTTAATATAAAGTGTGAACACTTCATTACCTGTAAATATTTTACGAATCATTGGCTGCTCCACAAAAAATTAATGAATGACATTTAATAATTAACAAATGATCTATTAGACTTTATGCATCCCCTAATGTAACGTGTGAACACCTTGGCTATGCAAAAATCAACAGACAGTTTTTTGTTTAAGGTATGATCACAACTATGACCAAGTCATCTCATCTTCTTCCTTCCTTCTTTCCTTCCTTCCTTCCTTCCTTCCTTCCTTCCTTCCTTCCTTCCTTCCTTCCTTCCTTCTTATCTCAATTTTGTGTCCATAACTTCAAGAAATTAAACCCACAGTAATCATTAATGAAGATTTCTCATACATATATACCAAGTGGAGTACTATAGCAAAGCTCTGCTTGAGAAAGTAAATCTGTTGAGCTTGTACTTGGTAGTGAGACACCAATTCTGAGTAGCAAACTTCCATACAGGATATGTAAAAAAAAAAGTATATATATAAAAAAATAAATGAATAAATAATAATAATAATATTTAGAAAAATAATAATGCTTTTATTCTCATAATTAAAAAAATATATTTTGTATTACAAGTATTTAGAAAAAAATATTCATCTTTTTAATGGCTTGAAGAAATCAAAATAATAAGATGGGCAAGAAATGAACAAATTATGTGCAAAAGGTTACATTTTTTTATACTTTCCTAATATGTCATGTTCGAACTCTATAAACCATTAATAAATGTGTTACAGATAATTTTAAAAATGTTTTGTTAATCATTAATAAATCAATTATAAATCTGTGGTACATCATAATCTTAGGTATAGCCGATAACTGTTCTAACAGTAGCTCATTATCTAATACCTTAAAAATGATCAGGTAATGACAGTTATTAATGTGTTTGTAAATGTCATTACAAGTCTTTATAAATGAGTATTACATCATTATCTAATACATTGTAGATGATCTGTTAATGACATACTAAGCACTTATAAATGTTTAATAACAAAACATTATTATAAAGTGTTACCCAGAATTCTTATGTTTTCTAGAAAATGTTTCCATTGGTATCTTTGAACCTTCAGATTTAGTGAAGAGCTCCAAGTCTTGGAATGCCTCCCTGCCATCAGCTCAATCTTTGAAGTTGGATGTCAAATCAACTAAATCTAATTTCAGTTTCATGACACTTTTTGGTAAAATTTAAACATGATTTCAAATCTAAATCTATCATGGGCATGATTCATTTTTTACCTTAAATGTAATTATGTTGCCGTCTCACTACTTTTCCTCTGTTTTCTACTTTAAGCCCACCAAGCGAAAATGTCAGAGAACGCCTCGTCTTCATACTTCAACCTAGTGTACAGCTGTGGTAGCGCTAAACGTGAAGAGTTACTCTCCATGTTCTTCCTGGCCACCAAGTTTCTTGCCGTTGTTCCTCCCTCCGTCTTCGTCCTCTACTTGGGTTACCGGCGATGGCGGCGTTCCTCCAAGGCTATCCACTCTGATCTTTTCACCTACAACTTTGCTGCCCTGCAACTCCTTTTCGGTTGTGCAACTATGTTTTACTTCTGTGGTGTCTATACTCGTCTCAGTGATGTTTTAATGATGGGAGTTTATACATCGGTGATTGTTATCCCTGGCGAAATTATTCTCCACATCTTGACATGCGTGGATCGCTATATGGCCGTTGTTCATCCCATCAGATACAGGAAGCTAACGCAGTCAGGTGGCATCAGGATCAGAAACATCAGTATTGTCTGTGTTTGGCTGCTCTGCTTTGGATGGGTTGGGGTAGTAGCACACTTTTACCCTGAGGTTCCATATATTGCATATTTCTGCTTGATTTCTATCTCCCTGACAAGTATTTCTTTCTGCAGTGTCTCTGTTCTTTTTGTTCTGGTTCATCCAGGACCAGGTAAAGCAGATAGAGCTGATAAATCAAAGAGGAAAGCTTTTCTGACCATCATGGCTATCCTTGGAGCTCTCCTGATGTATTTTGTGGCTGTCATTGTTGCCCTTGCTGTGAAAAACATAGATCTGCTCAGTAATTATGACGGATGTTTAATTCTAATGTCTGCACAGTACTTGGGTCTTCCCTGCAGTATGGTTTTACCTCTGCTTTTTCTACGGAAAGCAAAGCAGCTTCAGTGCTGCCACTAAAGCACAGCTACGAATTACCTTAACAGGGCCTATACTTAATAGTCATTGCAAACACAGTTGTTATTTGAATTCTATGCTTAATTTTCACACTATATATAAAAGTTTTTTTCTCCTTAACTGCATTCTAAGGTATCATGTTGACAAGAAATTAAAACAAAAAATATTAGTGACAAATCAAATAATCCACACATACACCAAATCCAGAAATGATTTGCCCCTGCTCTCAGTAATGACATCTTTATGGGATTCTTCTTAAATAAAATTTATTCTATTAAAAATAACATGATTGGCATCCTCACAAACATAATTACCTTCGTCTCAGTAAGTGAGACAGCATTGGAGAGAACTGTAGAACCATGTTTGTTTCTGTACAGTTTTGATGCTCTTGAACTTTCGGAAGGATTGAAAATATAAACTTAACATAAATTATAAACTAAATCTAAACATTCAACTTGTATATTGGACCCGATTCCAAAACAATTATTTTGGAAGTGTTCCTTGTGGTTACTGGACCCATTTTATGAAATGAATCTATCCTTAATAAGTGGATAAGTACTACTGGAACTTTTGGTTTCTTTAAAGGTTGTATGTGGAACATTTTCATAAAGAGCTAACTATAAAAAAAAAATATCCACGGGACTTTTAAAAGGGGTGCAGAATGAAAATACAGCATTTCCTAAAACAAATATATTTGAATTAAAATATAATAAAAGGTATATTTAAATCGGGCATGACAATGACATTATGTTTACATCTGCCAGCCAGTAGCGGCCACAGGCTGACAGATAAAGTTAATAATATGGTCTGGAAAGCTCAGCTCACTCTGGGAAGAATGGTGCTGTCAGCAAGTCAAGCAGCTTCAGAGTCGCAGAAATATTGTTATCTTATTGCTAAAACATTTAAATATAAGTTTATTTCAAGCTAAGAGAATATACTTTCACACATGAAATAACTACTAACATTTTATATTATTATTATCTACCATGCAAAACCTCAATGCCCCTACAGGCCAGAGGGTAATGCTATCTGTACAGGTATTAGTGACTCTGAGAATTAAGTCATGCTTTTCCCCAATACCTCTGTTTTGGTAACGTTGCTTTGACTCACGGTTCTGTCAGGTTTCTCCCAAGTGAATTATGAGTAATTTCTTCACTTTTCCTGTTGGACACATTTAAAAGCATATACATTAACTAAAACCCATAAAATAAGGTTTACTTACAGACCTGTTAACTTCTCTGCTTTTATATATATGTGTTTACCGAACTGATTTAACATTAAAGAACAGCTGCAAGAATTACTATCTGTGTAATATACACACAGTAAGAAATGTACAAAAGAACAGAAGCACTAATGTGACGAACTTCACTTCATAATTAGACTCAAATGTAACTTAAAATACATTCAAACTTAATATTACAGTGTTGATATTAAAATGTGTACTTTTAGAGTATGCTTTCAGTGTATCTTACAATAACAAGTCTGAGCATACAATTTAAAATATATCAAAAATATGTGAAAAACAAATATCAGATAAGTACACTTATAAAGTACACATAACTTTCAGTTAAAGTGCATTTTAGAATGATACATTTCTGTAACGTGTAACATAGTACAATTATTTTCAAGTGTGTTAAAAGTGTTAGTGTTAAAGAGTGATGCTAGTACACTTTTTATATATTTACAAAAAGTACAATTTGGGTAAGTACATTTTCAACATGCTATTGGAAATATAAACATACTTAAAAAACACTAAAGTACTCTTTTTTTTCCGCTTGGGTGCCGATTTCATTTGTGTAAGAAGACCGTGTTTGAAGTATATATTTAGTTGTTTCTTATTATTTTTAATTAGTTCCGTCCACCGTGTGACATTAAGCAGTATGGAATGTAAATTCTAATGTTGATTGTAATAAAAGACTGCTTGACAAAAACAGCTGATAAATCACAGTCGTGATTCTTTCTCCCCTATTTTCAGGGGTGTAACATTTCCTTCCGTTTTCCTGTCGTTTCCCTGGTTTGCGCAGATGTCGTTGCCAATGCTGATCTGTGTTGAGCGCTTTCTGGCTGTGGTTTGGCCAATCACCTATCTGAAACTTAGAAAAGCAATGGGGACCCGTATCAGAAACATGATTACTGCATATATTTGGCTGCAGAGCACTGTGAGGAGTAGTGGAATTGCAATGTTCAGAAAGTACAGTCACCTAAGCCTCTTACCCGTGTCCATGATGGGATTTTGTTTAATTACTGTAATTTTATGATTCATCAACCGATCTCTGGCTCTTGCTGAACTGACCAATCACAGGGACATGCTCTTCGTTGATGGATAGTTAGAAAATTGGGCTCTACTCTGTCCGTCCTTTTGTGGGTGACGGAGAGCCCTTGTGCCGAAATAAGGGTGCTGCATCAATCCATTTCGACATAGACTGAAAAGTATAACCTACAGTATTTCAGTCACAAACCGAGTTACTATAGAGATTGTCTGTCTGACCTAATTATTTTTAATTTTGTTCTTATCAGTTGTTTTTATATTCCCCTGTGTGCAGTGATAATTTAAACTGGTTTATTACTGAACTGATTTGATTTCTGTCAAACTGATTACTTTCACTGCCCTAAAATGACGAAGGTTGTGTTTTATGTCGCTTTAAATATTTCCATGTGAGACGTCGGAACTCAATTTGAAAGTTGACAAGGTTTGACATAATTCAAATGATCGGTGAAAAAACACAGTGGCTTTTTCTAATGAGGGAGAACCATGATGTGTATTTTAACATAATTATTAATATTTGAGGGGTGGGTGAGAGACAGACTTGTCTTACAATAAAAATAAAAAAAGCACAGACTTCTTGGTCATCTCCTTATAAACAAACAAAAGTACATTATTAACACTTTCTGTAAGAGCATTTGGATTCAAATGGGCAGCATGTTATTGTTTACAGGGTTACAGAAAAATTACTTTCTCAATAAATCAGGGTCCCTCCACTAACACCAGCTAAAACAAAGATATGTGGTAGTTTATGTATTCAGGTCGCCACAAATTCTTTGTTCATGCTCATCTGAATGATGTCCAAAAAAGCAAAACAGATGGACAGTGAACTCAGCCTCACTTATAATAACGATTAATTGTGTAATAATATTAAAAAGTTCATAAAAATGTTTTTTTAGTGTACTGTAAAGTGTACTGTGTGCCTAACCTTCCTTTTTTATTGATGCAAATTAACAAGATATCAGACAAAGTTTGTGATTTGCACGCTGACAAATGTTGCTTTTCAATGTGACAGCAGTATTCAGATTCATGCAAAAACATTTGTTTCAGTACTGAAGAGAAGTAGTCCATCTATAACTGCGCAAGATACAAGGTGGGTTTCTTTATGTTGTTCCCTGTTACACTTTATTAGCTTTTTAATGGATATTTCTGACTCTGATTACAATATGGAACATTTGAATTTAACAAGACAATAGAGTAAGACTAAGAACCTGTCATCTTATTGCTGTTCTGTTCATTTAAATAATGTGAATGTTAAACACATTCATGGTTTTACAGGCCAATGTCTATGCTATAAAGAGTTAAAAAAACACATCTTTATTACATTTTATGTAAAGAAAATCAAATAGAATAGTCTCATTTGTTCCACCATTCCAACTCTTGTGGTATTTCTTAAGTCTGCAGCCTTAAAAAATGTTGTCTCATAGATTGTATTACATTTATTTTACATAACAAATACAACATACCAATATCGACCAAAACCCCATTGAGAATTAGCTGACTAATAGATAAAAATATAGTAATAAATGAGGGAATAGATTCTAGTGAAATTCTCTTTCTGGTTCACTTCTTTAAAAATGAGGCGCAGGTTACAAGAACGTACATTAACGTGTCAAGTGCCATGGCCAGGCTTATGGTTTCTCTTTTCATGTTCATAGCTCTTAAAAAATAAACGTTTCGTTCATTCACCATCACTAACACATTTTCACCAAATCATTTGCATTGTCATTACCCCGTTTCTCACGTTTTTTTTGTACTGTTCTCAGAATTTGTCTTCTGTAAAGGATTTTTTTTGTTTTTTTTAAGGTTTGGGAAACATTTTCTGGCATGAGGGCTGGTACCTTATATATATATATATATATATATATATATATATATATATATATATATATATATATTTATATATATATTCTTTTTTTCAATTACTATAATTCTTTTCTGATCAATGTTGGAAAAAATAATGACATATATGTCACACAAAAGTTATTTATACACTTCTCAATAATTAACAGAACGTTTATATTAGCAACCAAAATTCTTAAATTTGCTAGAAATACAACTATGAGCATTTTTGACTCTTAAGATTTCATGATGAAGTCTTTCGTGATTAAATCTTTGCAGTTGGAAGGCCTCTTTGCTATCACCTGAATGTTTAGTTTAGACTCAGGTTGGATCTCCTAACAACTAATGTTGCTTTTAGCCTGATGGGGTTAGGGTTAGTGTTAGTAAAATTTAAAGGTGAATTCAAATCTAAGGTCGTATTCACACCAATAAGATCAGTAAATTTGCTTTCTTTGGTCCAAACAAAATGCTTTTTTTCTTTTTTCTTTACTTCGGTTCCTATTCACACTGTGAGTTAAATGCAGCAGGACCAGAGTTCCTCAAAGAAAATACTTGTGTGCTAAGGTCTTTCAGTCATTGGACAGTTACCGTAAGTTTAAGCAGTCTTAAACCAGGAAGCCATGACGGTAAAATCTAAAGGTGACAACACGTTTTGAGCGCATCTGTGTTTGCACAGGTGGCTCAACGCCATGACTGATCACTGCAAAAAGTGCACATCCATCGGCCTCTTGTTAAGAGAGTTTTGTCAAAATCTGATTACTTCAATTGGATAATTGTTGCCAAGATTGCAACGCTATGACTGAATTCGTGCTTATGCAAAGTCTGAGGAGTTCAGCTCCTTTCAGCACAATCAGCCTGGTGAAAAGTTCATACATGCAGTTTATTAAGCTGCACAATAACTGATGGCAGAATTCAGATTATCTGTTTGTTTGGACTTCAAATAAACTAAAATGAAAGAAATTAAAGGTGAATGTGGTAGGATTAAGAAACAAAACTCTACGGCTGTTGCTATAAATAATTGCAGCGTAGGAAAAAAGAAACTCAGTGACATACTGCCCGACCACTGCTATATACCGGTATTGTGAAAACAAGCACCATGTCGAGTGGCAAAGTAAGTAAAATTTTACTTTAGTCCCAGTGGGCAGAAACACCTCCACACACTTTGTGGGCACACAAAGATTTTGCAGGGTGAACAGACATTCCAATGGGGAACCGATCAGATGCAGCATAGGCTGCTATGTTACTACACAAACCCAAACCATAGCATTAGCTGCTATAGTAGTATACCTGCTTACAGCTTGGGGTTTATGTCCAATATGACATAATCCAAAGGACCCCGAACATTTTTCTTAAAAGCTATCCGTTTAAAAAAGTAATACCTCCACAGGGCAGTTAAAGTTGTGCAGAATGAAAGTAGGCTTAAACAATTTATTTTAAAAGTTATAATTTAACTAAATACATGATCAAATATTTATTTTTAAGGGAACATTGCGGATTGCCAAATACTTACTTTGCCACTCGACATAAAACCAGAGTTACTTTATGTAAAGTCTACAACAGATGGACACAAATTAAAAACTTTGACAACATCAAAACACACGCTGAACTGGCGAAGTTTCTCATGCACTGGTAATGTGCTAACGGTGAAGATGCTAACGGTTAGCATTAGTTGTCGGTCTAAACAGCTTTGCAATACTTGTGTTCATTATATGACGATTCCAGATATTAGAGCACTCATCATGACCCAACAACCTCCACACAAACTAAAATCCTCCTACTCTGTCCAGTATAGCAGGCTCTTTTTCACCGCCGCGGTTAGTAGCGTTAGTTAGTTTCTGTATTGAAATACCGTACAGACCAAAAGTTTGGACACACCTTCTCATTATTCAAAAAGTTTTCTTTATTTTCACTGAAGGCTTCAAAACTATAAATTAACATGTGGAATTATATACTTAACAAAAAACTGTGAAACAACTTTAATTATGTCATATTCTTGGTTCTTCAGAGTAGCCACCTTTTGGTTTGTTTACTGCTTTGCACACTCAATTCACAGGTGTGCCCTGTCAGGTTTATTAAGTGGTATTTCTTGCCTTATAAACGGGGTTAGGACCATCAGTTGTGTTGTGCAGAAGTCAGGTTGATACACAGCTGATAGTCCTACTGAATAAACTGAATTTGGATTATGGCAACAAAAATGCAGCTAAGTAAAGAAAAACGAGTGGCCATCATTACTTTAAAAAAATGAAGTTCAGTCAGTTCGAAAAATTGGGAAAACTTTGAAGTGTCCCCAAATGCAGTCACAAAAACCATCAAGCGGTACAAAGAAACTGGTTCACATGAGGACCCCCCAGGAAAGGAAGACCAAGAGTCACCTCTGCTACCGACGATAAGTTCATCTGAGTCACCAGCCTCAGAAATCGCAGGTTAACAGCCGCTCAGATTAGAGACCAGGTCAAAACCACACAGAGTTCTAGCAGCAGACACATCTCTAGAACAACTGTTAAGAGGAGACTGTGTGAATCAGGCCTTCATGGTAGAATTGCTGCTAGGAAACCACTGCTAAGGACACGCAACAAGCAGAAGAGACTTGTTTGGGCTAAATAACACAAGGAAAGGACATTAGACCAGTGGAAATCTGTGCTTTGTTCTGATGAGTCCAAATTTGAGATCATTGGTTCCTAACACCGTGTCTTTGTGCGACGCAAAACAGGTGAACAGATGGACTACATGCCTGGTTCCCACCGAATGGCATTGAAGAAGGAGGTGTGATGTTGTTGGGGTGCTTTACTGGTGACACTGTTGGGGATTTATTCAAAATTAAAAGCATACTAAACCAGCATGGCTACCACAGCATCTTGCAGCGGCGTGCTATTCCATCTGGTTTGCGTTTAGTTGGACCATCATTTATTTTTCAGAAGGACAATGACCCCAAACACACCTCCAGGCTGTGTAAGGGCTATTTGACCAAGAAGGATAGTGATGGGGTGCTGCGCCAGATGACCTGGCCTCCACATTCACCAGACCTGAACCGAATCGAGAATGTTTAGGGTGAGCTGGACCACAGAGTCAAGGTAAAAAGACCAACAAGTGCTAAGTATCTCTGGGAACTCCTTCAAGACGGTTGGAAGACCATTTCAGGTGACAAACTCTTGAAGCTCATCAAGAGAATACCAAGAGTATGCAAAGAAGTAATCAAAGCAAAAGGTGGCTACTTTTAAGAACCTAAAATATGACATGTTTTCAGTTTTTTCACACTTTTCTGTTATGTATATAATTTCACGTGTTAATTCATAGCTTTGATGCCTTCAGTGTGAATCTACAATTTTCATAGTCATGAAAATAAAGAAAACTCTTTGAATGAGAAGATGTGTCCAAACTTTTGCTCTGTACTGTAGGTCTCTGCCCATACACCTCAGTCAAATTTGCATGTTACCTAAATTCTAAAGTAGGGGGTAGTGGAGTATACACCCTGTCAGCCTCCGAAATAAGATGGCTAAAAGGCAAAAAATGTATTGTTTTTGTATTTTGTTATATATATTTTTCATTTAGTATTTTGATTAAAATATTTGGATATATAATAAACGTATTAGTACAAAACATACCTTACCCTGTAAGATTTGTTGCTGGCCACGATGCTGGATGGTCATGGCTGCAAACTTGGCATCTGCACGGCTTAAAATTACGTTTCATTGTTGCAACTACAACATCGACACACTAGATGTCACTTTGGTGCCCATGTTCCATAGTCAACCTTTAACGAGATTGGTGTGAATACGCCCAAAGGATGCATTCACAACAGCCCTGTTGAGTTCGCTTGAATCAGACTCTAGTACATTTGCCCAGAAAGTCTAGTTCCCTAGGGAGGTGTGAATACATAACAGGTGATTCAGAACAAACAAACAACCTATAGTCCACCTAAAACTGCAGGTCTTGGTTCGATTGAAACAAACATTTGCTCAATGTCTGTATAAGAAGGACATATGTGCTGGAAGTTGTACAGACCCCTACTCATTACACACCACCTCATATGGAGCCATCTCAGCCTCCTCGTGTAAAAAACAGCATTCTCCATAGTCCTCCACCTCATTCTCTCTTCATCCTGAGTTGCTACAGCAGTATTGATCTGGCACATATGCCAAGCACAACAGAGATTTCCTAAAATCGCTACAATCTGCTGCAACTCCATTTTTGTTTACATTTCATCTTACTGTGAAGTGTCGGCTGCCGCACGAAGCAGTGCAGTGCCATCACAGCACCACCACAGGTGGAGAGGTGAAATTGTTGCAAAAGAGTTTTGGTTTGTTTGGACAAAAAAACCCAGTTTGAAATAAACCACACTAGCTAAAATTAGCGACAGTGTTGCAATTTCAGTCCCCAGTGGAACCGAGTCTACAGGACTATGAATGCAGCCTAATTCTGCTGGTGTCGTAATGAATTTTTTACCTTAACTGTATTTATGTTGCTGTTTCACTACTTTTCTTGTTTTCTTCCTAAAGCCCAAAGGCCCACCAAGCTGAAATGTCAGAGAACGCCTCTTCCTCAAATTCCTCATACCTGACGTATATCTGTGGTAGCACTAAAAGGGAAGAATTACTCTCCTTCTTCTTCCTGGCCACCAAGTTTCTTGCCGTCATTCCTCTCTCCGTCTTCGTCCTCTACTTGGGTTACCGGCGATGGCAGTGTTCCTCCAAGGCTAGCCACTCTGATGTTTTCACCTACAACTTTGCTGCCTTGCAACTCATTTTTGGATGTGGGACTATGTTTTACTTCGTTGGTTTCTATACTGGTCTGACTGACGTTTTAATTGTGGGGGCTTATGCACAAGCCATCGTCTTCCCTGGAGAAATAATGCTTCACATCTTGACATGCTTGGATCGCTATGTGGCCGTTGTTCATCCCATCAGCTACCGAGGGCTAACACAGTCAGGTGGCATCAGGATTAGAAACATCAGTATTGTCTGTGTTTGGCTTCTGTGCCTTGGATGGGTTGGAGTATTAGCACACTTTCACCCTAAGATGCCATACATTGCATATTTCTGCATGATTTCTATCTCCTTAACAAGCATTTCTTTCTGCAGCGTCTCTGTTCTTTGTGTTCTGATTCATCCAGGACCAGGTAAAGCCGAGAGAGCTGATAAATCTAAGAGGAAAGCCTTTCTGACCATCATGGCTATTCTTGGAGCTCTCGTGATGTATTTTGTGGCTGTCATTATTTCCCTTAGTGTGGTGAACTTTAATTTGCTCACTGATCATAGTAGGTGTTTGATTTTAATTTTTTCACAGTACTTGGGTCTTGCCTGCAGTGTGGTTTTGCCTCTGCTGTTTCTACGGAAAGCAAAGCAGGTTCAGTGCTGCCACTAAAGCTCAGCTACTAATTACTTTAGCAGGGTATATTCTAAATGCAGTCATTGTAAACACATCTGCTGTTTGAAGTCTGTACTTAATTTTCCCACTAAATATGAAGCGTTTTTCTCCAAAAATGTATTTAACAGTCTCATGTCGACATGAAATCAAAACCAAAAAAAATCAGAAACAATCCAAATTTATACATACACCAAATACAGAAATTATTTTCCCATAAAAAAAAGTTACAGGCAATAAAAGGAAATTACTTAGAGAATAAGTACTAAACAGATCAAAAAAGGGAGATACAAAAAGGTTTGTACTACCCAGAAACCAACTGAAATCTGTTAGTATTTAAAATCAACACAATCCTACCAGAGATAACTAATTTTAGCTAGCCTAGAAATCAAGACAAACTGTATCAATAGGAAATGATTTTGCTCTGCAGTTTGGTTTAACCCAAGGGGCAAACTCAGCCCGCAGAATGTGCAGTTCAGCCCTCATCCGCCGGGGGCTGGCTCCAAAAAGGAGCAACTTCCCATTGACTCCCATGTTAAAAAGGCCAACTTTCAGCAAAAATAAACATGTTTACAGCCTGGTTCAAAAAACCATTTTAGGTTAGATAGTTCAGGTTTACCGTCATGAACACTCTGAGGGGGGTGATTTTTTTTCTAACTTCTCCATTTATTTGTAATTTAATCTTGAAATTATAAATAATTAGGGGCGTGTCGTTTTGACTGACAGGTCCGTCTAGGCTAAAGCTGTTGGCTAATGGTGGCTAACTGTAGCTAATAGCTGCTCCGTAGTCGGGTGTCGCCCTCTGCTTGCGGGGAAGCTCTTCACAGCCTGGGACTAACGTAAAGACTTCAGGCATTTGCTGTTTCTGAACTCCACTATCAGTTGCCTCTGCAAATTTTATTCGGTTTTGGATGTTAATCTGCAATTATTGGACAAAGATGGCTTGCTGTGGTGTTGATTACAGTAACAGACAGTCCAAGAAGTTTATGCTTTCGGGGGAGGCTTCATACCGGCTGAAGCTTAACCAGCTTGGGAGGGGTCTCTGTCAGGTGGCAGAGAGGAATGCTGTTCTGGTCGGAGCTTTTATCTCTTTCTACACGCGAGTTGGAGCAGGCGATCGGTCGGGTAGTAGCAGAGCAGCAAAGTCGGAAGGACCGGGACGCCGCGGCAGACCATTCCCTACTGGTGCTACAGGCCATGTGTGAAGTGTCCTTCCCAAGTGTTCAGGTCATTGCTTGTTTTCACTTTATTTTCATAAAAAGCTGTTAAAAAACAAAGTATGCTTTACATTCTAATCTGTGTGCAGTCGTTTAAATGTAAATTTCTGTCAAACTGATTAATTTCATGATGTTGTGTTTCAGGTTACTGTAAATGAACTAATGAAACTAAAAAAAAGTTGAAAATAAAGTATGAAGTCAGCTGCTGCGCCTGTAGTTTATTTCTGTTTTGAAATTACAGGTATAAGCAGAGACATTCTCCTATTTATTCATTTAACATCCTTGTGATTGTATACAAAGCTCTTTAAATAAATATTAAGGCAAAATACATTTGTTTTTCATATTTCCACCTGAGAGACTATACATCAGTTTGAACGTCGACAATGTTTGACATAATTCAAATGACCAGTGAACCAACACAGTGGCTTTTTCTAATGAGGGAGCATCATGATGTATATTAGCCTTAAGTATTAATACCTGAGGGGGTGATGAGAGACAGATTTGTCTCATTTACAAGAAAAATAAAAAGAGCACTGATTTTTATCGGTCATCTCATTTATAAAAAACACAAGTAAATAATTACTACTTTCTGTCGGTGCAAATTGGCAGCATCTTGGAGTGCACAGAGTTACAGATACATGACTTTATCAATAAATCAGGATCCCTGGATAAACACCTGCAAAAACCAAGATATTTGGTAGATCATTTATTCAGGTCACCACCATTCTTTGTTTACAGGTCATTTGAATGATGAAAACTAAACAATGGACGATGAGCTCAGCCTCTATTAAAAAAAAACGGAATCGGTAAAAGTATTACAAAGTCCAAAATTGTTTTCTTACAGTACTGTAAAGTGTAACCAGAAGCTTTCATAAAAGCAATAAAACGTTCTTTTTATGTTGGAGTCTAACAAGATGTCAAAATTTGTGATTTGCACGCTGACAAATGTTGCTTTTTAATGTGACAGCAGGATTCAGTTTCATGCAAAAACATTTGTGTCAGTACTGAGGAGAAGCAGTCCATCTAGAACTGCACGAGCTACAAGGTGGGTTACTTTATTTTGTTCCTTGTTACGCTTTGTTAGCTTTTTAATGGATATTTCTAACTCTAAGTACACATTAGAAAGTGTGGATTTCATGTGACTGTTAGGTTTGTAATAAGAAGAAAGAAGTTTTCAAGATATTTTAATTACAAGACAATAGATAACCGCCTAGGAATATGTCATCTTATTGCTCTTCTCCACACATTTGGCTCCACATTTAAACAATGTGAATGGTAAACACATTCATGGTTTTACAGGCCATCATCTATAGCATAAAGGATTCATTTTTAAGAGTTAAAATAGACGTTCTCTTTTATACATTCTCTGTAAATAAAACAAAATAGAATAGTCAC
The DNA here is from genome assembly GCA_028564705.1 of Apricaphanius iberus. Lineage (NCBI taxonomy): Eukaryota > Metazoa > Chordata > Actinopteri > Cyprinodontiformes > Aphaniidae > Apricaphanius > Apricaphanius iberus. The sequence continues at coordinate 445,046 of JAPXFQ010000972.1, forward strand.
TTCAATCAGTTCTACTCTAGTGGCAGTTCTTACAGTAAGTCTGCAGCCTCGCAAAGTGCAGTCTTATAGATTAAAAACACCTTTATTTTACAGAAACAAAATAAAACAAATAAAATATTTATTACATTTACTACTTATTCATAATTAGACAACCATTTGATAAATATATAGAAATAAATTAAAATAATATATTCTAGTTAGGTTTTCCTAAAGGTCTCTTTCCATTTCAGTTCTTTAGAAATCAAGTGCAAGTCAATAGAGAATATGTTAAACGTGATAAATGCCATTGGCAGACTAATGATTTTGCTTTTAATGAATCATACCTCTTTAAAAAATGAACACTTGGTTACTTACTTTAACTCTAGGATCAATAAAGTACTTTTGGATTTCAATTTAATAGATTCTCAATTGTTAACACATTTTGACCTATTTATTTTCATTTTCCTTACCTCATTTCCTATCATCTTTTGTATTGTACTGTTTTGTACCCCAAGCAATCTTTCCAGAATTAGTTGAAAACAAACAATCAGGATTATTAAAAACCAATGGTACTTGTGTCTTTAGTACGTTTTTTAAGTTTTAGAAATTTGATTTTCTGCTATGTTTTCGGACACTGCATACCGTATGTCACACAAAAGTTACTGAAACACTTCTCAATAATTATTACAACTTTTATATTTGCAACCAGAATTATTCCATTCGTTCCATTGGCATCTTTGAACCTTCAGAAGTCTTTGAGTTTGGAAGGCCTCCCTGCCATCAGCTGAATCTTTGAAGCTGGACGTAAAATCATCTTAATCTGCTTTCTGTTTGATGACACTTGTTGGTAAAATTTAAAGTTGACTTTAAATCTAAATCTATCACGGGCGTGATTCATGTTTTTACCTTAAATGTAATTATGTTGCCGTCTCACTACTTTTCCTCTGTTTTCTACTTTAAGCCCAAAGGCCCACCAAGCCAAAATGTCAGAGAACGCCTCGTCTTCATACTTCAACCTGATGTACAGCTGTCGCAGCACTAAAAGTGAAAAGATACTCTCCATCACCTTCATGGCCAGCAAGTTTCTTGCCGTTGTTCCTCTCTCCGTCTTCGTCCTCTGCTTGGGTTACCGGCGATTGCGGCGTTCCTCCAAGGCTAGCCACTCTGATCTTTTCACCTACAACTTTGCAACCTTGCAACTCCTTTTTGGATGTGCGACTATTTTTTATCTTTGTGGTGTCTATACTGGTCTGACTGATTTATTAATGGTGGGAGTTTATGCATCGAACATTGTTTTCCCTGGAGAAATTATTCTTCACATCTTGACATGCGTGGATCGCTATACGGCCGTTGTTCATCCCATCAGATGCAGGAGGCTAACGCAGTCAGGTGGCATCAGGATCAGAAAAATCAGTTTTGTCTGTGTTTGGCTGCTCTGCTTTGGATGGGTTGGGGTAGTAGCACACTTTTACCCTAAGATACCATACATTGCGTATTTCTGCTTGTTTTCTATCTCCTTAACAAGCATTTCTTTCTGCAGCGTCTCTGTTCTTTGTGTTCTGGTTCATCCAGGACCAGGTAAGACAAAGAGGGCTGATAAATCAAAAAGGAAAGCTTTTCTGACCATCATGGCTATCCTTGGAGCTCTCCTGATGTTTTTTGTGGCTGCCATTGTTGCCCTTGCTGTGAAAAACTCATACCTGCTCAGTGATCATGATGGATGTTTGATTCTAATGTCTGCACAGTACTTGGGTTTTCCCTGCAGTCTGGTTTTACCTCTGTTGTTTTTACGGAAAGCAAAGCAGCTCCAGTGCTGCCACCAAAGCTACTAATTACCTTATATATAGCTCACATATACTAAATCGAGTCATTGTTAACACTGTTATTTATAATTCTATTCTTAATTTTCACACTAAATATTGAAAAGCTTTCTATCCATAACTGCATTCTAAGTTGACATGAAATCAAAACCAAAAAGTTCCTTCTAGATTCCCATCCAAGGGAGTATGTTTGGTCTGAGCCGAATTCCAATTGATAATAAATGCACAGGCAAAGATAAATTCTTTTCCTTCTTTGCCTTAGAGTCTATCGAGTGGTCTCCCTTCCCTCCCAATAGCCAAATTATCCAGCGTTTTCCAGCCGGGCTGAGAACTTTCGCAGAGTTGTTTCCCCACACAGCAAAAAACGAGTCCAGTTTCAGCTCGAAAAACCGCAAAAGTCTGAGCATCACAACAGCCAGGCAGCTACCTGCTTCCAGGTAGCCTGTCCTTAAAGCTACTGATAAACTAGATAATGGTATACTTTGTGGTTTCTGCACTCATACAGTATACACAAGAGCAAACTACTTTAATCTGACTTCGCTCTCCCCACTCAACATTCTGATCTTATCCTCTTTCAGACTTGGCTGTTTCTGCTTAATTTCTATCTCGTTAACAAGCATTTCTTTCTGCAGCGTCTCTGTTCTTTGTGTTCTGGTTCATCCAGGACCAGGTAAAAAAGAGAGGGCTGATAAATCAAAGAGGAAAGCCTTTATGACCATCATGGCCATCCTTGGCGCTCTCCTGATGTATTTTGTTTCTCTAATTATTTCTGTTTTTGTGAAAAACTTTAATCTGCTCAGTGATCATGACGGATGTTTGATGCTGATTTTTGCAGAGTACTTGGGTCTTCCTTGCAGTTTGGTTTTACGTATACTGTTGCTACGGAAAGCAAAGCAGCTTCACTGCTGCCACTAAAGCTCAGCTACTAATAACCTAAGCAGGGCATATACTACATGAAGCCAATGTAAACACAGTTGCTGTTTGAAGTCTATACTTAATTTTCCGACTATATATTTAAAGTTTTTCTCCAAAACTGCATTCTACATTCTAATGTTGACATGAAATCAAAAACAAAAATTATTAGTAACAACCCAAATAGTTTACACATACACCAATTCCATCAAATTGTCTGCCCATAAATAAAGTTATAGACAAGGGAATAAGTACTGAACAGATCAAGAAAGGGAGATACAAAAAGGTTTGTAAAACACAGAAGCCAACTGAAATCTGTTAGTATTTAAAACACAATTCTACCAGTGAAAGTAATTTTAGCCTACCTAGAATTCTAGCCAATAAATCAAGGCACACTTTTGCAGTAGAACATTATATCGCTCTGCAGCCTGGTCTAGCCACGCTCCATTGTAGCCTCAGCAAGGCAAAGCAAGGAAACTTTACTTGTACAGCACGCTTTCAACAACATGGCAAGCTGTGATGAAGTAAAAAAATATATATAAATATGTCAATGGCTAAGGAATAGCACTCATTTGAAATGGTTTTGGCATCAACTTTGGGATATTTAGACTTGGTCTTTTCTTGGAGGGATAAGCAGATAGGGGAATTTTAGTCCTTTATTTTTACTGCCCCGTTGACTGATTTCCATCTCTGTGAATACGTAATGTTTGTTGCTCTAGTTAGTCCTTGTGCTGTCCAATTGCCTGCAGAGACAGTTTAAGACAAACATTGATTCACCCCTAGGACTGAACCCTGTGTGACAAGAATATACACTTACTGGCCACTTTATTAGGTACACCTCGCTAGCACTGGGTCGGACCCTCTTTTGCCTTCAGAACTGCTGTAATCCTTCATGGCATAGATTCAAACAGGTACTAGAAACATTCCTCAGAGATTTGTTTGTAAAGTCCTGAATCTTCCGGTATTTAAACCCACGTTCCTGCATAAACTTTTTAATTGCTCTGATATTCTAATATTCTAAATTCAAGTGTTATGTTTTCATTATCTTAACTTGAAAATCTCCCTAATTAATGGGAAAAAAGGCATGAAAATATAAGTCTGTGTGTATTTAGTCAAGATAACATGTTTCATTTAGTCATGGGGTCATACCTGAACTTTTGAGTAGTATTAGGACTTTTTGAACATGACTGTATTTATGTAAGAAATATGGAGAAAAATAAATCTGTAATATTAATTACTTTTTATTGTAAAAATTTGTCTTTTATTGGACTCAGTATTCAGTCTGTCTTGTTTATGTAGTTCTGATGATAAATGTGTCACCGGGAGGAGACCCATAGGAAGACCCAGGACTCGCTGGAGGGACTATTTCTCTTGGCTGGCCTGGGAACGCCTCAGGATTCCTTCCGAGGAGCTAACCCAAGTGGCAGGGGAGAGGGAATTCTGGGATTCTTTGCTTAAGCATAAGAAAATGGATGGATGGATTAATTGAAATTAATTGTTTTTTTATCTTTGATATTCCAACTTTCCAGCCTTCTGGTCCTTATGGGTGCACAATAGAGGTAAAGAATCTCTTCTTTAAATGATTGGCAGCTGTTAATAGGAACAGATTTAATTCTTCTGTATCACCGTTTCCCCTTTTTCCCTTTCTTTCACTTACATAAATATGGTTATTTTTATTTATTGTACATAATAGAAAAACTTCAGGGATGCTCAGGGGATTTTCACAGATTATTTTTATGATTTTTTTCTATTGTACTCTGTAGTCATTAGGGTCCTTGCTTTAATTCCTGTTTTTTCTTTCTGCTTTGTTGGATGGAACGTCTGTTTCTGATTGATGGGACAGCTTAACAGATACTTCAGAATGTATGGAAGCAAATCTGCTTTAGTTGTGTAAAATAAATATTCAAATAGAAAAATAAACATTTGTGTAAATTCAATCATTTTAAAGACACATCCAAAAAAATTTCTTTTATTATTATTTGCTCATTTGAATTTTATCCAGATAGGTTTTTGTAAACCCAACAAATAAAGGCAGCAAATATTTGTAAAGATTTGAAACATAAAAATTAAAGGAGTAATGTCTATAAAGGAACACCATGTCTTTAATTTGGCAATATTGCAATTAAATAAAAAATACCGAATTATGTCACGCCTGGGCCTTTTCTTTAAACTAATCATAATTCCTTTACGCCCTGTCCCTGATATACTGCCAGTCATAGTTTCTGTATTTGATGTTCATGTAATGCAGCAAGGTTTAAAAGACAAAAAAATACACCGTTTATTCAAATCAATCCTAAATAAAACTGATATTCAACAGTTTATCCTAAAAAAACACAAACTTTTAGTTTTTAGTTCTGTTTTAGATGTAATTGTAAACAAAAGTTCCCATAGAGTTTTGCATAAAGTTATATTCATTCCATTCAATTGAAACCATTTCACTGCAGTCTGATCGATCTTTGAAGTCAATTACCTTTAAAGGGAACATTGGCGCCTTTTTAAACAAGTTATAATTCGAGGATTTTTGTTAATTCTTTCTCGCATTGCATCATTAGTATGGGGGGCAAAAAACTTCGTACTTGATCTATAATTCCATGTTTTGGCATGTTTTAAGGGGGATTTAGCAAAGCTGATGGGTACAGCACATTGAAGGCCTGAGAAAAAGGTTTTTTTGAATTCCCTCCGAAAAAGAATGTGAAAATCCTGAGAGATTGATGGAAATTAGAAGATTAAACCCCAGATGCTATGATGAAAACCTGGATTCCTGCAGCATCTGACAGTTTGTAAAGCTAATTTTATTCATGGTAAGTCCTTTTGACTATGAATTTTCTTATTTGGAGAATATGGTTTTGTAAAAACCTTGAAGTATGCATATGTAAAAATCAACAGCATTATATTGAAATTGTTGGGTGGGGTCTAACAGGTGAGTGGTTTTGTGCTAAATTCACTAATTGTGATGTCACAATAAGGAACTTTTTCAAAATGGCTTGTACACGATATCTGAAAAATTAATGGATGGATTGCTTTTATTTATGTTTGGAGTGTTTATAGTGACATCAGAGACCCAAATGGCAACACAAAAGTATGAAAAATTTGAAATCCTCATGATATGTCCCCCTTAAAATATCAGTGTAGTGTAGTGCAGCGTTTCTTGACGGTAGGGGGCAGTACATTCCATTAATCATAGCAAGCACGCGGTATTTGTAGTTTTTACCATTAATCTCTGGAAATATCCATAAAAATATTCTTGAAAATTAATAAAATGAGGCTCCATCATCGAAAGAAATATAGTCTGCTTCTCTGTGAGACAAACATTATAGATACAACATGAATTATAGATGCTGAAGTAAAATAAGTGAAAAACAGGTACATTCTTGGTTTAAAGAAATATCACATCTGCTCTGGTTTAAATGTCTAATAGCAGGAGGAATAAAAGATTTGGCATACCTGTGTCTGTGTTGTGAAATTATTCCCTTAGCTTTGTGGACCAGCTGTCTCTCCCACAAGGAGTTCAGATCCTTTTAATGGGTACCAATTATTTTAGAACTGACCTTAACAACACTTCAATGGCTGTTTTCATCTTTTTCAGATAAGACCACAAAGCAGCAGACAGAGGAGAAAGTTAAAATGCTCTCAAAAAGAGACTGATAAAAGATGCATGAAAAAGTTTTACAAATTTTAAACAAATTCAGCTTTCTTAATAAGGGCGTTCTCTGCTGGCATTGTTTGACGATTGATTCAGTGTTTCTATTAAACTAAGAGTGGGAATCAAGCACAGTACCTTAGTATTTATACGTTTAGATGATTTTAACCTCCCTTCCATGAATTGAACTTGCCTGCAGTTTCCCTCCAAGGTTCTGACCCCAAAACATGTCACACAAGTTTTGTAATTTTGTGGGTTTTTATTACAGAGCATGTTTTACACTAGGTTTACGTAAGTTTTGTAAGAACTTTTTACAATAAACAAAAAATATAAAGTCAACACTATTTTTATGCTCATTTGTGACACTCCAAAGCTCTGACAATTCACCCCTGAAACAAGTCCTCTAGACATTAAACACAAAAGATTATTTGAATAATAAAAATATATATATATATTTTAATCTTTTTACAGTGCAGGTTTCAATAAAAATTCTAACATTGAAGGTGCCAAATTTCAGAAACACGCATTTTTTATTATATTTTGTGAGTACTGAGGCTTTAAATAAAAAAACAACAACAAATTAATAAAAAAATATTAATTAATCTAAAAAAATTGGGACTTATGAAATACTTAAGTCTCCTGTGCATGTTTTTGTGCATTAGGAGGAAGTAGCCTACTCTATAAATGTTGAAGGAGGCAGGAAGCGATGAAAGATTTACAGCTCTAATTATAATCTGGCTATACAGAGACCAATGTAACTTTATTTGAAGGAACTTGAATTCAATTTGAGTTTTAGATAAGTCTCCAGTTTTATTTTTCAATGAATCCCTGCAACTGACAAGCGGCTCTGTAGCACAAATTCAGCATCTCACAGCTCAGTTCGGTGTTGAGCTTGGCTGGAATCTTTGTGCACACAGCGGTTAATATTCCTAGCTGCCCTGATTGCAGATTTCATAGATGTTTCAATCCAAGCATGAGGAAAGGCTGTGTGTTCTCCTGCAAAATGAACATTGCGTTCAGGGCGGAAGAGTTCTGCAGAATACTCAAGGTTTTGGTAAGGAGTGAACAGAGCAAATGCACCCAGGCTGTATGGATCCAGACTCCACTTCTTTACGATCACACCAGTGCAGAGGGAGCGGACGTACTCTCCGTGGATATTCACCAGATCTCTGAGGGCCATCTCTTTCAGCTCTTCATCACTCGCACCCTGGAAGAGTCGGGAGTCATCAGACCAGGTGTAGGAAGCCAGGAGGACGCCGATGCTGTCGTTTCTTGGAAAACGGTGGCTTGGGTAGTAAATGTAACGACAGGGTCCATCCGTGATGCTCTTCCCTCCGCAGATGCCATCGCTCGTCCAGAACTTTTCTTTGAAAGTGAGAATAATTTTGGTAGAGCTTTCATAATGAACCCCCCGCATGGCCTCCATCTTTCTTTGGGAGAGAGGTGGATCAAACTCTATGAAGAGGGCAGCTTTGGCCGTTGTGGTTACGAGAACAGCATCGGCATTGAGGCTTTTCAAAGAGGGCTCGTTTTCCCTCTGATACCACACAGTCACACCTTTATCTGAATATTGGATCCGTTTTACACGAGAGTTGAGTAAGATTGGAACATCCAGGACGGTCTTAAACGCTTCAACAAGACGATCTGTTCCTCCAGTGATTTCATCGTACCTACAGACAAACAAGATCAAATTTTATTTTATATACATTTTGTGATAATATTAGTCTTTTGGTCTCTTGCTATGATAAAGAAAAAAGGGGCAAAAAAATAAAACTAAATGAACAACACTAGAAGCAGGTATGGTCGCTGCATTTCTGTTTGCCATGTTGTTGCTTCGCTAGCAACTCTTCCAAATGTACAAAGTCGGTTGTTTGGTGATTTCAGCTAATTTCCGTCTGAGTTAAAACCAATCAGCATGAGTTAAACACAGTTACTCTCCCAGGCCATTTACGAGAACATACCCCTAGGCTGGTACTCGGTTCGTGAAATTTTGGGGCCGGTGAAGGTGAAGCTCACATATATGGGGGAATTCCGTTAAAATTACCCAGAGCTTCTGATAGTGTGCGCTTGAAAATGATTGAAGAAGCATTAACTGTAGGTGATTATAGAAGCATTACTGAAAAAAAATCAAATACATTTTTTTATTTAATAAATGTAAAAATAATGTTTCTTTTTTCCTGTTTGAAATGTCAACTGAAAACACACAATGTCTTCTTGGCAAATACAAACAATTTGTAAGATCAGCCTAAATAGATTCTATTATTCTAGGACAAAACGCCCTGGATCAGACTTCTTTTGTATCTAAAAAAACTTTACAAAATGACCAAAACTTGAAAGGCACTAAAATAAACAACATTAAAAATAGCTACAAAACAAGTTATGCAAGAAAAACAAGTACTTGAGAAAAATTGAGAAATTCAATATATGACTAGAAATGCACCGATACGATACTAGTATCGTGTATCGGCCCGGATACTGTGTAATGTACTCGTATCAGTTAAAGTTAACCGATACCATGAACCGATAATTAAAATGTGGGAACTCAGCAATAATTTCACAGAAAATGTACTTTGTTTATTTTGAAATTTTTGTTTGATGGTCATTTTTAATAATGATTAAAAAAAAAATCTGATTTACCATAATTTGTTATAAAAAGCAGAGAAGAAAATGAAACCTGTCTTCCAATACATTGCATTTTTTTGTGTGGTAGAAGTATCGTTATTGGTACTCGTTACCGGCAAGTACTCTGATCCAAGTATATGTATCGTATCAGTATGAAAACAGTGGTTTTGTTGCATTCCTATATAAGACACAAAAACCTGGTAAAAAGAAAGTTCCTTTTAGGCTTCCCATCTCCCTTCTGGCTGTAATGGTTTAGAAAAAAGAAAAATCACAAAAAGAATTAAAATATTAGCTGAGCTTACGTTGTGGCGTCGCTGACATCATTCTCGATGTAGATCATCTCTGTCAAAGCCAGATGCATCATGCTCTGCTCATTTAGCAAATCCCCAATCATCCTCAGAGCCCCTGGACTTAGACCACTTTCGGTTCTCAAATATTCCTGTAAAAAACAAAACACAAACTGGTATGACTGCTGGGTATTAGGCTGTTAGTTCCTCTGAACATTGTTCATTGATGATTATTTCACGTCATCTCATTGACTTGGTCCATTCCTGACCTTCGTTTTAGTTTATGTTTTCCTAAACCTAAACTAGTTTAATTTTAAATTAGGCTTAAATGACAAATAGTTTAAAGTATTCTACTGAAAATATCCAGATCTAGTCTTACAACACATTGAGAACCAGGACGTGTTTCATTTAAATCTACCAAACCTGGGAGCATAATGCAATTTCCTCTGTCCAATTGGTAAAGTAAAACAGAGGTAAAACTCTAACGTTGGTAATGGCCGAACTCCCCTCCGACTTCAGACATTTATACATATTAACAAGGATTTAGGAAGTGTGAAATTAAAATAAAAGGAAAATAACAGGCTGAAGAAAACATCTGATGCAAAAGTGGACACAAAAGACAGCTGAGGACATGTAGTGTTGATTATAAACAGGAAGTAACTACATTTTTTTTTCATACTATGTATTGTACTGTATATTAAAATGAGAAGAAGACCTAGTTACCTTTAAGCTTTACAAAGTAAATAAAACAAAATTGGTATTAATAAAAAGTAAGATTTAGCACATTTTGACCATTTGATTATAAAATTATTTCTTATATTATTATTTCCTAATTAAAAAAGTCTAGACTCACTCAAATATTTTATATACAGTACATATAATATAAAAACATATAAGAATAAGCTCAACAAAAAATACTAATATGTCAAGTTTTTCACCCTTACTCTGAGTCGTAATGTTCAGACTGAGCAAATCACTAAAAGAGAGCCGGTTCAGTCTAATTCCTCTGATCCATAAATCTGTTAACATCAGCAGAGGCAAAATTCAGCCCAGATGTTGTTACTGCCCGCTGCCTACATTGCAGAGCTTTACGTACAGCACAGCTTTACAAAGTCAGATTTTCACTTCGCTGTATTTTATTGTCAAAATCAAAGCCCTGAGCACCAAAACAACACTGCTTCTCACTTTCTAGCAAAAACTTGAACGTCTGCTTTTTCAGAACTTTTCTCCTTTAGTTGTATTTATTTTGGCACTAACAGCCTTCATTTGTTAGTATTTATTGACAGAAAGAACAGGAAGCCATGCAGTGAATGGCCAGGGCTGGGAATTGAATCAGGGACATCTGCGTTGACTGTAGCCTCTCTATATGGTGACTCTCTCTTCCACTTGGTGCCTCATTTTTTGGCTTTAATAACTTCCCCTGAACTCGGCTGATTAAAACCTAAATAAAACCTGTTGACGACCAAGCTTCAGTGAGCCTCTGAATCGGATTGTTATGCACTGTTTTACCTTCACAGAATAATGGTCATACTTCTTGAGCATAGCTTTGCAGCCGTGAGCCTGTACTTCGTCTTTGACCTTTAGAAACAAAATGATAAAAAAAGAGGGGATTTTATGAAGCATTGCAGGGAATAAATGTCACCTTAAAGCTGTGCTGTTTTAGTTTTCACAGGACAGAAATATTCCTTCTTCAACCTCACATACCTTTTTCAGAGCAATCTCTAGCAAATCTAGTGGTGATTTGTGATGTTCTTGTTCTGTGAGATTGTACTGCAGTATGTCGGGGTCTGCCATCACAGCGTATGTTCTATAACGCTTGTTGTGAATGAAGTAGAAGGTGTTGATGTCGACCATGTAGAATGGATTAATCTTTAAGCCGAATTCATTAATGAACCATCGGACAATGCTGTTGAAAGATACGTTCATGAGTCTTTGGCTCAAATGTTATTTTATGTTTACACCAAATATTGATGACCAATACCCAGATTCTCCTGGATGCGCCATTTTAACAAATGTTTTAGTGAAGAAGCTCAAGTAAAACGTGTCTATTGTGTTACCATCAGTTTTCTTTTCTCCTTTTTTAAAATTAAGGTCTTGAATGTCACTTCTGACCTCATGAGAACAACAGATTTTTGTTAGAAATAAAATGTAACCATGAAACCTAAACTCACTAGTGATAACTAGGGATCCTCATTGCTCCCAGATCAGCGTACCAGCCTTCCCTTTCATTCCTGTATGTCTCCACACGGCCTCCAACGCGGCTGCTGGCCTCCAGGATGGTCACCTTTTCCAAAACACATTAATAAATCATCACAGAATGGTTACTAAACAGCCAGAAGTGGCTTACTATTAATATCTGACTAACTACTATTAATATTTAAGGGAAAAAATTAAATACATAAAGCATTAAAATTATTCATCTAGACCACAAAATTATGGTTTCTTGTTGTCAGTACATTTAAAAGATGTAACACTACTATGTGAGAATCCATTGATACAAGGTGGGTTTTCCCCTTGTAATTCTTGCTTCCTCCCCTAGATGGAGCCTATACTCTACTATCTCTGTTTTTAGTGCCCCTTTCCTATTGTCCTACCTGTCCAATATCTACAGGATTCAGGACTCTTGAAAGTTAAGCAAAGCAAGGGAAAGTTATTTCTATAGCACATTTTCAGCAACAAGGGAAAATTAAGTTGATTTGGGTGATATGAGGAAAAACAAAAGCAGAAGTGAAACAATAAAAGGATAAATCACAACATCAGAGTAATGAAGAATATTAAAGCAAATTATGATTATAACACCCAGTTATCAATTAATCAAAGGCAGTTCTAAAAAGATAGGATTTTAGCCTTGTTTAATGGAACTCAGTGTTTCACCAGCTTTTCAGTCATCTGGAAGTTTCTTCCAGATTAGAGGAGCATGGAAACTGAAAGCTGCTTCTCCATATTTTTTTCTGATTGGAGGAAATGAGTGGCCTGGGTGGGTACAATCAGCGCCAAAGACCATAAACGGTGCTACTGGCTTGGCTGCTTTGCAACCCCCAGCCAATAGTGGGTTAAAGAGCATTAGGGCTTGGCATTTCAGCTTCTCAAAATGCATTTTCTTTATATTTAAAATATTCTCTACAAAAATATGTAAATAGTCTACACAGAGAAATACACTGATAGTTTGAATTTATAATGTTTAACCTGGAAGAGGCGGGGGTCCCTCATACTTTTATTGTGTATGAAGTAAATTTCCACAGCAATCTCTTCTTTAACAAGTATCTAATTAACAGCAAAAAGGATTCTTGCAGTTACCTTCAGAAGTTTGAGTTGCTTGCAGCGTTGTATAAACTTAGCAGCATATAAATAAAATGGTAGTATAAATTCATAGTTCTCCTTGACATGAAAACCTTAAATGCTTAACTAGAAGGAAACTGGACTTTTTCTCTTCTTCTCTAACTTGTAGTCAGAAAAATAACACTAATAGAACCACTGAAGTCAATAATCGGCAACTGGTTATGTTGTTCTGACTACAATTTGGAAAAGCATAATTTCCAACCGTAATTCGTATATTAAGAAGCATTTTGGATGGAAGGCAAAGGGGTTTCAAGAAACAAGAGGAGTCCATTTGTCTTTGGGACTTTAGGATCATATTTACCTGCTGCCACCATCCTTCAAAATAGCCGAATTCATCTTTAAAGTGTGAACATTGTGTACACTTCTAACCTCATGTCCTGCATCTTGCAGTAACTTGGCAGCTGTCAGCCCAGCCATACCAGCGCCAACTATAGCAACATGATGGGGCTTGTCGATGTGTAGAAGGCCATCCTGTACTATCTTCATCAGGTCTGCGTAGTCGGTATCGTTCAGGCATTTGGCCAAATCTTCCTTCACTTTGTTTGCAGTATTGTTTCTGCACACGGTGAGGAGCAGCAGGCAGATGGAAACTGGAGATGCACAAAAGATTTTAAGCCTTATTCTACAGCATAGGTTTGCAACCTTCACCATCCAAAGTGCCTTTTTGCACTCAATCCAGTGAAATAAAACTCATTTAGAGGCAGAAACTTTACTTGACCTTTAGAAAACAATTAAATTTTTTGATAACTAAAATGTGTTCTTGTTTTTAGGTTTTAAAATGAAGAAAAACCTCAACATTTTACAAAAAGTGGATGGAATCATTTTCTTCTATGAGGTTTTTGATATTTGTGGCAGTTTATGTAAACATGCACATAGTTTCAAACCTGATGATGAGAAAAAAATATCTAAAAAAAAAGTACTTTCAGGATCATTCTTTCAATGAAATTCAAAGCAATTATTCAATGAAAAACACAAAACACCAGTTAAAATCTGAATTTGGTATTGAAAAAACCCCAAACATTATTTGGTTTGTTATTGTTATTTAGACAAGGTGCTTGAGAGCCATTGTTGAAGGTCATTATAATGATTTCAGTAATACAATTCCTTCACTTTTTTTGCATGAAAAAATGGGAACTGGCAGCTCTTTATAACTTATAATCATGTTTCGTTAACACTGGAAATGGAGTCATATGTGTTATAATACACAAACTCTCTGAGTGTAGCAAAGTGGTTAGTGCAGGTGCTCAGAAAACAGAAGCCCTATCCTGAGTTTGAGTCTATCCCCTTGATCCTTATAGCAACCCAAATGTATTAAGTTGACCTAAAATCTTTACATTTAGTTCACTCAACAAAATTCATCATTGCAAAATCAACTCAAATCAGTTGGGTGGAAATGATTTACATATATTTATTATGTTCACCCAACAAGGTTTTTTTCTGAGTAAAGACATTTAAAAGTACATTTACTAATTTCTGATTTTAGCCCCAAACTCTCCTTGCATTTGGTATATTTTAATTTCAGAAAGAAACAGACAACCAGATTATTCACCTGTCATATTTATATAAACAGTTAGACCTGGAAGAATCTGTAACTTCAAACATGTTGTCAAGTGAAAATTTGTTCTAATTATTGTATAGTAGCAGGTTGTGGGCGTTCAGAAACGAGTGTACTTTCAGTTTTGGGTGTGTCCAAACTTTGTCTGCACGCTGAAAAAAGAGAAATGGGAATTCATCTTAAATAAATTGCTTTACTTCCTCGCAAGTAATCAAATTATGTTTTCAAGTTAAACAGATGCCAATAAGTTGATTAAGTTTGATTAACTTACTTGTTACCAATTGAAATATTTTATTTAGGTCAGAACTGATTTATCTTCTTAGAGGGCAAAAGTATGTCAATCAAAAGTTCTGCAATTTCATACTCATTTAAAAATTGCAATTCTGCATTTTATTAAGCATTCCAACGAAAAACTGTGGTATACTTACATAAGGTCCATGGCAGAACATGCACCCCCATCCTAAATTGCTCGTTCTTCCTTTAAGAAAAGCAAGGAAAATATCCTGCTAAGAGGCAAAAAAGCTTCAAAACGAAACACACTCAATATCATGAAGTCTGTGAATTATACAACATATTCTGTCATGCCTAGTTACATTTTATAAAGGTCAAATTTTCCAACTAATTTACCTAATTTCTAAAACAGCTATGATGTTATGTTGTTCAACTTAAGGGCCAATTATTTTATTTATTTTTTTGGTTCGAGTTCATCTCACGTTATCTATTCTTTTGTCTTAAAACCCTCAAAAACACAACCCTTGTCGAAATTTGCTTATTGATGATCAATCAAAGAATCCTACCTGAAGAGGAACTTAAATGGTGCAGAAGAGAGATGCTGGCACTTCGCTCCAATGTCGTGTTCTTTACTCTGGTTTAATATCTACCTTACATGCCTTGCCAAAAGGGGTGGGTCTTCCTCTAAAGTGAAAACAAAACAAAATAAAATAATTTGTTGGTTTGATTTTTTGGTTTCTCTTTTAATTAAGTCATGCAACCAGCTGAGCAATCAAGTCTCATAATTAGATTAGAAACAGATATAAACCTGTTTATTCATTAACGTTTTTTCAACTCCTGCCAAACTGACCTGTATCTCTCCATCCTCAGATTTTTACTTTGCACCCAGAGGGATGATGGCTTCAACAAAACCAAAGAAATTAGTTAAATACTTTCAATTTCATCCCAGCTGCTGTGGTTTGTCGCTTCCACTCTTTAGGGAAAAAATATGACATTGGGATTTTTTGTAGAAGTTTGCCAATTGCCTGAATCATTCAATCAGCTGATCGACAACAGCAAACTAAGCCTCATGATCAGTTAAACATAAACAGGGAAATGGTACCAAACATCACAAATGTTATCTTCCTTTATGTGGTGATTAAATAAAAAAAAATGTTCCTCCCTCAGTCACATGCCTATCTGACCTCTGCAAGACGGAGTGATGTCTGTTGGGATTGAAAAAGGAGAAGCGAGAAAACTACTTTCATTTTCAGCCAAATCGCTCTGGTTAGTTGACTGTGGTGTTCAGTAAATTTCCAAATTTTTGAACTATTTCTACCATTCCTCAGTCATCAGAATCAAACTGAAAGCACCGAAAAGGAATAATTAAAAAACAGAAACATTTTATGTTGGACTGTGGAGTCACATTGAATAACCAAAGCATCTTCAGAGTTCAGCTCTACACAGGTTTGGGATCAAATAAAGAGGTTTACATTCAGGGTATTAAATTAACAACTGTTACAATAAAAACTGTAACCAGTTCTTAATGTAGCAGATTTCTAACCACCCGAACCTTAATTATCCTTGTAGTTATATATACTTGCTGGTTTTAGAGTTTTAATCTCATCAGGACCAGTAAGGTTCAGGGAATCTGGGATTGTTCAAATCGTCAACAGGCCACTGTTTTTCTCCCAGTCTCATTGACCTTGTATTTTTCTCCACTTCACTCTTGTGTGGAATTCCACAGGGCTTTGTTTTAGGTCCCCTCATTCCCTTTAGTTTTATTTTATTCCCAGTTAGTTATTTTCTCTGAAAATTGGGCTGTTTTTGCTGCTGTTATGCAGATCACAGTCAAATTTAAGTGACTCTCAATGACAGCAACCCTGCATTGTAAAAATATCTGGAATCAAACAAATGTTTGGCTTAGTCCAGAACTCGTGCAAATATAAAAACGTTTTTGTTTCACGCCACCAACCCACATTTTAAAGCTGTTTTGCTTGGAAGCCTTCCATGTTCTATCCATCCTTCTGTCAATGCCTTCACCCCTCTGAACCAACCTGTTCTCTCACAAGTAATCCTCAAATCAGGTTTGACAGGTTTGTGCTTTATCTGTTGCAGGTGTGCAGGATGGCATAGTGTGACTTCGTAAAACTGACGGGTATCTAATAACGCCTGATTTTATCTCCTGTTTTTTTAAGTTATCTTATGTAAATCTAAATGCTGTAATTACCGGTACCTTTCAATTTCCCCTCTGTGGGACAATTAACCATGATTCTATTCTATTCAACTAAATTCTATCCTATTCTGTAATCTGTAACCTCCCGACAACAACGACATCTTATTTAATGTTCTAAAATCTGGTGTAAAATCTTGTTTACTTAATTTAGTTTTATGCTGTTTTTTTATGTTGTTCTTGTCACTTGTGTGTTATGTCTTTTATTCAATTCACTTATTTTTTCACAAAGCACATTAACAACAATGTGGTTGCCCAAATTGTTGTCCAAGTAATAAAGTAAAAAAAACACACACAAAAAAAAACACACAATGAAACTATATAATATAAATAATACAGTAAAGTACACATGATCCCAAATCCTATCCCAACTGGATTACTAGAAAAGCACTAAGAGAGTACAGACCCCAGCCAAGGCAGCTCAGCTGTGTCAGTCCACTTCTGTTTTAGATTCTTTGACCATGAAAAGCAATATTATTTGTTCAGCACTTTTTCATGAAAATCACTTTTTTGGTAATGGCAGTTTTCTTCTGGATCTAGCTCCATGGCTTTTGAAGACACAAAAAATCAATTTACACACTTCAGATTCCACAAAGTTTGGCTATATTTTAGTGTTTGTTGTATGTTTTTACATTAATTTGTTCCCTTTCAGTTATCAAAACTCCAAAGGGCCCCTATTTTATTTTTGTTCGGGATCAAATCTCGAATTTTGGCAGAATCCAGATCAATCTTTAGTATCATAATTAACTTTTTGGGAAGTTATTCTGTTTTTTTCCAGGTTTTTTACAGAGCGCTCTTGCTATTTATTGTGGAGCTACATGAACCTATGCTGAAAACAGCTCTGTCTCACAATGATAAAGAATCTTGTTAAAAATTCCTGGATCCAGAGAGTGACCCAGATCACCCTCAAATTCTTATCACGTATTCCTGTTCCCATTGTAGATAGATAGTGTGGGTCTTTTATGTAATTCTTATCCTTTTTGTTTGGTTTAAGTTTGACTCAGGTTAACGCTCTTATTTGTTTTATCAGTTTTAAAAACATGTTTTGCAGTTTCTTTACATTTAATGTCTACATTCATATAATTTTTGTTTTTATTCTCTTGTCCAAATGGATCAGACAGCATTTGCTAAGATTCTGACAGAAAATGAAGTGATCTTATTACACAATCTTAACAATTTAACTGCAGACAGCATGCAGGTGCTCTACAACAGCATATTTTGTTATGGCTTTGGAGCATACTGTATGCATATCAATCAATCAATTAAACAACTTTATTCAAAAAGCACCTTTCATACAATGAAATGCAGTTCAAAGTGCTATACAAAATTAATTAATTAATTAATTAAAATTACTTTGTGTGATGATCCTTATCTACTCTGGTAAGGTGGAATATGCCCTTCTTGCTGGATGGTAGGCACCGTTGCCTTGCAGCCAGAAGGTGCTGGGTTTGTATCCCAGACTCTGCACTGAGTTTGCATATTCTCCCCACGCATTTGTGGGTTCTCTTCAGGTTCTCCGTCTTCCTCCCATAGTTAAAAAACATGACTAGGTTAATGAGTCTCTCCAGATTCCTTTTTAGTGGGAGTGTATGTGTTTGTATGTGTGCGTGGTTTTTAGCCCTGTCTCTTTCCTGTGATGGACTGGTGACCGGTATAACCTGACAATAAAGGTAGGAAACAATAAATTGTTACACTCCATTTGAAATATGTGCATACATTCACATGTGAATTCTATTGATGAAATAGTAATCAGCTAATCTGCTGAATACGTCTAATTTGTAATTGTAAAAGTCTTGAGGTTTTAAGCGAACATCCAATGAGATAAAACATGCACAATAGATTTAATCAAACAGGCAATATAGAAAGAAATCTTTGTTTTAGTAGTACATTTTTCGAAAAATTATACAGACAGGAAAAAAACTGTTTTTATTGTAAACTCTTAAAAACGTCTCCATGTTTAACTGTAAAATGCAAAAGGCAAAAACAAATCGAATATAATATGTTACAAGATGTTTCTCTTAAAGCAAATAGACAGTATCCCATATTAATATTGTTTTGTCCTGAAACTACAGTACCTAACCCATTTCAGAGCTCGTCTCGCTGTCTGCATTTATCTGAAAACAGTAATGCCTCCTTGTTAATGTTGGTAGCGGCTCTGATTGCTGACTTCATCGCGGTCTCAATCCAGGCGTGGGAGAAGGCGGTGTGCTCTCCAGCAAAGTGAACCCTGTCTTCGCTCCTGAAGAGCTCAGCAGCATACTCCAAGTGTTGATAAGGTGTAAAAAGAGCGAAGGCGCCGTGGCTGTAGGGGTCCTGACTCCACTTCTTAACCAGAACACCGGTGCAGAGAGACCTGACGCGCTCACCGTGCAGCTGCACTAAATCTCTGAGAACCAGCTCCTTCAGCTCTTCATCACTGGCACCGAGAAAGAGGAGGGAGTCGTCAGACCAGGTGTAGGAGGCCAGGAGGACCCCGATGGAGTCGTTTCCTGGGAAACCATGGCTCGGGTAGTAGATGAAGCGTGAAGGTCTGTCGGTGATGCTCTTCCCCCCTCTGATCCCGTCTCTCTCCCAGAACCGTTCGCTGAAGGTCAGAAGGATTTTGGTAGAGCTGTCATAATGGACCGATCGCAGGGCCTCCATCTTCTGGATGTTGAGCGGCGGATCGAAGTCCATGTAAAGAGCTGCTTTAGTCGTGGTCGTCACAAGAACAATGTCAGCATTAATGTGATGAAGAGAGGAGTCTTGGTCTCTCTGGTAGGAGACAGTGACTCCTCCACCTGTTTTGCTGATACGCTGAACCTTTGAGTTCAGGAGAAGAGGGACATGAAGCACCGTGAGGAAACCGTTGGGGAGGAGGTCCGACCCACCAATCACCTCATAGTACCTTAAAAACAAGAAAGAAAAGCTGGTATCATCACCTGGATTCATCCAAAAAAGTAATATGGATGTTTTGAAATGATCAGTATAAAGCGGCAGGGACCCACCGATTAATTTCAAAGCACTATGTATAAGTGGAATGTTTTAATCTTTTGGAGTGGACTTCACATTTCCCCCAATGAGGGAAAATAAAAGTATTTTCTATTCACA
Organism: Apricaphanius iberus; assembly: GCA_028564705.1. Taxonomy (NCBI): domain Eukaryota; kingdom Metazoa; phylum Chordata; class Actinopteri; order Cyprinodontiformes; family Aphaniidae; genus Apricaphanius; species Apricaphanius iberus. The sequence goes on from JAPXFQ010000972.1 coordinate 464,733, forward strand.
TTTAATTTAAAAACTAGATAAATATAACTTCTTATGGATCATATTTTAGGAAACAAAACCTAAACCTAAATGAAATTACTGATTGTGTTATCGGAAGTTCCACAGAAATTTGGAGGGTAAGTGGCAACCGCGCGGATAAGTAAAGGCCTTGATTTATTGAAAAACAGGGAAGAAGCCTTTTAGCAAACATGTTACATCAATGCAGAGAAATAAATAGTTCATTAATGATATCTGAGACCCAGGATCTCCAACCAACAATCGTTCACGAAACGGGTTTCCCAGTGAAAAAAAACAACAAATGAGACATCTTAGTCTAGTAAGTCCAGTCCCTGGGAGCTACCATCCAGTAACTTTTTGATGCATCCTTTTTTCAACTCAAGTAAATCGTTACCAGGCTTCTGCAGATGTGAATGACATACTGTTGAAGAAAATCAGCCGTTGGATTCAGGGATGTTGGAGCAGGTATGCATCTAAACATTGCAGGACAGTAGCTCTCGAGGATTGAACTTGGATATCTTACTCTATTTAGGCCTTAGCTGGCGTTTTAAATCTAAAAGGGTTTTCTAAAAGAATATGGTGGAAGAACAGTTTTGAAAAGTTGCATCTGGATGAACCCCAAGTAATCACAAAAGACGAGGCTACAGTTGAGATGCTTGGCTATGCAGAATCGGCTGCATGTTTCAAGAAGACCAGTCATGAGGCTCAGAGGTGGACAGCTTTCGATTAGCGACATTTTTCCGGGCACTGGACCACCTGCAGGACAACTTTTGGTATTACTGAAATGAATATAATATATGTTAAGACATTTAGGTTGTAACTTTATTTCCTTTGTCACTCTTCAGTAATCAAACAGTAGGCTTTTAACTGTATCCAGCACTCCACAAGTTTGGGCAAATCAACAGGGACACTTTGGCTGCTACGGAAATAATGCTTTTGTTTTGCTGCACAGCTCGGTTCTGGCAACTTACCAAACAAGAAGAAGGTGTGGTTAGTAAAGGAAATGCAATATTCAACAATAACTTCTATGAAACACTAGATGTTTGTTAGGTGGAGCTTTGCAACTATTCTGTAACATTTTTCTGAGGCCTGGAAATAAAACTTATCATGAGCAACAAACCGTTCCAAATACTTTACAACATGTTTTGCAATACCAGTAACTGTAGATTTTGCTTTTCTATGATCACCAAAACCTTACTTTGAATGCCAAAATAATGTTGGTGTGGTTCAACGACGCAATTAACAGAAATCTGAAAGGGAAGGTACAAATGTGATCATGTTTTTAACTCTGCGGGGGGGGGGGATTGATAGAACATCTGTTGAAGATTTTAAAAAAGTATATAAAAAAAAAGGTATGTTTCCCAAATTGGATTTCCAGCTGTGGTCAGGGCCGTAGACAGCTGTTTGGCCTTACGTGACATTATCGCTGATGTCTGTTTGGTCATAGATCATCTCGGTCAGTGCAGTGTACATGAGGCTCTCTTCATTTAGGAGTTCCCCAATCATCCTGATGGCCTCAAGGCTCACATTTCCTTCCTCTTTTAAATATTCCTGTTAAAAAAGGAAAGGAACATTATTTTTACTTATTTCCAAACATAGAGAGTAATACAGTTTAATGATGAAGACGTCAGTGAATTTGATTATTTTGCATTTTCCAGTTTTTAAATGTTTTTTAAATGACAGGTTTGCTTCACACCTGATAGTCCAGTACAATCTGTTTGATTTGGGAACAAACCGAGCCAAGGCCTAGGTTTTTAGACGGACCAGAGTTTGCGTTTTTGTTCCAAATCGGAGTTTGATTATAGCTGACTAAACAGGGGTGTTGAAGCTGAGTCTCTTTCCTTCTTTACTGTCCTTACAAACCTCATTTCTTTCGAGTTTTTTGTCATAAAAAAGTATAACTTCGAATGTTATATGGACAAAGAAATCTGGATAAAACGTCTGAAACAGGTTTTGAATGTAACAGGTTGAAAACATATTGAATCTCTCCAATTTTTAACTGATTTTACTTGCTCTTTCTTCTCATCCCCGTTTTACCCACTTTGAAGTAATGTGTAAATAGGTGTAAATGCTTTTTCAGTCACAGGAGCATAAAGCCCATTCCACTACATTTAGACATTCCCCCATTAACGCAAAATTCACACACTGATGGGGGCCAGCTCCATTGTACCCACATCTGCCACTGGACAGACTCATGAATCATAAGATGTGATGAAATAAGGCTTTTTCTTACCTTCACGGAGTAATGATCGTACTTCTTCAGGGCCGCCTCGCAGCCATGAGCTTCCACTTCATTTTTGACCTACAGAAAAAGAAAGAAACACTTAAATTTTAGATTGTGGAAGCGGCAAAAGCCTGAGGTTTTATAGCTGCTGTCACTGCAACCATCTATTGATGAGTTGGTTTCCTCTGGGCTTTTTAAGGAAATACAAATTACAGGAATTTGGAGTTTGTGCCACAAAAAACTAACCATTTGTGATCAAAATCATCCATAATTAATGTGGTAAAACCTGAGTTTTCTCAGAATGTATTATATCCATTCGTGGATGTTTACTTCTTCACTTTCTATCAAATGACCGAATCTTGATCAAAGTTTTGAAAGCAAAAAAAAATTTTTTATCTACAAAGCATTAAACAAGGTGGTTCTGTTCAGAGCAACTAGACATGACTTTGTTGCGTGACTTCTGCTCATTATTTGCATTGCATGCCATAACATGATGGTATTTAACTGCTTAGCGTTTGCAGGAATGCGTATCCAACCCACCTCCAAGATTTATATCTACGATGACGTACACCAGGATTTAAACTCCGTTTAAAAAAGCTTGGTTTTTGTGACATCTGAAATTTTAGCGTCCTAAATACACCTTAACTGAAGAAATGCAGATCTCTTGGCATTTTAATACTTTAAGTTATCCACAATCCTCTTCAGGTGACAACACATATTCAGCTACAAGCACTGGGTAAGCGTTTCCAACTGTTTAGGGTTTCGCCTTTGAGAAACATGCAGGTTACACCTTAAGTAACCGCAGGTCAACTTGCTGGCTCCTTCATGTTACACTGTGGATATGGTGGTCTTAAAGAGACGATCAGAGTTTTTTTTTTCTTTCTGCCGAATCTGAACTTTTGGAACGGTGGTTCCAGAGTTTGAGTTTAACAAAGAAAAGGCTTACATCATCAACCTCCACTCCTCAATGCAGACACGTAGAGATCTCAAGATGTTTTTGTCACACTGAGAACAGAACCAATGATGGACAGACATTCCTACAATGTGCTCAGTGTTGCAGATGGATCCTTGCCAACCCTGCAGATCTATGTTTGTCTTCTTGTTTTCACCAGTGTTACAGGAACATCAAGTGTTTGCACCCGCTCAGCTATTGCTGCAAGTTTTTACCATGCTATAGTGCAGGGATCGGCAACCTTTACCACTCTAAGAGCCATTTGGACCCGTTTCCCACAGTAAAGAAACTGTGAGCCCCAAAAGCTTATGAAATTTAAATGAAATAACACTGCATATAGCTGTCCTTTGCATTTATGCAATGTGTTGGCTGAATAAGAAAAGGAGTATTTAAATTAACAAATAAGAAAATTATGAAATACACAAAGTAATATGCATTTAAAATAATTATCATACTTGGTTAATGTGATTTCTGTACATGAACCTATGCGCACAGCGACTGAACATCTGTGATGTGCTTTCAGTGAAGTTCATGTTTTCATTTGAAAACACCTGCTGCTCACATACATATATGGATCCAAAGATCGACATGCCTCTGAATTAACATTTTTTCTTGCTCACATAAACGTCTGGGAGAGCATTATAAGTTTAAAACAAGTTTGTCTGGTTTGGGGAGTTTTTCAGTTTAAACCACATTTGTGACTCTGAGCGAGAAGAGCCTTCTGACGGGCAAAATCTTCAAGCTCAGCAGTCAAACTTTAAACGTTGACACCAATATCTTATACATTTTAAAATGTCTGTGTCGGCTGTGCTGGCCCGTTCCATCTTAATATCAGGTTGACTCACACCTGCCAAAGCAGTCGTATTCAGCAGGGATTGATTGGTTTCCAACCACCATGAAACAGATGTTTATGGCTTATGGTTTTCTTTCAGAGTTTTTTGTTATAATTCTTAAATGACCTATGTTACTGAACTGACCATACATTTCATAGGTTCCTTGAATGCCCCATATGTGTGCAGATGCAGCGTACAGACAGCTTCCGCCTTATTACCCCTTTGTAAAGAGAGGTTTGAAAGATGAAGGTAAAAAAACAATGTTTGTGTGGCTCGGTATTATATTCATGCACATTTCTTTTTTAATTTGAAAGATAAAACGTTTTTTTTTTTTTTTTACAGTGAAATCAGCGCCATCTCTCTGTATGGCGAAATGAACAGAGAGAAGTTTATCACGCTTGACTTCGAGGTGTAACCGTTGTTATTGTCGTTATTATTGCCGGAAACACCGCCCAGTGAAGAATGGTTTAGCAATATTGTTGTCCAGGTGGAAATCGGGAGAAATTCATAATAAAGGTGGCCCTGGAAGATTTTTGGGAGGGGCACTGAAATATGGGACTCTCTCGGGAAAATCGGGAGGGTTGGCAAGTATGCTTGGACTTGGCCAGTGGGACCTAGATTCATCCCAAAAAGTTTCTACCTAACAAAAAAAAGTGTTTTATACGCGTGGCTTTTATCATATATTTAGTATGTCATACAACCCTTCCAAAATCATGACATATCTACAAGCTAAAACTCAATAAAGTTTGTGAGGTAAAGAAACCATTTTCCCAGCCGTATGACATTAATTATATCTGAAGCATTGACCTGAATCAAGCTGAGATATTCTGGATCTTTTCCACACACCTTTTCCAAAGCTCTTTGTAGCAATTGATCGGGCGTCATCCCTTTCTCGTCGTCTCGCACCTTGTATTTGAGGATATCAGGGTTTGCTTTGACTGCGTATGTTTTTTTCTTCACCCCATTGACAAGGTAGAAGGTGTTGTTGTCATCCATCATGAACTTGCTCAACTTCAGGCCCAGCTGTTCCACAAACCAAAGGACAATACTGTTGGCAAAAGAGGGGGTATTGAGTGAATTAGCCTTAAACTTTAAGCTAAGCTAAAACTCTCAATGACAAATAAAGGCAGTTTAAATTAAAACTAAAAAAGACATTGGTTTTATTCTGATGTTACAACAGAAACACTTGAAGTATTCCCTTTCTAGGGATCGATTCCTCCTCCTTAGAAACTGGTTTAACTGGTCATAAGTGTATCAACAGTTGTTTTTGTTGCTTGCATGTATTCTTGTCTATTTTTCTATTGCCAGGTTTTAACTTTTCCATCTAGGTGTTGTTCTATTTTCCCCATTTGCCAATCTTTACATGTTTATTATTTTACATCTGTCAAATGGTAATATTTAGGTTTCCGGTCTTAACATTTTTATTATTCAGTAGCTGATAAACTTAGGAGCTAAGGAGTGTCATATACAAAATAACTTGAATAGCTAATGCAACTCTTTCATTCCTTTTAGTGACTCAGTAAGTTTTCTCTAATCACAACTGTAAAAGGTTTGACAATGTATAGAATATTAGCTTTTGCTTGTAAAACTTACTGGTGAAAACTTGGGATTCTCATGGCTCCCAGTTCAGCGTACCAGCCCTCGTTTTTATTCCTGTAGGTCTCCACTCGCCCACCAACGCGGCCACTGGCTTCCAATATGGTCACCTTGTTGAAATGAACATAAAATTAGCTTTACAGGAGGTATAGAGTCAGTCTTTGTACACAGTTCTGTAAAGCACAAATCACCAACTTGAAAAATTATGTATAAAAATTGATAAATAATAAAAAAATACTATTTGAGATATATTAATATCTCATCATTAGGGTGAGAAGCATCCAGGACAGGTCACCAATCCAGGGAGGCACACAGGATAAACAATCATGCACACACTCATACCTTGTGGTCATTTAGAGGAACCAATCAAATGTACAGTCATGATTTTAGATGCTCAGAAGAAGCCGGAGGACCCAGAGAAAATATGCAGGCTTCATGCACAAAGATACGAAAGATGCAACATGCAAACCCCAGAGTTTCATGCCTCAGTGCAAAAGTATTTGCAATTGGCTCCATCCTACAAACCCTCTTTAGAAATTTAGAAAGTGTGGTGAGACAGTGGTTTGAGTTCCCATCTGGTGCCTTTCTCTAAGCTGACGTTATATGTTTTCCCTTTGTTTGCATTGTTTTCTCTGCATTGGGGGCCTGTATATTCTCTGTTCTGCCACTAGCCCAATGACTTGCTAGCACATCATCCACACCCTGAACAAGATAGGCAGATGCAGAACATTTTTAGGATTGAGAAAAATATTGATTGAGACAATAATTTATCTTGTAGAATCAGAAAAGGAATCAGAAAGGTTTAACATTAGGAAATTGATGAGGTACTTTGTCTTGCTTTTGAGATAACAATGACGATGCTTAATTGCTGTTTTTTTAGCTTTTTGTGTTTTTTTTCATAAATGCGTTTTTTAACTTTCCATGCTTTTATCATATGTTTGGTTTCTTTACCACCAAATCACATAAAATACCATCCATCCATCTTCTTAACTGCTTATCCAATTCAGGGTCACGGGGCAGCTGGAGCCTATCCCAGCAATTATCAGGCGTTAGGCAGGGTACACCCTGAACAGGATGCCAGTCTGTTGCAGGGCCAACACAGAGAGACAGACAACCATTCACACTCACATTCATTCCTAGGGACAATTTAGAGTGATCAATTCACCTATCATGCATGTTTTTGGACTGTGGGAGGAAGCCGGAGTACCCGGAGAGAACCCACGCATACACGGGGAGAACATGCAAACTCCATGCAGAAAGACCCTGGGCTGGGATACGAACCCACGACCTTCTTGCTGCAAGGCAACAGCGCTAACCACTGCGCCACCGTGCAGCCCCCCCGTGGGTTCAGGTGATGATCAGTGCAAAAAAACAGACAGGTGACATAGACAGAGCAGGTGGTGGGAACAGATTCACTCCTCCTTTCCACTGGACGTGTACGTGGTGCGTAATGTAAGTCAAACATAATACGTGGCTGATAGCCCCGATATTCATTAACACAGTATTATGTTTTTCCCCTGCATGCTACTGTTTAAGTTATACACTTGTAATTCTGCTGTGATTCTCTGATCTCCCAGTGATACGTGTGTATAAAGCTCCTGGTGGGAAAGGAAGCACAGCTGCTTTCGCAAGCAAAAAGCGTCTGTTTCATTATGTGCCGCTTATGCTGCCAGTGGAAAGGAAGGGTTAGAGTTATTGTTCATGAGTCCATCAGAAAAGGGGAAGAAATAGATGAGAATTATGAATTGGGTCACATTTACCCGGTGTCCAGCATCTTGAAGCAGTTTAGCTGCTGTCAGTCCAGCCATGCCAGCTCCAACAATAACTACATGATTCGAGTCATTGATGTGCGGAAGACCTTTTTTCACCGTCTCCATTAGAACATCGTAGTCTTTGTCCTGCAAGCACTCAGCCAGATGTTCCTTCAGACTTATAGCAGCAACGTGGCTGCAGCAAATCAGCATCAGCAAGCCGATGACTGCTGGATACACTAAGAGAAATAAAACTATACCATTTACAATGGAAATGGTTTATTGAAAACAGTTTAAAAAATAAATAGAAGCTATAAATGTCTAATTTACAGTTTACACCTAAAGGAAACATTTATTTTCTAAAGATCAAAGGAGGACAAGTCACATGGGTCACATGGATGTTAAGCAAGAATAAAAATTCAAAGCTTCAATAAAGTTAACCTCAATTCCAAAAAGCAGAACTAAATATTCTTCAGAGGTTTTTCCCGCAGACAGGATGTGAAAGAACTGTAGAGAGATTGCTGATGTGTACTTTCTGCACATCTTCATTCATCACTTTGCTTCATTCATACACGTCCTACTCTAATTACTCTTACTACAGTCTGTAGCTGGAAAAAAAGAGCATTCATTAACATTTTTCAACTGGAAATACTTACATAATTTAGATTTCTCCTCATTCTGACCCATCTTAGATTTGGTTTCTTTTCTTCTCTGTTTAGTGAAGAAGCAGACATAAGATCAGACATGTTTCAGTCTCACCTTTTAATGTGAAAAAACTTTACACCACTGCATTTCTGGTACCAATCATGTCAATGTTTTTGGTGTACTCTATTGTGATTTAATAAGAAAAATATAAAAAATTCACATTAATATATTTGAGGAAATCTTTAACATAAAATACTGTGCAAAAAGCCTGCATTCTGTGTTTCATGATATAATCTCAATATCTTTAAATCTATATGCAGATATATCTTCAGTTGAAGTGGCAATAACAACAAAATTCTGATTTTTTTTGTAACCCTAAACAAAGGCAACCTATAACGTCCAAATAGCTTTCTGGTATGGGTAAAGGTAGTCGTTATTGGTAATTGTCTAAAACAAATACAAAAATACCTAAAATATTGAAAAATTTAAAAAAAAATCCATTAATGCAAATAGTTGGAAAAATAAATAAATAAATAAATATATATATATATATATATATACATATAGGAGTGTCTTACCTACAGATGCTCCCAAACGTCAGATGTGCAGCTGTACTTGGTTGAGAGGCTGTTATAAACACTTTCGGTTTGTCCTGGGACTCTGTTATTGCCAAACAAGTTCTGCAGGAGTTTATGACTCATCTTTTTATAGGCCTGTCTCATCCATAATCTATTAAGTCACCACACATATAGAAATAAATATAACAATCCACCTTTGGACCAACAAAATTGAAATATGATTTTTATATTTGTCTGGTTGTTTCCTAAATCTGTGCCAAGTCACACGCCTGGCATAGAAGTAGGAGCTTGGCACACAAGCATTCTCATACCATGACTGCTGCACCAAAGGAAATACTTATACTTTTGTTTGAGGAGCAGCAATCAACTATCACTGTGTCACCACCGTCAAGATTTTAATCCGATAAACCAGAGCTTGGATAAACAGAAGGAAGTTTGGACCAGAAAGTTTAGCTGAAGGCTGCTTTGGTTCAGTGTGAGTTTCCAACATGCCCAATGTAAGCAACCAACCATGATACAGGCCAAGAAACCGTGAAAAGGGTCTAAAGGGTTAAGGAAAAAAGGTGAATGCACAAACTGCAATAATGTATTTTAGACTGAAGGTGTTACATTGCATAAAATCCTCTTTGGAATCATGTCTACACTGACAGTGCTTAACTATCTGCTCCAAAAGTCAGATGACTCAGAATGGTGTCTTTTGCAGGTGAGATGCGTCTTTCCATTATTATGTTGATATTCCTTTTGCAGATGAGAAGCCTTCTTGAAGTTAATTTATATATATTGCATGCTATTTACCACACAAAGTAAATACATATTTTTCCAAATAATATTTGAATTTGTGTGGTGCAAGGTACTACACAATGCCAACCGTGTGGTTTTCAGTAAAGATATTCTAAGCTTGGTCACTGAGATGTACAGTACTGATCGAAAGAGGAAGCTGTATGGAGTATGGCTGTATTACACAAGACCTGTAAATCTAAAATCAGCTGCTTTGGGAGTAAAGCACTGGTTTACAACATTCGTCTTCCCTCAGAACTAAAATTTGAGTTTTTAGAGAGGTATCATATTGTAAGTTACCACCATTTTTTTCTATTTACATTACCATAGCTATCACAAATAAACTGATCTTTGATGCTACTTGCTCCTGTATTTTTCATTTCATATATTTTATCATTAAACTTGATCAAATATAGACCATGAATGTCATTTTATTTAATACAATATTATCTGCAAAATATCAATGGAGTCATACTGTGCAAACAAAAAGTATTTATGTACTTTATCACATTGATTTATAGGAAAAATTCATAACTGGAGGATAACGCTAAAACAGATAAAACACAGTTACACAGTAGTTTTGAAAATGTTTCTAGCTTCCATAGATTCATATTTTATCTAATTTTGAATGTTATGAAAGTGGATTTCAGTAGAACCAGGAATATGTCAAACACCATTTCAAATAACAAGAGAAGCGGAGGTTCTGAAGGTGTATGGAATTATAAATTCTCAACTGGACAAGAGTCTAGACTAGTAACATGAAAGCAAAGCGGTCTACAAGAAGACACATGTTGAGGAAACATAATTCACTGTTTGTATCAAAATGTCGCATATCTTGTATGAAAGTCTGTTTTTGAGGGTGCAATCTCTTCCGCCATCATCGGTTGTGGTAGCAGCATCAAAGCCCCCGGCATAAAAAAGGTCAACAACTGAAACTGAAACAAACAAGTGCCATGAAAGCCAGGTTCCAGGCAAGGAATTACAACAGATAATTATTGTCCAACTCAGCCCTATAAACAGACAGGACTCTGGAACTCAACTCCTGGGGAGGGACTGCATGGGGTTTTACAAACTCCTGACTGAGTAAACCATCTCTGTGCAGTCTCTGGTTCGAAGAGGACAGATTCTGACTTTCGGTTTGCCCAAGAACACAACTTATGATGCAGCAGTTTATGGCTCATCTTTTTATACGTCTTTCTCATCCATAATCTATTAAGTCACAAAACATGAAAATGAACATCAGGACTCATGATCAGAAAATAAAAATCCATCTTTGGACCAACAAAGGTTGTTTCCTACATTCCTGCCAAGTCACGTGCCTGAAATAGAAGGGAGAGCTTGGCACAAAAACATTCTGATACCATGACTGCTGCATCAAAGAAAAAATAGTTTTGCTTTTTGTTTGAGGAGCAGCGATCAGCATTCACTGTTACCCCCAACAAGATTTGAATCTGATAAACCACAGTTTGGATAAACAGAAGGAAGTTTGGACCAGAGAGTTTTGCCTAAGGCTTGTTAAATTCAGTCAGGTCCAACATGGATTTCCAAAATGCCCAAGTAAGCAAGCAACCATTATACAGGTCAGGAAACCAATGCAAGAGTCTACAGCGTTGAGGAACAAAAAAAATGCAAAAACTACAATAATATATTTCAGACTGAAGGGTTTAAAATTGTTAAATTGCTTTAAAAACTCCGCCGGGTTCCGGGCTCGGCCCGGGGGTCCTCGGACGCTGGCGGTGCCTGGGGCGTCTCTTATTGGCGGGGAGGCTTTTTACCATCTAGCACAGGCGCTCTTTTTAACGGGGTGCGCTTGGGACAGGAGGGGGGAGGGCGTTGAGGGTGAGGGGGGGGGCTAAACTCAACCTGGGTGTCTAGTGACATGTGTTTTGTTAGCAGTGTGAATGTTAGGGAGGATTTAGGTATGCCCCTGGCATGGGGGCTGGTGGATTGCCGGGGCCCCCATGGGGCTCGGCGGTACCGCTGCCGTGGGCCCCGACTGGACGTGCTGGGGCCTCCCACCCCTGGTGGATCGGGCCGAACGGGGGTGCCTATTGGAGTCAGCAGGGGAGCTGGCTCCCTGGGGTTGGAAATGGTCACCCCAGTTATTTTCTCCCCATCCCCATGCCTCTGTCCACCTGCTCCTTCATTCTACCATTCACAAGGCCTTGGGACGTGGGCACGTCACTGGGGTGCGGGATGGAGCTTCCGTCTTCGCTACCCGGTGGCGGCCTGGGTCCCGATTTTATTGAGCAATTTAGACACTACACTTGCAACATTTACAGGGAACGCACATGTAGGGACCTGGCGGTGTGGCGCCACAGGCGAGCCCCCCCCGTTGGGGGGGCCTCGCCTGTGGTGCCGGCACCCACTGGTTAAACGCATCTAGACACTGAGGGCCCGGGGGGGGAGATGGGGGTACCCGGCAGTATTCCCATGTCCCCCCCCTCTGTTTTAAGTGCACATTAGAACAACACGCAACAACACCACATTGAGCTGGGGGAGAGAGGCTGGGGGGTCTTTCCACACCCCTGTTCGTTGGACCATCAGGGGTCGGAGCCCGGATAGAACATCACGCCGTCTGGTCGGGGTCCTGGGCTGGTGGGCTGCTCTTGCCGGTGTGGGGGCCTTGGCGGTCTACTTGTCCCCGTCCTGGTGGGCAAAGGGGTCTGTCTCCTGGGTGCAGGGGCAGGGTTCTCTACTGGGGCGTCTGTCCCTGGGCATGGGAGTATGGAGTATAGTGTACGTATGGGGGGTATGAATGAGGGTATAGCGTCCTTTTTTCGTATGTCCTGTATTTGTAAGAATGGGTACACATGAGAGGGAGGGTACGTATGAGTGTCTCTGTCTGTCTATGTTACCTGTCAGGTTGGGTGTTTGGCTGCTCTCTGGCCTGATGCATCTTCTTCCCTCCCCGTCACTCCCCGTCGGTGATGGTTGCTCCTGCCCGCTGGTTGATGATGACTCTCGATGCATGGGGCTGGGGGTCCCGGTTGCGGCCCGGCTCGGTCCTGGTGCATGTCGGGCGGGTCCTGGGTGGTCCGGTGTGTCGGGCGGCCGCTGTTTCGGGCCGATGTCCTCCTTGGATTGACTGGGGCACCTCTTATGGGGGTGCCGGGGTTGTAGAATAGGTTGGTGCCGTCCGGTGGATCGGTGGGGACCGTGCCTGGCGCCCAGTCCTCCTGCCGGTTCCAGGACTTCAGCTGGCTGGTCTGTTCACCTGGTGGGGCTGTCCGGCATTGGCTGGGCCCCTGATCTTGGCGCCCCACGTGGGGCGGGATCTGGACCCTGGAGCTGGAAGATCTGGATGTCCAGGTGCCGGCTGGGCGCGGCCTGGGGAGGGCGTACATCCGCTGTGGCTCTTGCTGTGGCTCCCTGGCGTGTGGATGTGTGGAGGCGGGCCGGGTTGTTGGCGGTGGGTACTGGTCCGGGGTGGCGGCGGCGTGTGTTATCCATCGGTTGGCTGCGGGTCCTCCTTGCCTGCGGCGGCGGCGGGGGGCCCTTGTCGGCTGGTCCCTGGTTGGGGCCCCGCTGGGGGGCGGGGTGCCCCTGGTCCCCGTGGCCTCCGGTTCCTGGTCCGGGCCCGCCCTGTTGAGCCGGTTACCGGCGGAGCCCGTGGGCTCGTCACTGCGATCTCTCTGGCCCCAGCATTGCGGCTGGTGGGTGCTCCCCTGGGGCTTCCATCTGTTCCCCTCTTGGCGGGTGATCGACCCTGTGCTGATCCGCCTGTGGACTCTGTACTCTGTGGGACGCTGGATGCATACATCTCTTGCCTCCTCCATGTCTGTGCCGATTCCTGTAGGACGGATTGACGGTTCCTTACACCAGCTATCAATCACTTGCATGGGGAAACCTTATTCAGACCTGCATGCTCGCACACACATAGGTGTGGGGACATAGGTGAGGACGGATATATCTTAAGCTGAGGTTATCATCATTAGTTAGTTGTTCACAGGAGCTTACCAGAAACATTTGTATTATGTTCATTAATCAATGCTTGTGTGTAGTGAATGTATAATTCTTTGTTTATTCTACCAGATCCGAACTATTGGTTTGGTTCTGTACAGTTTGTTGTTTTTGTTTTGTATTACTGTTTCTCTGCCGTCCGGCAGAGGTGGAGGACTGGGATGTTTTCTTGTGTTCTTTATTTGCCTCCCTGTCTTGTGTCGTCGGTTCGCCCCTCTGTTGGTCCGGTTTCTTTTCTTCACCTTCTTCCTTTCTCCCTTCTTGTCTCAGTTTAATGTCCATGACGTCAGGAAATTGAACCCACAGTAATCACTAATAAAGATTTTTCATACATATACATCAAGTGGCGTACTACAGCGAAGCTGTAATACTCTGCTTGGGAAAGTAAAACTGTTGGGCTTGTACTTGGTACTCAGACACCAATTCTGAGTAGCATACATCTAGACAGGACACGTTAAAAAAAAAATAAAAAATAAAAAAATAAAAACTCCTTTCAGTCAAGGTTGTTATAAACACTTTCGGTTTGTCCAGGGACTCTGCTGTTACCAAACACGTTCTGAAGGAGTTTATGACTCATCTTTTTATAGGTCTGTTTCATCCATAATATATTAAGTCACCACACATATAGAAATAAACGTAACAATCTACCTTTGGACCAACAAAATTGAAATATGATTTTTATATTTGTCTGGTTGTTTCCTAAATCTGTGCCAAGTCACACGCCTGGCATAGAAGTAGGAGCTTGGCACACAAGCATATTCTCATACCATGACTGCTGCACCAAAGGAAATACTTTTACTTTTGTCTGAGGAGCAGCAATCAACTGTCACTGTGTCACCACCATCAAGATTTTAATCCGATAAACCAGAGTTTGGATAAACAGAAGGAAGTTTGGACCAGAAAGGCCAAGAAACCGTGACAAGGGTCTAAAGGCTTAAGGAAAAAAGGTGAATGCACAAACTGTAATGATTATTTTAGACTGAAGGTGTTACATTGCATTAAATCCTCTTTGGAATCATGTCTATACTGACAGTTCCTAACTATCTACTCCAAAAGTCAGATGACTGAGAATGGTGTCTTTTGGAGGTGAGATGCGTCTTTCCATTATTATGGCCCTCATCTCTGGAACAGGCTGCCGGAGGACCTTAGGGCTGCAGAGAATGTTGATGTTCTTATGAGCAGGCTAAAGACTCACCTTTTTAGTCTAGCTTTTAACTGATTCTTATTTATTATAGTCTGATAAATTGCTCAGCATGTTTTAAGGCATACATTTTATCTGTGTTTTACTATTTAATCTCATATTAATATTCATAACTGTGATCATGCTTTTAATTAAGTGGGGGAGGGATGGGAATGTGGTTCATGTGGGGTGATTTCAGCTCTATAAACCACTTTGAGTTGCAATTTTTGTACGAAAAGCACTTTATAAATAAAGTTTGAATAATTGATTGATAGATACTGACTTAAAAACACCATAGAACCCATAGAGAAGTTAATGTATTTATATAGCTTACTATTTACCACACAATGTACATAAATAATTTTTCTAAATAAAATTTTTATTTGTCTGGTGCAAGATATTAAACATTGTCAACCCCCCTGGTTTTCAGCAAAGACATTTTAAGTTTGGTCGTTCAGATGTATGTACAGTGCTGATCGAAAGAAGAAGCTGAACAGCACGGCTGCATTACACGTCTGTTAAACTAAAATCAGCTCCTTTGGGAGTAAAGTACTGGTTTACAACAGCTGACTTCCCTCAGAGTATGTTACCACCTTTCTTTTATTTTTTGTCACTATAAACCATCTTTTTTCTTAAGTGTAATGCTTGTTTTGGACATCCATTCCCTTGCAAAAAAGTCTGCAGATTCTTACCAATCGCACCTCTCCAGGTAAAGCCATGATTCTCAGCATCAGCAATGATGCCCCTTAAGAGCACCACAAGATTCACAGATAATGCCCCCTTTCAGAATAAAATCTAGAGACTAAAAAAAGGTCAAATAGTCTCAATTCTAGGTATTCTGGAAATGTACTATAATCATATTCAAAATTAGATAAATTAGGAACCTATGCTATAAACGTTAAAAACTACTGTGTAATTGCATTTTATCTGTGGAGGAGGGCCATAATAGTATTCAGCACAATGTTTTGTAAAGGCAGTTCTAACATCATTAAGTTCAATGAATATGTGGTTTAAAAACAGAGCTTTTCTTTCATTTATAAGTGTCTTTTATGAAATGTTTGCCAGTGGTTTCAACCCACAACCTTTAGATGTAAACAGAACCACCACAGAATTTGGCATCATGGCTTGCTCTAGTTTATCAACTTTTCCTAACCTAAAAGATAAAGTGCAAAGCCATATTTAAATTATTATGGAGACTTACTTTGACGACGATTCAGCTGGTCCGAAAAGCTGGGGAAAACCCCAGTCTGCGTTACAACTTAATCGATATAAATATCCACATCCCGTTTTCGGTTTCTGTTTTTTATTTACTGCTCCTTTCTTCCACTCTTTACCTCTGGATGTTTTTACTGGCATATTTTTTTAAAGAGGATGGTGTTCCGCCTTCCCGGCGGTGCTATCTGCTTTGCTCATCTTTTCCACAACAGCTCCTCTCTGGTACTGCCCAAACACCTGAACATGTTAACATGTTGAACATGTTATCATCCTTTTTGTCTGTGTTCCGGGACACCTGGCAGCCATCAACACAACACCAGGTCCACCAGGTGAGGTGGACTCGCTTGCCTTCTGCCACATTTAATCATTCTGAGATAAAACTACTAAGAAAAGCTACAGTTCAGCTACACTACTTCCAAAACCTTAACATTTAATAATCATTGTCCTAAAAAGGTGTTTGAAAAAATGTTTTAAGAACAAAGGTAAAAAACCAAAAAAATACATGGATTTTTTATTTACCCATGAATTAGAACACACATTCACACACCCATCCAAGTAAACGAGACAGCTGGTCAAACAAACTCAGACTCATATTTCATTAATGCAGCCTGTCTACAGAAGGTTTGAAATGCACAGACATGATATGTGGAACAAAAAAAAAAAAAATTAGGATGCATTCACCAAGTCGCACAAAAACAGTAAAACACTGATATGTTTAGCGGGTTTAAATGCTCCTTCAGGAGTACATTGGCATGAGACGTGGGGGATAAGATGGAATCAAACCCACAACTTTACATTACATGTGACAGGTTTGGGTTTCTAGACTTCATGACAGCACACACACACAGCGGGAAGTTTCTTAAAAAAAGCTTTATTTAAATCTAATTTCAGGTCGTCTCGGGAAAACCAGGAAGTGAGAACCGGAAGCAGGACCAGGACGTTTCTGCAGGGTCCAGGGTGAAGGCCCAGGAGTACAGATCCAGAACAAAGAACTTGCGGAGACTGGCTTTACCTGGGACACGTGGAATACTAGATTGAGGCGGATATTGGCTGTGAGCTGGAGTTTGATGGCTGATAACTGATGACAGAGTCAATGGTGAAAGGGCCTAGAAATTGGGAAGAGAGTTTCTTGGACTGGGATTTGAGTGGGAAATCTTTAGAGGAAAGCCAGACTTTTGATCGGGTATGCAGATGAGTGCTGGTCTTCTCTTTTTGTCAGCTATGGATTTGTTTTGAGCACTTGTTTGTTGAAGAGCAGATTAAGGGTAGTATCAGATGGGCTTGGACTGAGGGAACCACTGGTTCAGGGAAGGATGCCAGGGGAGTGGTGGTTGGTAGCCTAGGGTGACCTCAATAGGGGAAAAACCTGTAGCTGATGAGATATGGGTGCTATGAAAGTAAACCAGGAGAAAGGATTTTGACTGCACATACAGTACATCTCAGTATATTTTCAACTTCTTGATTTAGATGTTCGCACTTACCGTTAGTTTGAGGATGGAATGGCTTTGCACCTAATGAAGAGCAGAGCATTGCTTCCATACTGCTGAAAAGAATTAAGGGCCTCGGTCAGAGGTTATCTCAGTGGGGATGCCGTGGAGATGAAAGACATGGAGAGCCGGGCTGTTTCTATGGTGGATGGGAGTTTGGAGAGAGCAACAAGGTGACAGCCTTTATAGAAACGGTCAATGATGATGAGTATGACATTTTTACCTTTTGATGTGGGGATGTCAGTGACAAAGTCGAGAGTGATATGGGACCAAGGGCAATCTGGAATGGAGAGAGGTTGAAGTAGACATGCTGGAGACTGATGAGAGGATTTTATTGCGGTTGCATGCATGACAGGCAGAAACGCACTCGATTACATCCTTGTTAAGGGATGGCCACCAGAAGTATCGTCTGAGGAGGGCAAAGGCTTGGCTAATTCCAGGATAGCAGGAGACTCGAGAGGAGCAGCCCCAGTGGATGGTCTTAGCCCGCAGGGATGTGGGAACATATAGTCGATTAGGTGGGCCCCCACCGGGATCGGGTTTGGTTTGTTGTGCCCTTTTGATGTCTTGCTCGATTTACCATGTGAGGGAACCGATGAAACAGGTGGCAGGTAGGATGGTGGTGGAGAAAGGTGAGAGAGGCACAGCAACAGACAACCACATAAGCCTAACGACATGAGAAATACTCTCAGCCACATCCACCCAGTAGGGGAATAGTGTTCCTCAAACGGAAAATAAAAATATAGTTGCTTTAACTTACTGTCAGAGTGAAGCAGTGTTTTTTCTCAACATTGTCTCTTATAAATTAGGTTAGATTGTAATATTGATACAGTTCAGAGAGAATTTATTTTGAAGAAAATTGTCTCAAAATTGCAAAGAAAAATAATTTAAATACTATACAAAACAAAATGTTGTGTTTTTTTTCTTTTTGCCAGTCACAAGAAAAACCACTTAATAGTCAAACATGTGCAACTTTACAGCTGTGTAAAGAAACATAGAGCAGTAAAACATATTTTATTAACCAATTACATAAAATAATGGTCTACAAATGACTAAATAAACCTGCATGACTAAAGTAAAATCTTCAAAAATGCTAGAAAAGTAAAAGCCTTTGCTTGCAGAGCAGTTGGGGGCGTCTTTTCTCTTTCTAAAGAGGATGATTTAGTCTGTGCATTCCTGACTCTACTCAGGAAATCATGAAACCCAGCCCTAAAAAAAAGGTCAACAACTTTTATTATCTAACAAATTTATTATAGACAAAATACTGTATTTATATTCTCCTGCTATCAGATGCTACTCTACTACACATTCAAGTTCTAGACAATTCCCAAGTTGTGTCCAGTATCTGGTTGAGATGTTTTATGATCAGATAGAGAAACCATTCTGTCAAATGAGACAAACCAGTGTGAAAAAAAACAAGCTACATTTGGCAAGTCACGTCTCCTTAACACAGGAAATGAACCAGCCACATGCAATCACGATAATCTTAGTTTCACATTCAGGGCACCATTACAAGCATCACACTGAAGAAAGGAAAATGCAGCTCCAAGTTAAATAAATTGTTTTAGTTCATCACAAGTAATTTATTTAAATTTATTCAAGCACCTTTATAAAGTTTTCCAGTTAAAAAAGTAAATAAATTGAGTTTTGTGAATTTAATTCAAGTACTTATGAATTATGGTTAAAACTATTTATTTAAGTCAGAGCTGCATTTTCCTTTTTTCAGTTCAGTGCACTAGAAAACAACATTGGGCTGCAATAACCTCAGAGCTGCCAGCTTCACTGGCAAATGTGAACATGGGCTCTGGAATATGTAGGATATTATAGAATAGTATATACTGAGGGCAGCTCAAAGTTAAAACGGTCTTAAATATGCTACAGGTGTGAACTCCCAGTCTTAAAAATCCCTAAAGACAGAAAGTTGTTTAATAAACCCTGTCAATAACATTTTTAGTGTTTATTGTCTAAAAAAATCAGATTTAATCTTGTAGATTATGGCAAAATGAGTCGTTATTAGTGAGGTCTTCATTTTGCCGAGGCTGCAAGTGTAATCCTAGACAAAGCAGAGGATGCTTCCATCTAGTGGCTAAACATGAAGCAAACAACTATTGCAATGCTTAAAACAGCTTAGGTTTTACTTTGTGGTATTTAGCTAGACAACGCTGTGTGGTTCAAAATTATTCTCCACATTCCAATACATACTTTTGCAAAGGAATGGATTTGGAAAAAGTGATGAGTCTCTAGTAGAAACAAATAAACTTGCAGTTCCAAAAACAAAGTGTCATGATTTGGACTGAAGTTGTACATAGGAACTTTGGAGGGGCATTGTGTATTATTGGCACATTTAATGGTGTTTAAAAAAAGAACGAAAAGGCACAAAGAGAAAATGGGAAGGAGACAAAAGACAGTTTTATAGTACATACTCAGGAAAGTGTTTCCACAAACATCACTCAAAGTCTTCCTTTTACTGGAGTCCGAATGTAATAGAAAAAATAAAGTTTTTACAAGCCCTATGACCCGTTTTTCAGAACCTTAACGACTTTTTCAAAACTGTTAACACATACACTATCACACCTGCAACATACAATTCCCCAAACATCTAATTTTATGATCAAAATCGCACAGTGTAACTAAACACAGAGACACACTTCCAAAATGCAATAATACACTAACACAGTTCAACAAATTTACCAAAGCACTGACACACGTGTTGTCTTCCAACAGAAACATTTAGTCAGCCACAGCACCGTGTCATAAAACAGACTGACAACTGATGGAATAACACAAACTGAATCACTTTGCATTTATCAAATCTACTTTTTTACTTTTTATTTCACAAGCAACAGCTTATTGTATTGATCATACATGTAAATTAATGTTTGTGATGATGTTCTTCATTTTTCATTTGTTGGGCATAAATTTTGTTCCTTTTTTTCTACAACACTGAGTACAAAAAGTGAACAACCCATGTCCGAGCAGCTTTGCAGAGTGGTTATGAAAGAAGAAGACAGTATATGACAGGATTTGCGGTAAACACTTTACTGTATTGCAAATTAAAATGACTTACAGTAGAGTAAAGAGGAAAAAAAATCAGCATTAATCTGTCATTTATTACTGTATTGTCAAATACACAAAAAGAAAAAGGAGCAGAAGAAATGACTGTAAAAGAGGAAGAAAAAAAGCTATCTGCTCGCTTGTCAGCATGGGGCGACATATTTTCATCGACATCACACCTGATGACTACTCTGGCCAGGCATATTGGGAAGTATCTTTTTGCATGCCTTATCCAGCACCTGATCTGGGTGAGACAGGAATCAGCTGTGATCAATGTAATCTTCAATCCATTTGTTTTGCACATGAGGTTTTCTGTTTTGACAAACCGTGTGAAAGCAATTGAAATTCACCAGTTAACGTCTACCGTTTTGGTTTTGATTGAGCTCGTGTGTAAAAGGAGTTCAAACTCTTTTGTGTCAAAAGAATAAGAATTGTGTTATTTGTATAGCCCACACAAGCTGATGTTTTGGTAACTGTGGGAAGTTTTGAAAAAGAGTTAAAACAATTGAACAACGGGTCATAATGGTTGTAAAAACTCTAACACCTGCCACTGAGTCTAAGCCAGTGTGGCAAGGTACACAACCAGGACAGGTTTCAATCCTAGGACCTAGGACTCCTAGGTGAGAGTCATGCACGCTAACCAGTCAGCCAAAGAGATATCCCTGTGGCCAACCAAACCAAAATTAAATCAACACATCTGTTCAATCACAAGTACATCTTTTTGAAATCTTCTTCTGGCTCTAAATTCCACTTTGGAAATTAGCCAATAATTCCTTCTGTCTGATTTCAGAAGGAACGCACTTTGGAACCTTACATGATACGAGTGAATGTTAAAAGTCCTGTTTGCACAAATATGTGTAAAGTGCATGAGACGTGCCTTTCAGAGAATGAACTGCCAGCCTGATGATTTTGAGCAGTCTGTTGCGGCACTCAAAAGTGGTAGGGGGTTGTTTTGTTTGGCTGCCAAAGAGTTGTCACAAAGAAAAAATTCCCAACTCTCTACAAGTTGTAACAGAGTTGTTGCCTTGGACTGCTTGCTATAGGCTTGCAATGACAGAACAGAAAAGGAGAAATACATATACATAATATGAATAAAAGTGCAGCCCAAAATCAACACAGTTTCTATTTGCCTTACCCTATTGAAGCACAATCGTTTTCTTTGTCTCACATCAAGCAATACCAACCTATGATTGAAACAATAGGAAAAACGTGGTTTCTTTCATCTTCATCCTGAGGCTATAAACACAGCTAAATGTCAGGCAAAACCACCATTTCTGAAACAACAAATTTAGGAGGTAGTTTTGAAATGGTTATAAGTGAAAAGGAAAAAATTTGTTTTATTTAATTACTTTCATTATTTATTTGAAAGGCACGTGCACACTACTGGTCAGCTACAGCTGTAAAGATGTGAGGACAAGCAAGCTAATTATTCAGCGTTCTTTAACCAGGGGTTTTATGCAGTCTCAAAAAAATCTGTAGTTTTCCCAGCTCAGTACATCAATAAATGTTGGAAAAAAAAGATTTGTTCTGAAAATTTTGGATGACCATGTTGCATTCATCAAAAGATAAAGATATAATTATCAGTAGAAATTAAGAGCTTTTTACATTGAGTCAGTATTTAGATTGCCTTGGTTTACTGCATCATAACTGTGTTTTTTTTTTTCTCCAACTGCAAGACAAATTAGAGAAATTGTTTTGGAATCTTGAAAATAATTGTCATTTAAACAATGTTTAACTTGTAAGAGTTACATAAATATATAAACATCCATACATATGAACGCAAAAGATGCAGGAGCGTCCAAAGCTTGTTACAAGGTGCTTTTTTGTTATCAGCAAGGTGTGGATTTATTCAACACGTGTTTATAATCAGAGCATATTAAAAAAGTCTGGAAAATTAAAACAGAAAAGTATCCAGTAACTCAGAACACTCCTTTCAGCTGGAGCAGTTCCAAACATTGGTCATTATAGCTGAAAATAATAACACGCACTTTGGCGGCATCTGCTGGCCAACGTTCAGTATCGAAGTTGGATGAATCAACACCAACCAATGTGTCAATAAACATTTATCTATATTGCTCAGAAAAATAAAGGGTCGGACTATGAGTATAAAGAGTAAATTAAACATCCTAATTTTGAATAAATAAATTATTATTATTAAATACTTTCATCTTTACACAGTTAAATGTGCTGACAACAAAATGACACAAAATTATTAATGAAATCTAATTTATCAACCATTGGAGGTATGTGATTGGAGTCATACTTTAATTTAAAGTGGGAAAAAACACTACAGGCTGATCCACATTTGATTTAATGTCCTTAAAGCAAGTCAAAAGGAATCTCAGTAGTGTGGCTGGGCAGCTGTGGCAACATATGTAGCTTGCTTCCACCAGTGTGTGAATGTGAGAGTGAATGAATAACAGAATTTGTAAAGTGCCAAAAAAGCGCTATATAAGTTTAATTATTATTATTATTATTATTATTATTATTATTATTATTATTATTATTATTATTATTATTAAGTGCAAACGACATTTACATTTTCAAAAGAACAATTTAACAAATTAGAAAACAAAATAAAATATACAGAAACAAATTAACAAAATGGAAAACTAAATAAAATTTTCAGAAAACAACAAATTAGAAAGCAAAATAAAATTTTCTGATAACAAATGAACAAAAAGAAAAAAATCTTGGGCTGAGGCGTGGGCTGTAACCCACAGTTTTTAGCATTTTCTGCTTGGTATAGCCATTTAAAATAAAGGCTTTTTATATTTAAAGAAGAGTGCATTGGATTTTTTATTTTTGGATGACCCTGTTTTCCCACCAAAGACAACAACTTCGCCATGGCTTTTGGATTAACCTTCTGCGCACTCACTGACACTTCCTTTTTATAACAAATTAACAAAAAAAATTTGCAGAAAATAAATTCACAAATTGGAAATTGAGATACAATTTGTGTTTGACACTTGTGGTTTTGTCTTGGCACTTGTAAAAGTGTTTCCTGAAAATTGTCTTTTGTTTTCCAATTTTTTTATTTGTTTTCTGAAAAATGTATTTTGTTTTCCAATTTCTTAATTTCTTATCTGAAAATGTAAATATGGTTCGTATTTCTCAGCCATGGACATCATTAAAAGGACACACCGTGTCTTTTAAACAAACTACTTAAACAATGTTGTGACAAAAGGTCCTGAGCAAACTCAGATTTTTTTCATCAAAATGATGGATGGAGATACAGAAATATGTTTGCAGAACACAGAAATTGGGAAAACTTAAGACTTCTATTTTATAGTTTTTATAACTGTGTATTTATCTTACGTTTATGTTAATGGGGAATAACGTTTTGAGATTGCCACATTACTGCCAGATTGCCACAGTACTACATACTTTTATAATCTCCTGTTTTTATGCCTTTCTTTTGTTACATCCGTTAGAGGTAGTGCATTACAAATAAAATGTTAATATTTTTATTTTTATTATTAACACAAACTAGGCTTTTCATATATTTAAACTGCTCAGTGGCCAATTATACAATATGTTTGTATCGATGCACTTCTTGTTTTGAGTGCGTGTCCATGTCAGTATTATAGCTAGATTACATGAATATACAGTTCTTAACAAATATAGTCAGTAGCTCTTGAATATTGTCACATTTCAGGAAAAGATTTAAATTAATCTAATAATTTTAGATGACATGTTGGTGAAGAGGATAGCAAATGATCTGGTTGATTGGTTTGTGTGGTGTATTAACCCCCCATGATTTCTCTCTGTTAGTACTGTCCAGAAAGTGGCACCGTCGTGTCAAGTAAGGCGGTCTAAAGTTTCCTCTACTGCTACACCAACCCCACTCTCTTCATTTGAGCAAAAACACTACAGTTTGGGGGAAATTTATTACATAGTCTGAGGTTTTTATGTAACAAAATGTGAAAAAGCCCAAGGTCAATTGACTCTTTAAAAGGAACAATATTTGTTCTGCCCAGCTGAGAAACCCAAAACTTAATCAATAGATCTAACAAAACAGCTAATCTAAATGTCTTAATGAGGCTATTGTGGTGGAGTCTGCTCCATAGATTAAAACATAGGAGTCCTGGTTGGTTCAGTTATTTTATTTTGCATCATACATCAGCATTATATATAATGTTGCAAGGATGTTTTTGCTAATGGCAACTTTGAATCTTGTTAAAAAAGAAGGATAGAAGCAAAAGTCAGACAATATTATGAAATTACTAAAAATGACTTGCACCCCTAACAATCCCTAACAATCAGTCATAATGGCTGACATGGAAAAAGAAAAAACTCAAACAAGTGCAATTCAGGGTGTAAAAAACACTAAATTGCAGAGTAGTTTGATGTGTATTAAGGTATTAAAAGCAGAAAAAACATCAAATCAAAAACTATTAAATGAAATATAATTGTAAGCATCTGCAACTAGCCCACGATCAAGACCTTACAGCTCAACTTTGGCACTGTTTGAAATCGGGTTCATTAGTGCCATTGCTATGTTTCTAGCTGCCCTGATTGCAGATTTCATAGCCGTCTCAATCCAAGCATGAGGGAATGCCGTGTGTTCACCAGCAAAATGAATCCTGCCCTCATTCTTGAAAAGCTCATTGGCGTATTCCAAGTGTTGATAAGGTGTGAAGAGTGCGAAGGCGCCGTGGCTGTGAGGGTCCAGACTCCACTTCTTCACCAGAACCCCAGTGCAGAGAGACCTGATGTGATCGCCATGGATCAACGCAAGATCTTTCAGAACCATCTCTTTCAGGTCGTCGTCACTCAGAGCCAGAAGGAAGAGGGAGTCTTCAGCCCAGGTGTAGGAAGCCAGGAGGACGCCAATTTTGTCATTTCCCGGGAAGCTGTGGCTCGGGTAGTAGATGAATCGAGAAGCTCGGTCTGTGATGCTCTTGCCCCCATAGATGCCTTCTTTTTCCCAGAACTTCTCACTGAAGGTGAGGACAACTTTAGTTGAGCTTCCATAGTGGACTGACTTCAGAGCCTCCATTTTGGCGGTTGGCAGAGGTGGTTCGAAGTCGATAAAGAGAGCTGCCTTGGCAGAGGTAGTCACCAGAACAGCATCAGCTTTAACGCTGATGAGACTTTGTGTTTTGTCTGGCTGATACAACACTGTGACTGTGTTGTCTGTATAGCTAATCTTCTTGACTGAAGCGTTGACAATGACGCTGCCCTCTTTGAGGTTTTGGTAAAGAGCATTGGGGATCCGATCCGTCCCACCAGTCACTTCACTGTAACTGCAGATGAAAGAAAATCAAGATATTGTAACTTGATGCAGTTACTGGCTTTCTTTATTGTTTTTGTAAGAATTTTCCTCATGAGCTGTTCCGTATAACAATCATTGATTAAAGAGATTTTAAACTGATACCATTTTCTTACCACATTTGTTCTCTTAACATTTATTATTGACCTCAATATTTAAAATTTATTGAATTTGTTTTACAATGAGGTTAGTAGAAAAACCTGCCCACAACATAATTTATCACATTGCAATTGCAGAAATCCTCATTAAAGTCTCTTTTTTTTTGGAAAAAACAAACTAACACTATAGTGGAGGCAAAGGGTCAGAGCGTCTAATTTAAATATTTTAGTACAACTTGTTGAGAGGTTTCTATCATTGTGATCTTCATAATTATTGCTTTCTGTACCATGCAGCGCCAAGTTGGAATAAGATGGGGTCATTCACCAGCTGTTCCCACATATTTGGAGGCCTGACATTTTCCAAAATGTTTTTGTATGCAAAAGTATTAATTTTCAGCATTCTGAAACCGATCTCCTGAAATAGAACCACACATCAGTTTTCCCTCTGCACCAAACTTTACACTTGAGTCAAGGCTGTCAGGTAAGTGTTACCATCAGTTTAAAAATTTTAAGGACATATTCAATAGTGTTTAAGTAATTTTCATTAATATTTTCATTAATATTCATCCTTACCATGCTGTTTGTAGTTATGTTGCTATAGGCTTAGACTGTTGGAGGACAGACTGACCACTTTTCTTCCCTCATGTACTTTTCTCTCCTACTACTCAACATATGTGTTTTTTGCTATTCCGATGTTAATCTTGATTTCTCTCAGTTTTTTCCCCTCCATATAACACCTGGACTGGTATCATGTTGAGCTAGAACACCCTTTGGAAGAAGCTCCCAGTGACCAAATATCCTGCATTTCTTTTTTATAAATTTTATATTTACATATACAAGTTTGCTAACCTCACAACCTCAGCACAGACAACATTCTGCAATCTTCCAGCTTGGGAACCACTGCTTTAAAAAGATAGCCACTTAAGGTACATGGGTGTCCAGAAGAACATGACATTATCATTTCGTCATTGTTATTTTACAGGGTAGTTGTAGGCTTAGTGGTAAAGTTGTCAGCCTGCGACCCAGAAATTGTGGGTTTGATTCCTGCTTCTGCCTGGCTACTTTCTGTTGACACTTCACCTACAATGGCAGATGGCACAAATATGGCAGCCTCGCTTCTGTCAGTCTGCCCCAGGGTAGCTGTGGCTACAAGTGTAGCTTGCTTCCAACAGTGTGTGAATGTGAGAGTTAATGAAAAATGGAATTGTGTTATATGAATGCAATCCATTTCCTTTCTAAATAAACTTTTGTTTTTTGTCTTACGTCACAGAATCGCTGACATCATTCTCGAGGTAAATCATCTCAGTCAGAGCCTTGG
Source organism: Apricaphanius iberus (assembly GCA_028564705.1). Lineage (NCBI taxonomy): Eukaryota > Metazoa > Chordata > Actinopteri > Cyprinodontiformes > Aphaniidae > Apricaphanius > Apricaphanius iberus. The sequence goes on from JAPXFQ010000972.1 coordinate 491,676, forward strand.
ACATGATGCTGTTTTCATTCAGCAAGTCTCCGATCATCCGAATGGCTTCTGAACTCAAGTGACTCTTTTCTTCAAGAAATTGCTGTTCACACACACACACGCACACGCACACGCACACACACACACACACACACACACACACATTTTGTTGACCCATAGGGATTTATAGACCAGATAAAAAACAAAATAAGATCTTGAAACATTGAAAGTATGAAACAAGAGAACAAAAAAACGAAACTGTGAAAAATATTAAATGGCAATGGATGCTGGCATCTAATTATTGATGCAACAAAATGAAACTTACCTTTACAGAGTAGCGATCAAACTTCTTAAGTGCTGCAGAACATCCATGTTTCTGGACTTCATCTTCCACCTATAGGAAGTTAAATTTGTCAATTCAGGATGCTGTTTCCTATTTCTGTTGGGCTCAATTTCACCCATACAAAAAACATATGAAAGAAGTTGCACAAAACATAAAAATACCATGTTTTTGTGTGCTGCAAAAATCAAATAAATTTTTTAAAAACAGTTGCATACAAACCTCTCATGCCTTCTCATTTACCTTCTGTAAGGCCTCCTGCAGGAGATCACTGGGGCTTTTATTCCTCTCATTTGATGGAAGGCGGTAATTCAGGATGTTGGGGTTTTTCATCACAGCTGAGGTTTTTAGCTTCTTCCCATTCACCAGGTAATAGGTGTTTTCATCAGTCATCTTGAAGTCATTCAGTGGGATCTCCATTTGTTTCATAAACTCACGGAGAATGCTGTTAAGAAGTTTTAATGATGACTAGAAGCCGTACATTTGTCTTATAACTTTTGCTCTGAGGTCAACAGGTCGTCATGCTGTCAGGCACAGAAGCAGACAGATTTTTGAAGCATTTTTACTTACTTATGTGAAGATGGAATCCTCATGGCCCCAAATTCAACATACCAGCCGTCTTTTTCATTCCTATGGGTCAACACCCGTCCTCCAACACGCTCGCTTGCCTCCAATATGGTGACCTTATTTAGAAATAACAAAATGGAGCAATGAATGTTACTTCAGCAGATCAATGGAGAACTAAAGTATAATCTGTTGTTATGAGGAAAGAAGGGCAGATCACGTCACAAAAGCGGTATAAGAACAGATTATTGTGTTGCATGTACCTCATATCCAGCATGTTGCAGAAGTTTGGCAGCAGTGAGTCCAGCAATGCCAGCCCCAACAATAACAACACGATGAGATGCGGCGGCATGTGGGAGGCCGACCTTTACGATGCTCATCAGTTCTTCATAATCTGTGTCATTTAAGCACTGTTTCAATGTTTTCTTTTGGCTGACAGAAGAAGAAGAGTGGCTTTGGTGCAGCATCAGCAGCAGCAGCAACAAGCCAAAAACTGGAGAAAAAACAGATAAAAGGTATTTAACAGACCAGTGCGTTTTTCATGTGCAGCAAATTAAATGACACCCCACTTTGTACATAGCTCTACGTTTTTCCCTTAAAAATGTCATCTGGAGTGGTTTCTCTGATTGATTTCTAATTTTCAACATGGATCATTTCTAATATTTTGGCCCTACCCTAATAAAAAAAGCATTTTTCTTTGCCAGTCTCCACCCGTACATTTTCAAACTCAAACCTCCCTGCTTATCTGGATTTCAGATTGGGACATTGATATTGTCTGGTGAGCACTCACCCTCACTTTTTAAAACAGTAACTTTAGTTATAATTTGCTGTAACTGTGCTGCAAATCAAACAGGGTTTCAAAAAAGAATTAATTAATTGCAAAATACTCACATGACTGTTGCTTTACTTTAATCTGGTCCATTTTGTTAGATACGTACTCGTTTCTGTTGGAAAAAAACACAATTCTTGAAACTTTACCTGCATAAAGCCTGGAGTGCATTGTAAACAAATAAATAAATAAATAAATAAATAAATAAATAAATAAATAAATAAAATGAAATATGCTTTGACATTTTTTTCTATTCAACAGAGATCCAAACTGTTTTTGTTACTCGTCCATTTTATTTGTAAAACTTATTTTCAAACGTACATGATTAGTAAATGCAGAAAAATGTACAGAACTAATTGTAGAAATAAGTTGTTTAAAGTTAGAAACATTGTTTTTAACAAAGACTATACAATTTTCCTTGCCTCACTTGTTTTTGTAGAACATATGTTTCTGTGTAAACCCCGAAAATCTACAAATGTGATGAAAGGAAATAATCTTACCGATTGTCACACGCAGAGTCCCAGCATCCCATTTTCTGCAATGAACCCATGGTCTTTTATACCTATAGGAAGGCGTGGAAGCTATGTGATCGACCAGGGCTAGGTTTTCCTAAAATTCATTGGAAAATGACTAATTTGTATGTGTGTGAGTGTGTGTGTGTGTGTGTGTGTGTGTGTGTGTGTGTTTAGAACCACACCTGTTTGTGCAGAACAAAGAACGAAGAACAGAAAATGATAAGGAGCTTAGAGGAAATCTCTGTTTCCTCTCAGCTCCTCTTTTTACTTTTCATTGATGGTGGTAGCAGCAGACCTTCCACCATTTAGTTGGTCATGGGCAGATCTTGATTTGATAAAATAGCCATATATAAAGGGAAAACGTACTCTATCATGCAGCACACTGATTTCCATAAAGCTGTTTAAAGTCATGCTGAACTGCAGGTGGGGGTGGAAGAACTGGCCAGGTTGTCATTTTGCAGCATGGCTCATGTATCAACTGTCAGGCCATGATGAATTGACTGAAATACTGCAAAATCTGTGTAGTTCTGATAGCCTCAAATCTGTCTAAATGATGCCTTAAAGAAATGTACAAAAAAAGTTACGTTTTTCTTTTAGGACACCTTATAAACAGGGGGGTGGGGGTTATCTTTTAAAAACCATTTTTTTCATAAAAACAATGAAAGGTTTGCGCATGCTGACTGCAGGGCATCTTGCACATATGTTTAACCTTTCAAAACTGACAAAAAATGTGTAAACCAAAATTATGTTTTTACTGTGTCTCAAAATATGTTTGATTTGTGCTTTTGGCTGCTGTTACGACCGAATTTCCCCTCATGGGACTATTACGGATTTTTCTTCTTCTTCTTCTTCTTCTTCTTCTTCTTCTTCTTCTTCTTCTTCTGAGCGGAAGTGGAGTGGAAGTAGAGAGAAAGCGTCTTGAGTGAGTGTTGTTTTTCTAAACTTTTCTAGTTATCGTCTGTCGTTTTATTTAGTGTTTGTGTTTAAGTTTTAAGTGTTTTGGTGGTTAGGAGGTAGTAGGCCAGCCTGAGCGGCGATCTTCGCCGGCGTCATGGCTGGCGCGGGTGGCTTCGCCACCCTCACCAGGAAGCACGGTGTTCGTGTTAGCACCGGCTTCCCGTGCAGCGTGGAGGAGGTTGCCTTGGCAGTAGGGGAAGTAGTGGGACACAGTTTTATTAAGTCCGCGGCACGGATGAACGGGGCTGTGGTTTTGTTTATTTCTAAGGTGGAGCTAGCAAATAAGCTAGTGGAGCAGGGCATAACCGTGGGGGGAGCTTTTGTACCGGTCGTCCCGTTGGCTCAACCAGCCACACGGGTCGTACTGTCAAACGTTCCTCCTTTCATCAGTGACGAATTTTTAAAGAGAGAGCTGTCCAGGCATGGGAAGATAGTCTCCCCGATTAAGAAGGTGTTGTCTGGGTGTAAGTCTCCTCTATTGAGCCATGTCGTGTCACACAGGCGCCAGGTTTTCATGATCCTGCCAAACAAATCAGAGGAGCTCAATTTGCAGCTCCGTGTAAAGGTGGAGGATTACGATTATATTCTTTTTGTCACCTCATCGGCCTTAAAGTGTTTTGGCTGTGGGGGGGAAGGACATATTTTAAGAATTTGTCCTAATAAAACAGTTCCAGGACCAGCTGGTGATGGGGCAAAATCTCCTGCCCCTTCTGTGAATGGTGAGGCTATCTCATTTCC